>CM035425.1:135625426-136095426 GCA_020310875.1 Ceratopteris richardii
CATGATGCATGTGTATGCATGTGAACTAAGATGTATGCATGAGAGATGTGCATGTGCATATGTAATGTACATATGAATGTGTATGCATGTGTAGGCATGAGATGTATGATGTATGTATGCATATGTATTATGCATGTGTATGCATGTGAAATGAAATGCATGTATAGTTACTGTATGCATATGAAGTGATGCATGTCTGCATGTGTATTATTCATGTGTATGCATGTGTGATGTGTGCATGTTTGTTAGAGTGTGTGCATTTATGCACGCGTGAGATATGCATGTGTGCATGAGTGATGTTTGGATGTATGCATATGCATGTATGTTAGAGTGTGTGCATATGTGCATGTATGATTAGATGTTTGCATGTGTGCATGTATGTTAGAATGTGTGCATATGTACATGAGTGAGATGTGCATGTGTGCATGAGTGAGATATGATGTGTGCATGAGTGATGTTTGCATGTATGCATATGCATGTAAGTTAGGAAGGTGTGCATGTGTGCATGAATGAGATGTGCATGTGTGCATGAGTGAGATGTGCATGTGTGCATGAGTGAGGTATGCATGTGTATGCATATGAAGTTAGTGTAAGCATGTAAAGAGAGTTTGCATTTATGCATGTGTAGGTGTGATAAAGATAATGCATGTGTATAAGTGATGAATGTATGTGATGTGCCCATGAACGATATGTGCATGTATGCATGTGAAGTGCATGAGATGCATGAATATGTATGCATAAATGTATATGCATGAGTGTAAGATGTATGCATGTATATTGAATGTATGCATTATCATATTTAGGTATGATGCGTAAGTTTGCATGTATGCAAGTGAATGCATGAGTGCATGTGTAAGAATGCATGACTGCATGTGCATAAATGAAGTAGGTAGGTGATATATTTCAGTGTATGTGCATATGTGAAGTATGTGCATGTGCCTATTTAAAGTAGATGTATGCATGAGTCAAATATACATGTGTTTACTTGTGCATAAATGCATAATAGGTATGAATAGAATTGCATTAGAAGTACATGCTAGTGTATGACTATATATGTTAAAGTTCATATTTGTGTGTAAGCATATGAAATAGATTTATTTATATGACAATGTATGGGAGTGTGTAGTTATATATACGTAAGAGGATTAATTAACATGTGGTAGCATAGGTCTAAATTATGTTAAGTTTTGAATGTTAGATTTATAAATGAGTGTTTTTTATTCATGAAAGCATACTTATGTTTCTCCTAATGGTTTTTCTGTAGATCATTGTGAAGAAAACTTGACGAGCAATAAAGAAGATTGGACGAGATTTACGAGATAGAAGTTGCTCTAAAAGCTGCTGATTTTAGTTCATTATATGATCTTTTGAATTATAAATTTATGTATTAAGCTTTTGTATAGGAATATCTTCTAAAAGTTGTACTAGAACTTTTTATAAGCATTTCTGTAGGACTAGGTTTGGTTCTAAAGTATTAACACTTCCACTATATAGTTTAATTAAATTCTTATATTGCACTTTCTTATGTCTAAAAATTTAGCATCTACAAGCAAGTCTGTTACTAAAAATAAAGAATTAGATAGTTCTTTTTTTTTAGAAAGGCTTTTACCTACACCTATTGAAAGTATGTTTACTCAAATCACTGGAAACAAGGTTAGTAACGAAAGTGAAGTAATAGAAATAGTTAAAGATCAGCATCATATTCCAATAGGTGGTTCACGATACTGAAAAAGAGTGGGAAGCTACGCTTTATTGAGGATCTGTAGCCTCTGAATAAACTCATTGTAGATGAGTTTTCTGAGGCATTTGCCAGTCATTCCATCTATTCAATGGGAGACCTCTATTAAGGTTATGATCAGTTTCAATTAGCTATTGAGAGTCGAGATGTGACCATAGTGAAGACTCCTTTGGGTTTAGTGTGCATGTGTACTTTACCACAAGGAGCGAAGAATTCTGTGGCACACATGATGAATGCTATGAATCTGGTCTTACATGACTTTTTCCCAAAAGCGACAATGCCTTTTATTGATGACATTCCAATAAGAGGGTGTGTGGAAAAAGAAAAAGATGAAAGTTTAGATTCATCTGGTTGCAAAAAGTTTCTTTCGAGCCATATTTCTGATTGTGAGAAGATTTTTGAAAGATTTGAAGAGGTTGGACTAACGTTCTCCCTAGACAAATCTACTTTTGATGTTAATGAAGTGCTGATAGTTGGGCATTTATGTGGTCATTACGGTCATAGACCTTATCTAGCAAAAGTTGATGCCATTAGTAGGATTTCTGAGCGGTGTCCCAATGTTAGTGAAGTAAGGAGATTCTTAGGTGCATGTGTTTTCTATGTCATGTAGATCCCTCACTTTGCTCATGTAGCGAACCCACTTTATGATTTATTAAGAAAAAGAAAGAAATTCTTTTGGACTGATGAGCATTCTAGAACGATGAGACATCTAAAGCAGTTGCTTATCAATGCTCCGATTCTAAAATGTATTGACTACACAGGAAATAAGCTTTATAATCCTAACCGTTGACACTAGTCCTATTGGTATAGGCTGGATCATTGGGTAGGATGATGAGAAGGAGCAAAGATACGCAATTTGCTTTGGAGCAAAGATCTTACATGATACTCAAAGGAATTATCCTTAAATTAAGAGAGAATTATGGAGACTAGTTAGAGCTTTAAAAATAGATAATGAATACTTTATAGGAGCTAATGTAATAGTACAGACTGATTGTCTTCCGTTAATAGGTTTAATAGCCAATTTTTCATCTCCATATATAACTATGTTAGGATGGATAGCCTTTATTAAATTTATTAACCCCGCTTTTGTACATATTGCTGGTAAACATAACACCATTGTTGATATGCTCTCAAAAGCAAAGTTTGACAATGATAGTGAAGCAATAGATAACCATATAGACTTAATTAATTATGAAACATCTACCTATACATATGAAAGATTTAGAGAAGATGATTATGAAGGAGAGTGGCGAGATATAGGATACTATCTGAGTACGTTTCAACCTATTCCAAGTTGGTCATCAAATCGATTCCGAAAGATCAGGAAGAAGTCTTTGAACTTCTTCTTGAAAGATGGATATCTTTGGCGACATGCTAGAGGAAAGGTAAGGAACCCACAAAGAGTACTAGGCTTAAAAATTTTTCAAGTGCAAGTTATGCAAGAAATGCATGAAAGCCTTTGGGCTTGTCATAAAGGCTTTGTAGCTAAGTATGAGAAGATTCCGGAAAGCTACCGGTGGCCGAGGATGTATGTTACTGTTAAAGAATTTGTAAGCACTTGTACTACGTGCCAGTTACATTCCTCTGTCAAGCATAGAGACCCTTTGCATCCGACCTATCCACCTTGTACTCATTACAAGTGGGTAGTCGACCTTGTGACCATGCCTAAAAGCAATAATGGTATGAGCTACATTGTTCTTGCACGAGAAAATTTGACAAACCACATTGAGGGTAGAGCACTTCGTTCGAATAATACTTATAATGTATGTGTATTCCTTTTAGAAGAAGTAATATCCAGATTTGGATATGTAGAAAAAGTAGTAGCAGATCGAGGTGAGCTAGATGCTAGAGAGGCAAGAGAGTTTTTGCACATCATGGAATTGGATTGTCTCTTACGACTGCCTATAATCCCAAAGCAAATAGAAAACTAGAATGAGGGCATCCTTCCATAGTGAAGGCTATTTCAAAAGCATGCCATGGAGGTATTGGACAATGGCCAAAATATCTCCCATTTGCTCTTTGGGCCAATAGGATGATGTACACGAGAACAACTGATTTTATGCCGGCTGAACTCATGTACTGTCAGAAGCCAATATTTCCTATACATACTCAGATAGTTAACTGGATGAGTTTAGATTGGGAAGATAATGTTTCAAGAGAGGAATTGTTAGCACTTATGATTAAAAAATTAAAACAAGGTAATGAAAATTTAAAAGATGCTATTAAAAATTTTAAAACATCATGATTGAAAAATAAAATATATTTTGATAAGAAACATCAACTATGGCCACAACCAATAGAGAGTGGTGATTGGGTGCTCGTATATGATAGTACTTTTGAAAGTCAATATGATGCACGCTGTAAATTAACTAAACGTTGGTTGCTGACTTATGTTATTGTTTCGGTTTTTGAAATAGGTACATATAAATTACGAGAATTTGATGGTATTATGTTAAGGAATATAATTGCAGGGAAAAGAATAAAGCTGTTTAAAAGAAGAGCTAGCAGTAAGTTCGGGTTGGACGAAGACTTCTTGGAGGCCAAAGATGAAGATGAAGAATAACCAGGTGAATTAATTCTATTATTCTTTACTGTTTATAAAAACGTTTCTTTTCATGCATTTCATAGATAGGGTTTTATTTGTTTCTACTATAAAGAGGAAATTTATTAAAATTACATAAATAATGAACAAGAATTTAAAGTAGAAATATGTATATAAGTTGAAGATCTGATTTAGGGAACTGATAATGTGTTGTGACGATAGGAGAGAGGAAAACTTGACTTGCGACTCTTAGTAAAAGTGAATTTACTTTATACTAGTAGACTTCTTCATTTTTTGAACCCGTTTAGCAAATGAGATCCTAATTGTGGCTGTAGCATATTTTTGGATCCTCTGCTCTGATTAGGGGTTAAGCCTTTCCCCTGAAACAAAAAAGTTGGGAAGAAAAAAGAATGAGAAAAATGAGAACATCAAGCAGTACATTAATGGCTATTGCAAGATGGGAAAAACACCAAGAAAAATAAAAGAAGAAAAGAAAAAAAGAAGAGAATACAAAGAAAAAGAAAAAGAAAAATATGATTCAGTTGTGGTCTCAAAATCACTTCTGAATTTCAATGCGGGCTATATGAGGTGGAGGTCTGTTGCAGAAGAATTAGTTAGATGTATCTTATGGCGGACATCTAAGAGATAGAAGAAAGCATACTCATATGAATTAAATTTTACTTATGAACATGGTTAATGGAATGGTAAGTACTGTGACTATCTAAATGACCATTATAGGATTTTCTAAATTTGTATTTTTAACTGTATGCATTAATTGAAACGATTTCTAATTCATATTTATATAATTTTATGAATTTTGTTTATTATCAGAAACTTAAATATAGAAGCATATTTTTATCATCATATTTGAAGTTATTTATTAAACTTTTTTCAAAGAATTTTGATACTGCTTTCTGTTGAATTGTAGGTTGGCCCATCCGGACGATGTGCAGGTTTGGTGGGGGCAGATGTCGAAAGGATTTCCTCACTTGAGTTATCATATGGAAAAATAAAAATTTTTTTATTCAAAGTCAATTAGTTGATATCTCTCTCACATATTTTTTAATGCATTAGTTTAGATTGACTAATCTTTTCTTTTGAGTACCTGCAGGCAAAAGAAGAAAATATGTTCTAAATAGAGAATGGAGGATTAATTGAGCCCTTATTTTAACTCTTCACTTTATGTATATTATATGTTTATGAGATCATGTGTATATGCATTCATAATCATAAGAGGACATCTATATGAGAATAAAGGAGAATTTAAGTATGGTTAAATATATGTGCCTATGTTTATAGGGTTGTATATCTATATAAATGAAAATGCACTTAATTATGTATGTGTTTACATATATATACTTAAAATATATATATGTTTGCACTTATGTCTAAGTGTTTATGAATTTTTACCTACCTAAAATTGGGTATAAATATGGAGTTCCATAATGTATGTGGGTACATTTAAGCCTATGAATTGTTTAGTTTTCCATAATTGAACGTATATGTGCATGTGTGTTAAAATTTTGTATGTGTGCCTATGTTTGGTTTATGAAGTTTAATATTTGTGTACCATGTGAATAAACCCATAACATTTAAAAAGTGCATCTTCATTATAAGCGCATGTGTATTAAGAAAAAGAAGAGCTCCTCCCTCCTCCTCGATCATCTGAGCAAGGACCGCGACTAACGACAGGAGAGAGAGAGAGAGTAGGCGCTCCTCTATGTCCTCCTCCATTGTGCTATGCATGCAGGCCACAAGACAGATCTAGCGAGTGATTGTTGGAGCAATATCTGGGAGGGGGAGAGAGAGAGAGAGAGAGAGAGAGAGAGAGAGAGAGAGAGAGAGAGAGAGAGAGAGAGAGAGAGAGGGAGGGAGAGAGAGAGAGAGAGAGAGGAAGAGAGAGAGAGAGAGAGAGAGAGAGGAAGAGAGAGAAAGAGAGAGAGAGAGAGAGAGAGAGAGAGAGACTTAGGTAGGTAGAGACGAGAGAGAGAGAGAGAGAGAGAGAGAGACTTAGGTAGGTAGAGACGAGAGAGAGAGAGAGAGAGATAGAGAAAGAAGAGCTCCCCCCTCACTCCTCCATCACCTGAGCAGCAGGCACGAGTGACGACAGGGGAGAGAGAGAGAGAGAGAGAGAGAGAGAGAGAGAGAGAGAGAGAGAGAGAGAGAGAGAGAGAGAGAGAGAGGGAGGGAGGGAGGGAGGGAGGGAGGGAGGGAGGGAGGAAGGGAGGGAGGGAGGGAGGGAGGGAGGGAGGGAGGGAGGGAGGGAGGGAGGGAGGGAGGGAGAGAGAGAGAGAGAGAGAGAGAGAGAGAGAGAGAGAGAGAGAGAGAGAGAGAGAGAGAGAGAGAGAGAGAGAGAGAGGAGAGAAGAGAGAGAGGAGAAGAGAGAGAGAGAGAGAGAGAGAGAGAGAGAGAGAGAGAGAGAGAGAGAGAGAGAGAGAGAGAGAGAGAGAGAGAGAGAGAGAGAGACTTAGGCAGGCAGAGATGGGACAAAGAGAGAGAGAGAGAGGGAGAGAGAGAGACTTAGGTAGGCAGAGATGGAAGAGAGAGAAGTGAGAGGATGCATGTGTATGATGCATATGTATGCATGTGTATGCATGTGAACTAAGATGTATGCATGAGAGAAATGCATGTGCATATGTAATGTAAATATGCATGTGTATGCATGTGTAGGCATGAGATGTATGATGTATGTATGCATAGGTATTATGCATGTGAAATGAAATGCATGTATAGTTAATGTATGCATATGAAGTGATGCATGTATGCATGTGTGATGTGTGCATGTATGCATGAGTGAGATATGCATGTGTGCATGAGTGAGATATGCATGTGTGCATGAGTGATATTTGCATGTATGCATATGCATGTATGTTAGAGTGTGTGCATATGTGCATGTATGATTAGATGTTTTCATGTGTGCATGTATGTTAGAGTGTGTGCATATATGTTAGAGTGTGTGCATATGTGCATGACTGAGATGTGCATGTGTGCATGAGTGAGATATGCATGTGTGAATGAGTGATGTTTGCATGTATGCATATGCATGTAAGTTAGGAAGGTGTGCATGTGTGCATGAATGAGATGTGCATGTGTGCATGAGTGAGATGTGCATGTGTGCATGAGTGAGGTATGCATGTGTATGCATATCATTGACGTTAGTGTAAACATGTGAAGTGAGTTTGCATTTATGCATGTGTAGGTGTGATAAATATAATGCATGTGTGTATAAGTGATGAATGTATGTGATGTGTGCATGAATGATATGTGCATGTATGCATGTGAAGTGCATGAGATGCATGAATATGTATGCATAAATGTATATGCATGAGTGTAAGATGTATGCATGTATACTGAATGTATGCATTTGCATATTTAGGTATGATGAGTATGTTTGCATGTTTGCAAGTGAATCCATGAGTGCATGTGTAAGAATGCATGAGTGCATGTGTAAGAATGCATGAGTGCATGTGTAAGAATGCATGAGTGCATGTGTAAGAATGCATGAGTGCATGTGAAAGAGGATTCTCTTTTGATTATGAATATGACTTCAAAACCTGGTATAAATGATGACCATCTCTTCTACATTGACTCAATATGCTCAAAGCATGTGGCAGGCAATGTAGCTCTTCTCTGTGATCTTGAGAAACCAAAGGGTAAGCATCAAGTACAAATAGGTGATGACACCAAGCACTCAGTGATCAAGGTAGGAAATGTTAAAACCTCTGATGGAAATAACAATATGTTGAGCAGGGTTCTATATGTACCTACAATTACCAAGAATTTAATAAGTGTTGGACAGATTGTGGAAAAGGGTTTGCAGGTTAGGTTCAACCAATATGGAGCATTTGTGGAGGATCCCCAACATGGATTCAAAAGAATTGCCAAAGGAGAAAAGATAGATAGATTATTCACTTTTGACCTTGAAGATACAAGGAATATTGCACTTTATGGTTACAAAGACCAAACACTATCAGAGCTTGAAATTTGGCATAAGAGATTAGGGCATATTGGTGAGAAAACTTTCAAACAAATATGTAGAGATCAATGTGTGCTTGGGATACCCAATGTATCCAAGCAAAACATGACCTATAAATGTGGTGCTTGTCAGTTTGGAAAATCTCATAGGTTACCCTTCTCAAGGAAAGGCTACATGCATGAGGACTACTGAGAGCTTGTCCATACAGATGTATGGGGACCAAGTAAGGATCCTCAATTTCTGGATCAAAGTATTATGTATCTTTCATTGATGATTTCAGTAGGTGGACTGTCTTATATTTTATGAAGCACAAAGATGAAGTATTCAGTTGTTTTTAAAAAATATCTTGCACTTGTTGAGAACCAAACAGGAAGAAGTCTAAAGAGACTAAGGTGAGATGGAGGAGGTGAGTACTTCTCAAATGAGTTTGATGCATTCTTGTAGGATAGAGGAATCAAGAGAGAAATTACAAAAGGTATACCCCTGAGAAAAATGGGGTGGCAGAGAGGAGAAATAGATCAATTGTTGAAATAGCTAGGTCAATGTTGAATGAGAAAAATCTACCTTAATACTTGTGAGCAGATAGTCTATCTACTGCTACTTATCTTGTAAATAGGTTGCCATCCAAATCTCTTGATGGGATGACCCCATATGAAGCATGGCATGGTAGAAGACCTTCACTTGATCATTGCACGATCTTTGGATGTGTTGCTTATGTGCATATCCCTTCTCAAATAAGAGGTAAGCTAGACCCTAAGGCAGAGAAGTGCATCTTCACAGGGTATGACTTGAATAAAAAAGGATATAGGTTCTACAATCCTTCCAATAAAGGGTTTATGGTCAATAGAGATGTTGTCTTTGATGAGAATGACTCTTGGTTTGAAAGTGAATGCAGGAGAGTAAAGCTACCTTATGACTTGGAAGGGGAGTTTCCAAGCCTCACTAAGGAGGAGCCTAATCAGATTGAAGACATCAACTCAGAGGATGATGACATCATCAACTTATAAGAATTCAAGGCATGGAAGTCCAAAGGCAAAATCAAACTGAAGAAGTTGGAGGATATACCTGAATCATCCAACCAAGCAATCAGAAGATCACAAAGGGAGAGCAAGAAGCCAATCAAATATGGGTATGATACTTCTCTAGTTACTAAACACTTTGTTTATCTTGCAAAGGACTTGTCATTTAAAGAGCCATCATCATATGAAGAGGCAAAGACTAAGACAAAATGGAAGGAAAATATGGATGAAGAAATTGAAGCACTCAAGAAGAATGATACTTAGGAGCTAGTGCCAAAGAAAGAGTCTATGAAGGTAATTGGTTCTATATGGATCTATAAGATCCAGAGGAGTTCTGATGGATCAATAAGCAGGTACAAAGCTAGACTTGTGGCTAAGGTTTTTGCAAAAACCCAAGGGGTTGATTATGAAAAAACCTTCTCACCTATGGCCAAAATGCCAACCATCAGGGTAATGGTAAGTGTGCATACATCAAATAATTGAAACATGTATCAATTGGATGTAAAAAATGCATTTCTAAATGGTTAAATTTCAGAGGAGGTCTATATGTCTCAACCTCCTGGCTATGAGGACCCTAGCAAGGTAACATATGTGTGTAAGTTGAACAAAGCTCTTTATGGATTGAAGCAGGCACCTAGAGCATGGAACCATAGGTTGACTACATACCTTCAGGATCAAGGATTCATCATGAGTAAAGGAGATAATTCTCTGTTTGTTAAGAGGAGTAATTCAGAGGTAATATACCTATGTGTATATGTTGATGATATCATACTCACAGGTAATGATGCTAATGGCATCAAGCATATTAAGAATCAAATGATGCAAGAGTTCAAAATCAGTGATCTAGGATCACTAAAGTATTTTCTTGGACTTGAGTTAGTCTATACTAACTCTAGAATTTATATTACTCAGAGAAAGTATATACAGGACATGTTAAAGAAGTTTCATTTGTAGGATGCCAAGGTAGCAAACACTCCAATGGAGATAAACCAAAAGTTAAGTTCTCATGAAGGTGATGTGCTTGAGAATATTGTAGGTTACCAAAGCATAGTGGGAAGCTTGAACTATGCTACATTGACAAGGATTGATATTGCTTATGGAGTAAGTTTTTTAAGTCAATTTATGCACAAACCTAGGGCACCTCACTTGGAAGCTACCAAGAGGATTTTGAAGTACCTTAAGGGCACTGAAAATCAAGGATTATACTTTCCTTATAAGGCTCAAATTTGGACATCAAGATATATTCAAATGCAGATTGGGCAGGTTGTAAAGATGGTAGAAGGAGTACTTGAGGTTATCTATCTTTTGCAAGGAATAAACCTATATCATGGCCTTCAAAGAAGCAAGTTACTCTTGCTTTATCTTCTACAGAGGTAGAGTATAGAGGATTGGCCAATGCTACTCAAGAGGCCATATGGATCAGATTGTTATATACAGATTTAGGTTTGCATAGTACATCTCCAATGATTTTTGGAGATACTACAAGCTCACTACATCTTGCAGCAAATCCTATTTATCATGCTAGGACCAAGCATATAGAGATCCACTATCATTATGTGAGAGAGAAGTTACTGAGAAAGGAAACTAAGTTGGCATATGTATCAATAAATATGCAATGTGCAAACTTATTGAGTAAAGCATTAGATGGTACAAAACTTTGCAGGTTTAAGTCTATGATTAGATTGCAAGATATTAAAGAAGATTGAAGAAGAAGACCAAGCCAAGATGTTTGGCTTGAGGGGGATCTGTTGGTGCAAGTGCCAAGCCTACACACTTGGCTAGATATAAAGACTTCATATGCAAATGTCTTGAAGTTCCATGAGAACCATTGCTATGGATTTTTTATCTTTTAACATTTGTAAAAGTCTATTTAACTTGAAGAAATATTTGTAGCTACCTCTAAACTCGTGAATTTTTTTAGATGGAAAAACCACAACTTCATTTGAAGAGAATATCTCCTAGATTAGGGGAACACTTTTAGTGAGAGCCAATGTTGAATTCAAATTCAAAATTCAAATGGATCATCTATAAAAGATGAATGTAAAACTCGTGGGCAAGAGAGACTTCAATTCCGACTTCTTGTTGATTACATTGTAAGAGAGTGAGGCTCACTTCAGCGCCTACACTACTCATTATCATTAGGCATTGATTATCATGCCAATGATCTTGTAAAACATTGTCTTCTAATACAATAGATCAATACTTTTATCTGTGGTCTCACTGTCATAGTTACTCAGAAGAGTCATTTTGTACTGCTCATATCTCAGTCATTGCTTCACCATTTTCAATGTTCTATAGCTTGTTGGAATCTACGTGCTCTACAACCTCACAAATTTTGAAGTTAATCCATTCAGCATATTTGAAGAAAAGAGTATCGAAGTATGGACTGGTCCAACTCTGCAGAGGTCCTAAAAATTTGGGGGTAATGATTTCATTGCTAAATTGATTGCTCTCTGTATAGTGCATCATTTTAAGTGATTCCACTTGGAATCTTTAGCTCATTAAGGTAATTTGATATCTCCAAAAGGAATGTTTCTAATTCCTACTATACTCGAAGCACTAAGCTTAACAAGTAGCAAGTGTGTGAACAAAAATAGAAGGTTTTCATTGATCCTTCAACTTGGAAGTAGTCTGTTTTGGTTCAATCATTTCTCACATCATTTCCAAGTACATAGGCACTTGTTTAGTGTCATTGGAAAGCTAAGAGGGCCTACAACTCAACTTTGAAGCAAAAGAGGGCTGGCACAAACTACGGATTGGCAGTACCTACTCATTTCTTGGAGTGTCCATCCATCTTTTCGAACACTGCACAATATTCCACCATCATTTTGTGATCAATACATGAAGCATCATTTAAGCCCATAATGGGTAATTTGTACCATCCAACTTATCCTCAACATCCAACATATAGAATACATCACTGCTTTCAGCCATGGCCACTAACTAAAATACTTTGATGCAGAAAAATGACTATATCTAAAAACGTTGAATAGAACTACCCTAAAATGTTCTACTAAACCTATGCCAAACTTGGAGCCGCTTATACTGGCGAGCTGAAACTTGTATATATCTTTGGCACAAAAAGATGAAATAGCCTACACAAGCACTATGATAGTGCATTGGGAGGCCAAAACAAGTTCACATCCTGATTTTGGCATCACAAACCGAACCATTTTTTATCTCCTAATTGATCTGAGTATGCTCATAAAATTTTGGGCGATTCTATGACAATGATGAGAGGGGTGTTGACGACACCCTAGAAGAAGTAGTGACCTGCTTTGATACCAATCATTGGAGTTTGAGGTCTGTGGAAGCATGCAAATAGCACAAGAAAGAAGAAGAAGCTTGAAGCACAACACACAATACTGAATTTATGACCACTAGAATATAGAAAGATAAGTAACCCATTAGGGCAATAGGCATATATACAAGCTGAGGGAGAAAAACCTCCTAAAGAGGGAAAAAACTACCCCGGTAGTCCTAGTGTGTTCACACAAATCACTACCTAAATATATAAACATAAGTCACCATTCAAAAATAGAGTTTTAATGTCCAATTGATGTACATTCCAAACATGATGAGATGCAAGTGCACAAATGCTATGAGTAGTAGTCATTCGTCATGTGGGAGCAACAGTCTCATCAAATTTAATGCCTCTTTCTTGAGCATAACCTTTTCCAACAAGCCTAGCCTTATACCTATCAATGGCTCCATCAAGTTCATGCTTCAACTTATATACCCACTTAGTGTCAATGGCCGACTTTCTAGAAGGCAAATCACATAAAGACTAGGTACCATTCTTCATAATAGCATCATATTCTGATTGCATAGTATTCATTCAAATTTTTGAATTTTGTGCATAACTCATTCTCATCTCAAATACTAGAGGCAGCCATGGCATAAAGATTTTATGAAAAAGAAGCACTATGAGAGCCTGAATGACTACTGTATGATAGCAGTCCATCTAGTTTGCTATCTCGCAAAGTTTGCACAATACATTTTGGCATAGTTTATACCTCCTCAATATCAACCTTCTCATCAATAATTACCTCATTTAAATCTACATCATAAATGGAATGATCTACATCATCACATGAAACCTCTAAAGGCTAAGAAATCGCCTCATTCAAACAAACACCTGACTATCCACCTATAAAAAGAGACATCAAAGTGTTATACACATCTCTAGAGCTAAAAGAAGTCTCCTTGGTAGATGAAAGTAATGGTTGAATTGCATCTTCGAAAAAAGCAACATCACATCTAACCAAAATGTGTTTAATCTATGGATGTTTTAGATGATAGCCTTTGCTTTCAAAATTGTACCCAACAAAAATACATGTCACTACTTTATCTTCCAATATCATGCGCTAGGTTGAATTATTCGTTATTCGATAATTCATTTATTCGTGAATAATTACGAAATTTTACGGCAAGCTCTTATTATTTGATCGAATTATTTGGTGACATGTCAACTTATTCAGACACGCCCGAATAGTTTTTGCACGGAAATTTGACCCTTTTCGATCAAAAACATTTTTGATTGATAATTTTTTGATCGAAGCATTTTCGATCGAAAAGCTTTGATCGAAAAAATTTTCCCTCGAAAAATACTCGATCGAATAATATTTTATAAAATAGTTGAACTAGACTCTTTTTTTCATAAAAGCTACTTTGTTCTTTACGAACTTAAATTATCATAGAGAGAACAAGGTATAAATTTTTGCCATATTAAGTAATTGAAACTATTGTGATTGTTTGACTCATTGATTGTTACTTCACAATAGTATATATATGTGAATTTAAAATCTATTATGATTGATTCTTACTCATTTTTCATAAAAGCTATTAAAACTATTGTGATTATTTGATACACCATTGATTCTTATTTCACAGTAGTATGTGTAAGTGTATGTGCATATGATTAGGAATTTAAAATCTATTATGGTGCATTAAAATTATTATTGAAAGATATAGGTAGATTATGTTTGATTCAACATTGAGAATCACTTCATAATAGTATATGTATGTATGTGTATGCATATGAGTGTATAATTGTGAATGAAAAATCTATTGTGATTGTCTGACTCAATATTGATTCTTACTTCACAATAGTATGTGTAAGTGTATGTGCATATGATCAGGAATTTAAAATATATTGTGATTGTTTGACTTAATATTGATTCGTATTTCACAATAGTATGTGTAAGTGTATGTATGTGTAAATGTATATGTGTCTATGAATGAAAATTAAAATCTATTGTGATTGTTTAAGTCAACAATGATTTTTACTTCACAATAGTATGTGTAATTATAATTTGTATATGGGTGTATGATTGAGAATTAAAGTCTATTGTAATTGTTTGACTCAATGTTGATCAAAATATCTTGTTTGATATTGGTTTATATTGTCTTTTTTGTAGGTATAGTCTTCATAAAGCAATTTGCAAGCACTATGGGAAAGGGAAAAGAATGTTCATATGTGATTGTTCATGAAGAGGGTAAAACAGTATCCACAATACAATGCAAATGTTGTGGGCATCCTGATGTAGGAAATGCAACTCGAATAAAAGATCATCTCTTTAGTATAGGTAATAATGTGGCAGGATGCTCTAATCCAAATAGTGATATATGGGTACATTTTGCAAGTTATGCGAACAAATGTAAATCTCAAGGTATCACATCAAAAAGATTCAAAAGAATGAGTAGTTCACATCACTTTTGAAGTATCCCAAGTGTAGAGCAAGAACGAGTAGATGCGTCAATGACAGTAGAGGATCATCAAGATATTTCAACTCAAGTCTCCCAAACTATTTTTGAGAATAACCAAGATACATGTACTCCGTTTTCTCCAACTGCATCAAAAAAGAGTGGAGTTGGTGAATGTAGTAAAAATGGTGTTGGTGCATATCAATCATCAATTGAAGGTTTATGAAGAAATGAAGTCAAGAAATTAAGAAGAAAACAAATTCAGAAGTTTGAAGGAAGGACATACTCAGAAATTCAAAGCTATGTACACATATGTACATTAGTTCAGATATAGGTGACGCACACTTTTGATTAGTCATAAGTTTGTACATATTTGCCTATAAATGTTTTGGAAAAAGTCGGGGCATGTAGAGTAGAGAATAGGAAGAGAGAAATCAGATGTAGAAAGTGTCATTGGACACATGAAAAGTTAGTTGAGTTACTTCCTCAATGTAGTTGTAACTTTTCTGAGTAATTGAAGAAAATCTTGCGCCCAATGTTTCGATGTCTTCTACTTCTGTAGTTAATCTTTTGAGAAATCCTTATGAACATATCTAAGTCCATAGTTAACCAATCTATGGCTAGAATTTGAGAGTCCAATTGTAATCAGGCTGAGAGAATTTTTCATAGGAACATTCATATGTGAAATGTTCTAAGTGTCTTCTGAAACAGGCGTAGATTTCGTGATCAAAGAAATGATCAGTTCTCAGCACACACTGTAAAGTTTTACACAAGTGATAGCTTAAAATTTAAGTTGAGATAAGCCATTTATGGCTAAAAGCATTTTACCAAACGGGATATAGTTTGGGAGAACCATTGCTAAGAAGTTGTAGGTGTTAAAGTCACTATGGCAGAGAGACAGTTTCAGACACAGGTAAGTTGTTTGAGTCAATTCTCAGATTATACTCAATCATTTTGAGAAATTTAAGTTGGAGGAGTTGCGCAAACTCCATGCAATAAATCATACAAAGTTTTATCAAAAACTTTACATGAATGATTAGTCAATGAGTGATTAATCTGCAGCAGACTTTTCAGAGAAGTGATTTCTTCACAGTTAATCAATTTCTTGGTAATGTGATAGTGGATTTCCAAAATTCTGTGGAGTCTAAAGTTATTCTTGGTCTAGAGGTGGTCTAATACCAAGGATAGCTTGTTCTTTTGGAGATTAACACTCTCCATCAGTGGTATCAGAGCAGGTTATGTCAAAATTAAGGAAAGGAAGACTCCGACTGCTGCAGAAATACAAATTCTACATTTTGAAGGTTCAAAAGGATAAAGTGTGAAGAAAGATTGAAGGGAGACACGCAAAGATTATCAAAAGAATCAGAAGAAGCAACACTCGAAGTTAAGGTACATTTATTTCTTGTAAAGGCTAAAGCTTTGAGACTACAGGTGAACCAAGGATGGGAGATAGTCTCCAAATTGAAAAGTTGGATAGAGAGAACTATCCAGCTTGGTCTATGAGAATGGAAGCTCATCTGATGAGCAAAGATTTGATAGCATATATTACAGGTGAAGTAGAGAAGCCTCAGTTCAGAGATCCTAGTGTTTCAACTAGGGAAGAATTGTCAGATCTAAAGAATTGGATGAAGAAGGATGCTCAAGCAAGGAGCATAATCTACATGGCAGTCAATGACTATTTGCTTCCTCACATTAGAGGACTTGAAAGTGCATGTGACATTTGGAATGCTTTGGAAGAGCATTTCCAAAACACAACCAAATCAAGGAAGGCTTCACTATGGGCAGAATTTACTACTTTCAAGAAGAAGGCCTCACATTCAATCTCTGATTATGTGACAAAGATGAAGGACATTGCAGATTCTTTAGGTGCAGTGGATGAAGATATTGAAGAAGATAAATTGGTAAGACAAATTCTCACAGGGCTAAGAGGAGATGAGAAGTGGAAGCCTTTTATTTTGTCTACAGAACTTTCATTAGATGACTTCACTCCTGATTTGAATCAATTGTTAGGTCATATGCTAACTTTTGAGAATGATATCAAAGGAGATGTTGATAAGAGTGCAGGTCATGCAATGTACTCTAAAGACAAGAAGAAAGCTAACAAAGGAAAGCAACAATCAGGTGAAGAAGAAGGTACTTCAAACCAAGCAAATTTCATAAGAGGAAAAGGAAATGGCAGAAGTAGAGGAAGAGGCAGAAACAACAAAGATAATGCAAGAGCTTGTTGGATATGTGGTAAGACCAATCATCTATCTCATGATTGTTGGCACAATAATCAGAACAATGGTAATTATCAGAACTTTAATCAAAGAGCAAGAGGTGGTAGATTTCAGAGAGGAAACTTCAGAGGTAGAGGTGGTAGGAATTCTTTTGGAAGAGGTGGAGGAAGAAGCTTCCAAAATCAATCCTATAATAACACCTACTACAACTATGCATCAGATCAGAAGGAGGATTCGACTCTCATTATGAATGCAACATATGAAACCTCACATGAGGACATGAGAGTGTTCTATATTGATTCAGGATGTAGTAATCATTTAAGTGGGAATATTGCTTTGATGACTGATCTAGATCATAATGCAATTAACCATACAGTTCAGACAGGTGATAATACAAAACATAAGGTAAAGTCAATTGGTTCAGTCAAGGCTAAAGATGGGAGCACTCTTCTGAGTAAGGTTCTTTATGTTCCCACAATTCCAAAGAATTTGATCAGTGTAGGTCAAATTGTGGAAAAAGGATATGAGGTAAGATTCACCGATGATGGAGTCTATGTTGAAGACCCTAGTCAAGGGTATAAACAGGTTGTTACAGGAAAGAAAGAAGGAAGGCTCTTCACATTGAAGGTACAAGGAAATGTTGGACATGCTATGTTCACATATGGAGAGCAGAAGGTATCTGAATTGGATCTTTGGCATAAAAGACTTGGACATTTCAATGAGAGAGGTATTAAAGAAATGATTAACAATGGTTCAGTGTTTGGGTTGCCTAACATTGCAGGTCAACACATGACATACAGATGTGAGGCATGTCAATTAGGTAAGGCCCATAAGCAACCTTATTCCAAGCATGGGTTTATGTATTCAAAAAGACTTGAGTTGGTGCATACAGATGTGTGGGGTCCTTCAAAGGACTTTAGTATAAATGGTTCAAGATATTATGTCATATATGTTGATGATGCTACCAGATGGATCACAATTTATGTGATTAAAGAAAAGTCAGAAGTGTTTAATACATTTAAACACTATCATGCATATGCAGAAAGGATTACAGGTCAAAAATTGAAGAGACTAAGGTCAGATGGAGGGGGAGAGTATTTTTCAAATGAATTCAATGATTACTTGTGGAATGCAGGTATAAAGAGAGAAGTTACTTGCAGGTACTCTCCTCAACAAAATGGTGTAGCGAAAAGGAGAAATAGGACTCTTGTTGAGTTTGCAAGGTCCATGATGAAAGAGAAGAATTGCCCAAATTATTTGTGGGCAGAGGCTGTAAATACAGCTACTTATTTGGTTAATAGATTGCCTTGTAAAGCTTTGCAAGGTATGACACCATATGAAGCTTGGTGGGGTAAGAGACCTACCTTGGATCATTGCAGAATATTTGGATGCTTGGCATATGCATATGTGCCATCTCAATTGAGGCATAAGTTGGAGCCTAAGGCAGAAAAGTATGTATTCATTGGTTATGATGATAAGCAAATGGGATACAGGTTGTGGAGTCCATCCACAAAGCAATTCCTTGTATCCAAGGATGTTACATTTGATGAGCAAGGTACTTGGTATGCAGGTAAATATAATGTACATGCAGATGTTGAAGAAGTAGTGGATCAAAGGAAAGGTAAAGCAAAGATTCAATTACTTAATGAAAATGAGAATAATGAAGTACAGGTTGAAGTTGAAGAGAGGCCAAGGTTTGATCCAGAATGTGATGAACCAGAGACTTCAAAAAGTGCAAAAGTTAGGAGGTCATCTAGGCACAAATGGCAACCTACAAGGTATAGCTATGACACCTCATTCTTGACTACTAAAGATTATGCTTATTTGGTAAAAGCAGATGAAGATCCATCTACATATGATGAAGCCAAAGGCAAGGGAAATTGGGAAGAAGCCATGCAAGAGGAGTATGATGCATTGATAGAGAATCAGACTTGGGATCTGGTTCCTAAACCTAATAGCTAGAAAATTATTGGATGTAAGTGGGTTTACAAAACAAAAAGATTTGCAGATGGAAGTGTGTCTAGGTACAAAGCTAGACTTGTTGTGAAAGGGTATGCACAGACATATGGAGTGGACTATGATGAGACCTATAGTCCTGTGGCAAAAATGACAACCATCAGAACTCTCATAGCAATTGCTGCTTGCAAAGGTTGGAAGTTATCTCAATTAGATGTTAAAAATGCTTTTTTGAATGGTTACATTTCAGATAAAGTTTACATGGAGCAACCAGATGGGTTCAAAGATCAAGTGAGTCCAAATTATGTGTGTAAGCTCAAGAGAGCTTTGTATGGATTAAAGCAGGCCCCAAGGGCATGGAATTATAGGCTTGTAAAGTTCTTGAAGGATCTTGGATTTCAAGCATCAAAGGCAGATAGTAGCTTGCTAGTCAAAGCAAGTGAAGCTGGATTCATTTATGTTTGTATTTATGTTGATGACATAATACTTACAGGAATAGATGATAAAGGAATACAAATGATCAAGAAGCAGATGGAGAAAGAGTTCAAAATCAGTGATTTGGGGAACTTGTCATTCTTCTTAGGAATGGAGATTTTATATACTCAACATGGAGTATATGTGACCCAAGAAAGGTATCTTAAAAATTTGCTAACCAAATTTAAAATGGAAGATTGCAGGGTTGCACCCACACCATTGGAAGTGAACCATAAATTGTCTAGATTTGGAGGAGAAGAATTCAGAGACATGAAGCTCTATCAAAGTTTGGTTGGTAGCTTGATTTATGCTACATTAACAAGGCCTGATTTGTCATATGCAGTTGGTGTGCTTTCACAATTTATGCATTGTCCTAGAAAGGAACATTGGATTGCAGGACAAAGAGTACTTAGGTACATCAAGGGTACACTCAGAGAAGGGTTGTACTATGGATTTACTTCTGATACAAGAGTGAAGATATATAGTGATGCAGATTGGGCAGGTAATGTGGATGATAGAAGATCAACACATGGATATTTGTGCTATGTAGGAGACAAATTGATTTCATGGTGTTCTAAGAAGCAACGTACAATTGCTTTGTCATCTACAGAAGCAGAATATAAAGGTATGGTGGAAGCTACAAAGGAGGTAATATGGCTAAAAACACTTATGAAGGTTTTTGATGTGATTCAAAGTACTCCTATTATTTGTGGAGACAATATGAGTTCTCTATACTTGGCAGCTAATCCTGTGTTTCATGCTAGAACTAAGCATATTGAAATACAATATCATTTCCTGAGAGAGAAGGTCACTGATAAGGAAATTGAAGTTATGCATACACCTACAAAAGATCAACTTGCAGATATGATGACAAAAAGTCTAGATGGACCAAAGCTACAAAGATTCAAGGATATGGCAGGTATTAAGAAGATAGAGAAAAACCTCAATTAATGATTGAGGGGGAGCTGTTGGTGCATATCAATCATCAATTGAAGGTTTATGAAGAAATGAAGTCAAGAAATTAAGAAGAAAACAAATTCAGAAGTTTGAAGGAAGGACATACTCAGAAATTCAAAGCTATGTACACATATGTACATTAGTTCAGATATAGGTGACTCACACTTTTGATTAGTCATAAGTTTGTACATATTTGCCTATAAATGTTTTGGAAAAAGTCGGGGCATGTAGAGTAGAGAATAGGAAGAGAGAAATCAGATGTAGAAAGTGTCATTGGACACATGAAAAGTTAGTTGAGTTACTTCCTCAATGTAGTTGTAACTTTTCTGAGTAATTGAAGAAAATCTTGCGCCCAATGTTTCGATGTCTTCTACTTCTATAGTTAATCTTTTGAGAAATCCTTCTGAACATATCTAAGTCCATAGTTAATCAATCTATGGCTGGAATTTGAGAGTCCAATTGTAATCTGGCTGAGAGAATTTTGCATAGGAACATTCATATGTGAAATGTTCTAAGTGTCTTCTGAAACAAGCGCAGATTTTGTGATCAAAGAAATGATCAGTTTTCAGCACACAGTGTAAAGTTTTAGACAAGTGATAGCTTAAAATTTAAGTTGAGAGATAAGCCATTTATGGCTAAAAGCATTTTACCAAACGGGATATAGTTTGGGAGAACCATTGCTAAGAAGTTGCAGGTGTTAAAGTCGCTATTGCAGAGAGACAATTTCAGACACGGGTAAGTTATTTAAGTCAATTCTCAGATTATACTCAATCATTTTGAGAAATTTAAGTTGGAGGAGTTGCGCAAACTCCATGCAATACATCATACAAAGTTTTATCAAAAACTTTACATGAATGATTAGTCAATGAGTGATTAATCTGCAGCAGACTTTTCAGAGAAGTGATTTCTTCACAGTTAATCAATTTCTTGGTAATGTGATAGTGGATTTCCAAAATTCTGTGGAGTCTAAAGTTATTCTTGGTCTAGAGGTGGTCTAATACCAAGGATAGCTTGTTCTTTTGGAGATTAACACTCTCCATCAAATGGTGGATCTAATACTTTGTCACCATGCTTTGTCTGCAATAAATCACAAAATACTATACATGTAGCTTTTGAAAAGCAAGATTGTCTGGAGCTTCATTTTAAATGGACTCAAGCAATCTTAGCATCTGGGATTCCTTTCAGTGTTATTTGTAATCCCATTTTCAAAGATGCTTTGATGTCAACTGCACGAAAAGGTTTCACCATGCCAGATTATAAGAAAATGCAAACAGAGTATGTAGAAAAGAAAAGTATTGAAGCTATTTTAAAGCGAACAGTACTTGATTATGTACCCATGTATGGATGCACAATAGCATTGGATGGATGGACAAGTTGTCAAAAGAAACCATTGATTAATGTCATGGTTATATGTCCAAAAGGAAACATGTTTTTAGAAGTTATTGATACTTCTCTTAAAGAGAAAAGTTTGGCTTTTCTTGTAAAGGTATATGAACATGCTATATCATGCGTGGGTGGTCCAAAGAATGTGACTGCGATTGTGATAGATAATGCCTCTAATTTTGGAAGTGCTGGAATTACAATTCAAAACAACTATGAAGGCATTACATGGGTTCCATGTGCAGCTCATACATTGAATTTATTATTTAAAGATATAGGTAGATTATCTTTCATTAAACAAAGCTTATTAGATGCAAATCATGTGGTCAAATTTATTAGAGAGCATCAATTTTCTCTTTTCTGATCAAAATCTCCCAATAAAGCACTTCAAATTTTTTGTGCCATATGATTTGCAACTGCTTACATTGTACTCAGTGGATTATTAGAAGTTAAGCTAGCTCTTGTAGAAATGATTGCTGATCGAAGATAGGAGGCATGGCTAGAAAATTATTCTTCTTATCGAGTTGTAGCATCCAAATGTATGTGTCTAATAAAATCACAAACTTTTTGGCGTAATCTTGAACAATTATTGGTATCACTAAACCTTTTGTGGAACTTTTACGAATGGTTGATATTGATAAATTTGTGATTGGAAATGTTTATTGGATTAGGTCAGAAGCTATTCAAAAAGTAAAAGACTTTAACCAGTTTTCATTACGAGAGAAAACACAGATTGTATCATTAGCAGAGAAGAGATGGACATGGACGCAAATGCATACTCATTTGCATGGAACAACATTCGTTTTGGATCCAACATTTCAACTCAATGATCAAGCGTCAAACAAAGAATTCATGGCAAACTTCAAAACCACATGTCAATTATTACTTCCTGGTACACATGGTCAAGATGCATTCAACCAAAGAGTAGCGTATGTAAATCGAGAAGGATCTTTTGGAGATCTGTGGCATATTGAAGCAATGCAAAAGCATCCACCTCCTATTTGGTGGAAAGAGTATGGAGGTGAAGCAGTGGAGTTGCAACATATAGCTATGAGAGTGCTTTCAGTAGCAGCTTCAACTGGTATTTGTGAACGTAATTGGAAAGCCTATGATTTTCTTCATTCAAAACAAAGAAATTCCTTAAGTGTATCACGTGCTAATGATTTGGTATATGTGTTTTGTAATATGCATTTGTTACATGCTCCAACCAAGATAGCTTCTACAACAGCACAACAAACTTTTGGAGAATTTCAAACTCATGAAAGTTTGACAAATGACTCATGGAGTGATCATAATTTAGATGTAGATCATAATGATGGTTCAGACATGGAAGAACTAGATGACATGGTACCTGTCATAGATAACGATACTCAAAATGAAGAAAATGATGTACTGTGAATAGTATGATTATATTCAAGTGCAAAATCGAATACAAGTCATGTCTTTGATTACAAAAAAAGCTTTCCTACTTAGTGTTTTCTTGATTCAATAACTCATAGGCAGTAAACCGATCAAAAGATGATGATGCCTCTCAGAGTCTTCCATATTTGCTCTCATAAGCATCCAGAGAAATTTGTAAATTTTTCACTTGATTTTGTAGATCATCAATCCTCTTTTGTTGATCATCTATTGTTCTTCGTAATACAGGAATTGTTAATCCTTCATTGTATAATTCTACACCTTGTGATGACAAATCATGTATAAGATTATGTTCTTCGGGTAGCAAAATGTAGGGCCACTTTTGAGGAAGAGGGCCTTTGTTTCCTTGATTACGAAATTTGGTTCAAATTTGAGGACGACCCAAATTTATACCTGCATTCTTCGGACGATCATCCCAGTCTACACGTCGATGAAGAATATCTTGTACAAAAACCTTTTGAATGAAATATAATGCTATTTGATTGTTATTTGGTAATGATCTCTCAACTTTCACAAAACATCGAAGTAGCATTTTTGCTAATCCTTTATGTAAGTCTAAAAGCTTTGAGGGTTCTATTTCTTTTGCCTTCCTGTAACCAGAAAGAGAACATCACGAACAAAATAATTTGGACATAGCTTTTTTACTTATTTCATTAATAATGCTTCTCCTTCTAATCCCTCTCGCTCTAAATCTTGATGGAATAAGAATGCTAATCCTGATTGTGCAAATTGAGCATTTCGCTCAGATATAATCCTTTGAGATTCAGTATGATCAAGATCATCATTCACATATGACATTCTTTCCATGCTTTACTTCTGCAAAATAAACACGCGAATTTTATCTTAAGAGAATTCAAATGAATCCACATAATTCAAATGAATCCACAATATTTAATTCACATATTTTAAATGAATCCACAACATTTAATCCACATAACTCAGATCATACCACAACATTTACTCCACTTAATACAAATGATTACACTTCATTTCATCCACTTAACTCAAATGTAAACACGTCATTTATTCCACATAATTCAAATGAATCAACAATATTTAATTCACATATGTTAAATGAATCCACAACATTTGATCCACATCCCTCAAATGATAGCACTTCATTTACTCCACATAATTCAAATAAATCCACATTATTTAATCCATATATTACAAATTTATGCTTGCTAGTAGGTGAGTCCCATTTACCTTTGCCCTTCTTTCTAGCAAGCTTGATTTCCAACACATAATGGACATGTTCGACCTAGACTGATCTTCTTACAATAAAACATAGATTAAATCCTCAAATGTTAAGTCATTTGTATTTCCTTTAATCATCAATCAAAGAGTAGAAGCAAAACTCACATATGCATCTAGAAGACCATTATGAATAGCGTGCACAAGTGAACTATCTAGTAAGACTTCATTAGCAAAAATCAACTGCTCCTTCAAATCTTTGATCTTTGTCAAACAAGTGCCCATAGAATCTCCTTCATTTATATGCTCACTCTCCAAATGTTTTCATAGGTAAGCCTAACACAAGCCTCTTTTCTTTCCTGGTACAAAGTGGCAAGTGTATCTGTTGTATAATTACATGGGTCTAAGGGGTAGAACCCTTGGGTTTCTAGGTGTGGAACCCTTTGGATTTATGGTTTATTTACCCTTTTTAGATGGGTCTTGAACCTTAGGGCTAATTCTCTAAGGTTGAGTACCTTAGGCTTGATTGGAAGCTTCTCCTAGCCACTTGGTTTGTACGTGAGAGCTTGGAGGGTCTTCTTTTAGAAGCCATATGATTTTGTGTGATTTCCTAAGCTTGGAAACCATGTGAACACCTTAGGGACCCATGTGATGGAAGGTACACATGTCCTCTTGAGAAGGGCTTACCCCCTTGGTCTTGGAGCTATATATTGGAGGGGTTGGTTGGGCGGAAGGACATCTCTCTTCCTAGTGTGTGGCCTTACTACTTAATCTTCAGTTCAGTTGTGTGAAGGCTATGGAGTCCTTCCACAACATTGGTATCAGAGCATTCTCTCCATAGCTCTCTCCTTCTTCATCTTGCGTAGCACCTTCTTCTACATTATTCGCTCGCGGCTGATCAGAGAAGTGTGCCGAGTTCCTCGCGTTGCCTTAAGCTTGGGATATCAAAAGAATGAGAACGCCATGTCTGTTGTGAGCCCGCAAAGAATCAAACTCGGAATCCCTGCTTTAGGGAACACTGCTCTATCCACAAGGACCACGGGTGTTCGTGATCTCCAATCTCTAGCGGTAGCTCTTCTTCAGATCAACCCACGCTGAAGAAGAATTGGCATGGAGCTAAAGGTACCAAAAGGCTTAACTTTGTTGTGAGGAGCAGGGATTCAAACCCTCGTCCCTCATGTAAGAAGGCGTTCTCCTATCTACGCAGGTAGTAGATGTTCAGGAGCATTCCTTATCATGAGTTTGCCATTGTAGAAGACTTCCTTAAAGAGTAAACTGTGAAGTCTACAGATGATCAGCGGTGGGATTTGATACAATTACCTATCAAAGAGGAGACACATCTCTTATCCAATGTCCCCAATCGTTCGGTGTGTTCTACAACAGAACAGAACACATAAGGATCTATCTGTGGTATAGTAGAAGATCGGGAGGCCTCGAGGACTCGGATTACAACAGAACCACAACTCCTATAGCCGGATTCCGAGATCCATTGAGTCTTGGGAGAACTCTCCCTTAGCCAAAGAAACAAGCACCAAACAAAGTAAAAGTTTGTGAGCAAATTCTAAAGGAAGTGGAGTTGTGGAGTGAAGATCCGGAGGCCTTTGGTGATCAAAGTCAAACCAACTTTGAATTCGAGCCAAAGTCTTTAGAGAATAACTCTTCCCAAGGATCAATGGAAGGACGTAGCTTAATTGTGAGATAAGTATTTTCCAAGTTAATGATTTGTTTCAATATTTGCTTTTGCTCTCTGGTTTCATATAGGATGCATTTTCATCATTCAAGTATAGAAGTAAACTTCATTCTTGATAATCTTGATGCAAATTTTGAAAACCTACATGAAAGAGCATAAAGATATTGAAACACTCATTAAACACAAGCATAGGCATGCATCTCCAAAAGAATGTTGGTGCATCTCTCCTTTCAGAAGAATGTTTTCAGACACCATACACATTTTCTTCTTGTTTGCAAAAGGAATTGGATGCACTTAAGTCTGTGCACATGTATATTTATAACCTTTTGTAAAGTAGAGGATAGATTGTTTGTGCATGGATGATTGGATGCACACATGTCAAGCTCAAGAATTACTTGATTTAGGTTTTGATGCATGAAAGGAGAATGCCAACACGTGCATGCACTCACATGCCTTTGCCTAAAAAAAACAGGCATTCACATATGCATGATCGTTTGATTAAGAAGATTGAATACTTTCAAGTTCAAAGGATAGTTGATATGTTCCGAGGAGCACAAGAAACACAGTGTTAGCTTACGAGAAGTATTTCCATGCTCTAATTTTCATCATATAGGTATGAAGTGTGTTGCTCCTAATATAGGAATCACAATGTGATATCCATTAACTATGCATAGAGATTCTACCCTTTAAAATTGCATGCATAAATGCATGATTACAAATGTGAATCCACAACCATAAAAGCCCATGGCATGCCTGATCAGCAAGGCCATAGACTTAAAGTAGTAATACCAAATTTTTTCTCTCTTAAAACCATGATACAATGGTGATAACTTATAGCACTATCTTCTCAAATCTCTAAGGAAGAGAAAATATGGTATAACAGAATATTAGTTTAAGAAGATAAAAGTATTAGT
Source organism: Ceratopteris richardii (assembly GCA_020310875.1). Classification (NCBI taxonomy): domain Eukaryota; kingdom Viridiplantae; phylum Streptophyta; class Polypodiopsida; order Polypodiales; family Pteridaceae; genus Ceratopteris; species Ceratopteris richardii. The sequence continues at coordinate 135,652,611 of CM035425.1, forward strand.
GCTTTTGGTCAAGAAAGTTCTTTGTTTGAAAGAACTACAGAACTATTTGGAGCTTTACATTATTCTTCCAAGCACATGCAAGGCATGAAGAGAAGGAAAAACACAAGGGTTGTAATAAACCCTAAGTACCATTTTTTAATGTCCTAAAAATAAAGGACTGTATAGTAAATGGAATTAGCATCTACTTCAACATAGAAGATTTGATTGGCAAGTCAATTATTCTTTCTCAGATTACTCATTACATCATAAGAGATGATATCTAGTTGAGATATAAACTAGCTATATCATCAAGGGACTCGAAAGGGATCTTGTAGAGTATATCTAAATCAAGGTATAATTGAAGAGCCAATTTTTTTGAGACTAGTCTTATCAAGTTGCAATTGAGACTTGGTAAGTTGAAAGTCCACTATAGGATAGGAAATACATATGCTCTGAAGTGGAAATAACACTTACAAGTCCAAGAAGTAATAGATCTTACTTGATGAGAAGAAGGTTTGATCCCAAAATACAAGTTAAAGTTACCTTTACTTAAGTGGAGGTGTAAGTCGGATGGTATGGGACATCCAGGCTTATATTACCACTGGAGTTGATTCGGTGGTATGGGACATCGAATTTAGAGGTAACTCCAAACTTGAACCTTGGGAAATTTTTCTCTATATACTTGGAGAAGAGAAAGCAATAAAAGCTCTGAATAGTTCTTTTAACCAAGGAGAACAATAAAAGATTGAAAATAAACTCTTTCAGATTCTATTGAAAGAACACAATTTTCAATATACCCTCAAGCAGTTTTTTGAGGATGAAAACTCTTAAGGAGGGGAAAAAGTCTCCAAGAACTTCTATCTTATGCCTTAAAAAAGACCAAATAAGGTATTGCAAGGCAAAAGATATGCAAGAAATAGATAAAGTTGAAGTACTTTCTTGTATGCTAGTACTTCATACTTCTTTCGTTACATCTTCCAACATAGATGAAGTTCTCAAAGATTGGGAATTCTCAAAGAACCCCAATACAAGAGAAGACTTGCATACACTATGAGGATCGTATAAATCCTGAGTGGGTTAGGAAAAGAAGTGGGATGAACTATAAGGATAATCCTAAAAGTATATTGATGCTTCATGGAGATAACATAACATATGTTATGGATTCTAGTAGTATAGACCTAAGAAGTATGGCTTATTGTATGAAGCATAATAGCTAGATCCCCAAGTAAAACCCATGGGTAAAGCATTAAAGATTAAGGGATGTATTTGAGAAAGACCTAGTCTTATCTCTTATTTTGGCTAAAGAAGAGAAGAAAGCCAAAGGACCCAAGTAGGGAAAAGATCAAGTCAAACTTTAAGTTTGATAAGATAAGTCACACCACATTAAATGGTTAACCAAGTAGTGGTGTATCTAGGCACCTTAGTCCTTGCTCTTATTATTTGGTACCACAGTATGAAGGGCATTTAAGAGGACAGAAAAGGTGAGAAAGTATAAAGATGAAGTTATGTGGATTGGATGAGGAACCCACTGGTATGGGACAGTGGGTACTAAATCCCGTTGAGTACTTTTTCTTGATGGCGAGAAGAAAAAGGGACTCATGATCCAATGGAATACATTAAGAAGAAAATGTCTAGGAATAGGCATCTTCTTCAATTATCCTCTCAAAGGCAAGAAGAATTCTTCCAACAAGATATGAAAGGATCTATCTCTCATAAAGAGTTAGAAATAAGGAGAGGATCAAGTTTTTTGAGTTTGAAGGTAAACTCCAAAGAATGAAGCTTTAAAAGCCTTAAAGAATGACTTGAAATTCAAGGATCATAAAAATGATCTTAGATCAAGCTTGAAAGAAAGCTCAGAAAGATCATGTTTTTGATACTTCATAAATCAAGTTAACTGAAGAATAGGAAAGATTCAATGATGATGTCAACATAGGACATCTTTAATAGATCTAGGATATAAGGGAGAGAACTCTGGAAGGATCAAGAAGACCTTTACGTTTTGAGATCCAACTAAAGATCTGTAAGGATTAAGCAGTGAAGAAATGATTGGAATAATCTATTTCTACTTATGACCTTAAAGATAACACGATCTTTTACGCTATGAGTTCCCATCTTGGGATGTAGTTATAAAGATCTTAATCTTTTTGGAAGAACAAGTAAAATATGTTTCAGTCAATTGGAGTCTACAATAGTTGGATTAATCCCTATGGATTATAGTCCCTTAAAGTGGATTCTCAAAACTACGTAAAGTTTTGAAAGAACATTGAATCCAGTTTTGGTAAGCTATTCAAAATTCTCTCTGAAAATAAAGAGGATAGATAATCCATGTTTACCATTCTATTGGTTAATTAGGGATTATATAATGAAATTCTCCTCTATTTAGATTTATTGGAGGCGAATTGCAAACAAGAAAATCCACCCATTTCACTAAAAGAGAGTGATTTGGGAAGGGATTATGTAAGATTCATCTTCCTTTTAGAACAAGTTGGATTCTAACTTGAGAGATGAATCTGATAAGGAAACCCTAAGTAGCATTCATCTATTTTGCTAGGTCCGTGCACAAGTGGTGCAAAGCAAAGGACCAAGGTAATAATTTAGATGAAGTCACTTTGTATCCACCTAATTCACATGTTTGAGCTATGGAGAGCCAGATCGCACATGGCTTAAACAAGGATATAGGCAAGGATGTTCTCTTTCAACCTTTTCATTCTTTCTATACTTTGCATTCGACTCAGTTCTTTTTCGTATGCAAACTAGATGGAACTTTGAATGAATAGGGCAAGGTTAGACTACACATGGATTCTCCTCTTTTAAGATTCAGCCAGGGTAGAACTCCCCTTTTGAATTAAGAGGCAAACTTAGAGAGATGAAAGCCATGATGCTTGAGATAGATCATGGAGCACAGGGGAACACTCCAAGGTATATATCTCCACTCATTTCCGAGGACGGAAATGCTTTTAAGCGGGGGAGAATGTTGTATAATTACATGGGTCTAAGGGGTTCTAGGTAGAACCCTTGGGTTTCTAGGTGTGAAACCCTTTGGATTTATGGTTTATTTACCCCTTTTTAGATGGGTCTTGAAAATTAGGGCTAATTCTCTAAGGTTGAGTACCTTAGGCTTGATTGGAAGCTGCTCCTAGCCACTTGGTTTGTACGTGAGAGATTGGAGAGTCTTCTTTTAGAAGCCATGTGATTTCATATGGTTTCCTAAGCTTGGAAACCATGTGAACACCTTAGGGACCCATGTGATGGAAGGTACACATGTCCTCTTGAGAAGGACTTACCCCCTTGGTCTTGGAGCTATATATTGGAGGGGTTGGTTGGGTGGAAAGACATCTCTCTTCCTAGTGTGTGGCCTTACTAGTTAATCTTCAGTTCAATTGTGTGAAGGCTATGGAGTCCTTCCACAACAATATCCCAAGCATCCTTTACTATTTTTCAAGAGTGAATGTGAGGGATAATGGCATGTTTTCGAGACAAAGCTATCAATGCGATATGATGAGCATCTCTGCCATCCCAAAAAAGTTGCTTTGTAGTAGATGTACTACGAACCATAACACGAACTGGAATTTGAAGATCTTCATCTTCAATACCTTTAATAACTATTACCGTTAGTGTCCTCATCAGCCACAGACTAGAGGTTCGACCACATTTGTAAGACCTAAGAAGTCTGTCTTGGTGCTCCTTGTGTACTGTGTTTTCTGTGTACTCTAGAGCATCTATGCGAAGTACTGTGTGCAGCCTCACAAGCTCAGTTCTCTACTCTGCGCATATCGTCATGAAGCTCTTGAGAAGGAGAGTGCATTGTGGTGCATCACCATTGAATTTCTTCACTGGTATCAGAGCAATTTGAGGAAAAAAGCCTTGTTCCTTTTGTGCCAGTGAAGCGACCCCTCAAGGCTTATGACTAAGGCATAGACCTTGGCATACCTTGTCATCCGAGTCACCGAAGTCACCGTTGGTGCCATTGGCTATGCACGAGGAAGGACCTCAATGATCAAGGAAGATAAAGGTTCCCGGTACTTCCCGAGAGGTCACCCATCCTAGTACTGTTCCCCCGAGAGCTCGCAATACATTTGGAAAAGAGACGACATCAAATAAAGTGTATCTGATGAGAAAATTATATGACCTTTGCATGAAGTACACAAATAGCGTTGTTGCATCTAAATGAGTTTGATGCTATATTCTCCCAGTTACAAGCTCAAAAAATGGATATGGATAATGAAATGAAAGCAGTATTGCTATTATGCACCCTACCATCATCATGTGATAGATTTTGCACAGCTATTAGCAATAGTGCACCTGGTGGCAAACTCATCTCTGATGACATATCTGGAGCACTCTTTAGTGAGGAGATTCGTAGATAATATATGGTTGGCACTCAAAGTGGAGATGCATGTAATGTTCGTGATTCTTACCAAGGAAAGAATCAGCAACGTGGTAGGAGCAAGAACAAGGAAAAGAATGGCCAACGGAATAAGAGTAGAAGTAAATCAAGGAAGAGGGATATTGAATGCCATTATTGTCATAAGAAAGGACATATGAAGAAAGAATATTATGCATTGAAGAATGCTAAAGGTAAAGGACAGAACGTTGATGGGCATGTTAAACAATTACCTGCACCATCTACTTTGATTGTGAAGATTGAAGAAATTAATGCTATTTCTGATGATGCTAATGTGTTGACACTTGATAGTACCGTGTCATCTCAGGCGCTCATGGCTAATTCTCTTTCCCACACATGGCTGCTAGATTCTAGTGCTTCTTTCCATGTGACACCACATAGAGAATGGTTCTCTAATTATGTAGCAAAGTCTCTTGGTACCGTGAGACTTGGTGACTCTTACCAGTGTGATGTTGTGGGGATTGGAGATGTCATTGTGCAGATCATTGATGGTTCAAAATTTACTATGCATAATGTACACCATGTACCTTAGTTATCATGTAGTTTGATGTCAGTTGATCAACTTGATGACCTTGGTTACAAGGTTCTCTTCTATGCTCAATCCTTTCGTACATAAAAGGGCAATATGGTTATTGTAAAACAAAGCAAAGTTGGCTTTATCCTTTATTTGTATCACAGAAAGAACACTTGTTAGTTGTTACTCAAAAGCCTATTGCTTGTATTTGGCATGGTCGTTTGGGCCATATATCGCATAGTGGAACTTTGGAAAATCTTTCTCGTTCTCTCTACTTATCTGTGTTATCTTTCTCTGATTTTTCATTTTGTGAGCATTGTCAATATGGAAAGCAAACCAGAAATGTGCATAGAATGCACATTGACTCTTCAATTCAGCCTTTAGATCTTGTTTATATAGATGTGTGTGGTCCTATGCCCACTAGGTCCTTAGGTGGTTCTCTCTATTTTTTCGCTTTCATAGATGATGCTACTAGAAAAGTTTGGGTATATCCTATCAAATCGAAGGATGAGGTATTCTCTACTTTTAGAAAATGGCTTGCTTGAGTTGAGACTGAAAAAGGAACTAAGCTTAAGGCTTTACATTCAGAGAATGGGGGTGAGTATACCTCACATGAACTCAACCTTTTTTGTCAGTCTGGAGGGATTCATAGAGAGTTTACAGCTCCTTATACCCCCAATAGAGAATGGTATAGCTGAGAGGATGAATAGAACTATTCAAGATAGAGTAATCTCTATGTTGCATCATGCAAACCGCTCACAAGGCTTTTGGACAAAAGCAGTATTGACTGCAGTTCATGTGATTAACCTTTCACCTAGAACTCCCAAAGGTCTGAAAGTGGCTCAAGATTTGTGGACAAGGAAGCCACCATATTATGATCATCTTTGAGTTTTTGGGTGTGAAGATTAAGTTCATATACCCAAGAATCTTAGAAAAAAGTTGGACCATAAGTCAAAGAAATGCATTTTCCTTGGATATGGTCGAGAAGGACAATTTGGATATCACTCATGGGATCCTGAAACACCGATAGTGATCATAAGTAGTGATGTCATTTTCAATGAGTCTAAGATGCATAAATAGCCCATTAACGAGGTTCAAGTGAGAAGAGTGGTGTTTGAGGATACTAGTCCTCCGGATAGCATGCATAAAAACGCTGCACATAGGGATGTTCAAGAGAATGTCCATTCACATCAGTCTACACATGTTCCTATTCAACAACCATTAAGACGTTCTGCACGTGTCTCACATCCACCTGATAGATATGTTCTAGGTTTAAATTTTGTTATGCTAACAGATGTCGGTGAGTCTTCTTGCTACAAATAGGCTGTGCAGACAGAGGATCATGTCAAGTGGGAGTGTGCCATGAAGAGTGAGTTGGATTCCATTCACAAGAATGGTACTTGGGATTTAGTACCTTTGCCAAAGGGCAGGAAAGCTTTACCATGTAAATGGGTATATAATCTGAAATTCACATCACATGGTGCTTCTCCAAAGTATAAAGCACGACTTGTTGCAAAGCGTTTTAGGCAACAACATGGTGTTGGTTTCGAGGAAATCTTCTCTCCGGTGGTCAAGATGACTACCTTGTGCATGTTGCTTGGATTCGTTGCAATGGAGGCCTTAGAGATAGTCCAAATGGACGTGAAAGCTGCTTTCCTGCATGGAGATCTTACAGATGAGATTTATATGGAACAACTAGAGGGTTATGTAGTTCCTGGCAAGGAAAGTCTAGTCTATAAGCTCAAGAAGAGCTTGTATGGACTTAAATAGTTCCCTAGAAAATGGTACTAGAAGTTTTATGCCTTTATGAAGTCCGAAGCTATTCTCGTAGCAATGAGGATCATTGTCTCTACACAAAGAGATGCTCAGATGGCAGCTTGATACTTTATGTCGATGATATCTTGATTGTTGGGAAGTCCTCTTATGACCTCTCAATTCTCAAAAAGAGGTTGAGTCAGCCATTTGATATGAAGGATTTGGGGGATGGAAAACATATCCTTGGCATGCACATTACTCGTGATAAGAGCAAAAGATGCATATAATTGTTTCAAAGTGAGTACATATCCAAAGTACTTCACATGTTCAATATGCAGGGTGGAAAGGCATTGAGTACACATTTACCCACATATGTGAAATGGAGCAAGGATGATTGCCCCAAATTAGATGAGCAAAAGGAATTCATGACCAAAATTCCCTATCAATCTACTGTTGGTAGTCTCATGTATGCAATGGTAGCTACGAGACCAAACATTGGATTTGCAGCGGGAGTTGTGAGCAGATATATGTCTAATCCTGGAAAGAAACATTAGCAAGCGGTCAAGAAGATTTTGAGATACTTGAGTGGCACTAAGGACAAGTGCCTATGCTTAGGTAGAGGTAAAGCATCCATTATTGGTTACACAGATTCTGACTATGTTGGTTGTGTAGACAATCGTAAGTCTACATGAGGGTACATTTTTCATTTTGTTGGAGGTGCTATCTCTTGGAGATCTCATCTTCAAGAATGTAGAGTTGTTTCCACCACAGAAGCAGAGTATGTTGCAGCAAGTGAGGCATGTAAGGAAGCATTGTGGCTCTCTCGTCTTGCTTGTGATATGGGTTTACCTCAGCATGTACCTCGTTTGCTCAGTGAAAGTCAGAGTGCCATTGCTTTAGCTAAGAATCTGGTCTATCATGCAAAGACCAAGCACATTAAAGTGAGGTATCACTTCATTCGGGATTGCTTAGCCACTGAGCACATTATTCTTGAGAAAGTTCATACTCGAGATAATGCGACAGATGCTTTGACTAAAGCTCTACCACATGATAGCTTTCGACACTGTTGTCACTTGACGGAGGTTACTTGATTCATGGTCTTACACAATCACTTGTATACTGTGTAACATGCCCATCAGGTGGGAGGTATAGTTTGTATGCTTACACTCAGGTATTCTTTATCATTCTTTTTTTTCTCCCATACTTACTTTGGCCATATTGGCCTTTAGTGGGAGATTGTTACCGTTAGTGTCCATGTGGAAGGCCAAATGGCCACTGGACACTTCTTTGTATACGTTCTTTAATAAAACATATAGTGGCCTAGTCAGCCACAGGCTAGAGGTTTGATCTCATTTGTAAGACCTAAGAAGTCTGTCTTCGTGCTGCCTGTGTACTGTGTTTTCTGTGTACTCTATAGCATCTGTGCGAAGTGCTGTGTGCAGCCTTAGGAGCTCGTTTTTCTACTCTGAGCATATCGTTGTGGAGCTCTCGCAAAGGAGAGCGCACTCTGGTGCATCACCATCGAATTACTTCAATAACTATATTTGTAGGTGTACTATGCCATTTTTCAACACCCAACACAATATTCCACAATCCTTTTGTAACCAATACATGATGCAACATATATGCCCATAATGGGTAATTAGTACCATCTAATCTATCCTCAACAACCAAAATACAAAATACATCATTTCTTTCACCCATGGCCATTGACTAAAATACACTAATGCATAAAAATAATTGTATCTCAGAAACTTGAATAGAACTACCCTATTGAGTTGCATTAAATCTATAGCAGACATCGAGGCACTTGTACTAGCAAATTAGAACCTATATATATAGTTGGAACAAAAAAGAAAATTGCCTATAGAAGCATTGTGATAGTGCATTTGGAGGGAAAAACAAACTCAAATTGTGGCCTGAGTATGCTCACCAATTTTTGTGCGAGTCTAAGACTGTGACCTGAGGGGTGTCAACAATGCCCTAGATGAAGCAGGTACCTGCTCTTATACCAATAGTTGGAGTTTGTGGTCTACAAAAGCAGGTGAACAACACAAGGAAGACGAAGAAGGTTGGAGCGCAACACACAATACTAAATGTATTACCACTATAATGTACAAAGATAAGTGACACATAAGGGTTAAAGACATATATACAAGCCACAAGAAAAAACCCAAAGAGGGAAAAACTCGCCCTCGTGGTCTTTATGTGTTCATATATATCACTATTGAAATATATCAACATCGTAATGTATTTATTATGGGAATTCTCTGATACCACTCTCATAAGGTGATGGTAGAGTACAAACATCAGATGGTGTTTGCAAAGTCCTACTCTATACCAACACTATTTCTTACATGGACACTTTAAAAGAATCCGTAAGCTATTAGAGGATGCATAAATATGATCATAGAACTTTGGAGCATTGCTCTCAACTTTTTTAGTCAAGACAAACTATTTTGAAATTTTGATCTAGAGAAGAAAAACCTTCTTCTTATGGAAGAAGGCTCTCTCAAAAAATGTTGAGCGCTCCCACGTTGCTATGAACTGAGCAAAATAACTTTGCACAACTTCAAACAGTAATGCAAGTTAGCTAACACAATTTATTTAATGAATATAGAGTGAATAGAGAGTGAGCAATATATCTGGAAATTTTTAGGTGTGATCTTGACATTTCACAAAGCAGACACTACACATATACCTTCTTGATCCAAACATTAGTTAAGGTACATAATTGCACTTGAATGACTCTTTGAAGTTGAGAGACTTGGAGAGAACACTTGCAGCAATGAATAGAGATAAAGGTGATGATAAAAAATTCAAGTACAATTGTTATAATTTAAAGTAAAATACATGAAGATGTTGGAGGAATTCAAGGCCTACAAGATAAGTACAAATAACACACTCAAAGGGAGTGAAATTTCAGCTCTTATTGTGATTATTCTAGTGAAATGTATATAAATATTTCTCCTTGATTTTAGGAGCTAGCTGTTGATTAATTCTACTTAAAGATTCAACTTCACTTTTAGGTATATATTTGAATTTGAATTCAACTATGAGTCATGTCTTTTCGATGCCTTAAGACATACTTTAACTCTTGAATATTCATCCTCAAAAAGGGACTTTTACAACAGATAAAAATGTAGTGAAAGTTTAGCCTTAGAAATGAATTAAGGATATGTGACTTTCATATTACTTCCCATAGCTCAATTTAATCCATGGATATGTTCCAACACTTAGGCTTGTCATATCTACCAACCTATACTTGGTCATACTTGTTAGTTTGCACTCTGCTAGGTCATTTTATTCTTTCCCACTAAGGTTAAAGAAAAAATAGGATCTGAAGTTTAGAATGTCCACATTTAGATGTTTTAATCTAGCTATCTTATAGTCTGATACAAAAAGTTCTAGTATTAATCATAATTTTCTTTCAGTTTATTCCCAAAGATTTCAATAAAATTTTTCTCATTGAAACATTGCACTATTGATCACTTTTTGAATCCAAAATAGTAGTCAATACCTCTATCTTAGGTTGAGCTATTAATATATAAAATACCATTAGAAGCTTAGAGTTCTTGATTCTATGTTTTAATTAGTTAGATAAATTGAGCCATGAATATAGTAAAAGATACAATTTGACAAAAGTGATTAAATGTTATGTTTCATCAATGAATATGATTCTCATAACATAGTGAAGGAAATCAATAATTGATATAGCTGAATTTGGCTAAGTTGTCAGTTTCGTATGCATAATCTGAAAAACTTAGTTGCATAGTTCAACTCATAGGTGAACACTCCACTCTTCATGAGCGATCACGTCATTAGGAGGCATTTGGCCTATTGAATTCCCATGTAAAGAGGTGCCCAATGCATTGATGCATAGTAGGACCATAAAAAATTCTAGCTTCTCAAGGTGAGTAGTGCAGACACCTCCATTACATGTTGCGGTATCGCTCTTACACTACTCAAGCCAGTCATAGCCCATTAAGTTTATATGTCTATAGACAAGACGAGTGTAAGAAACCTTCTAAATAAGAAAAAAGTGCCCTAGATGTCCTAAGTGTGTTCACATATATCACTTACAAAATATATCAAAATCTCCCTTAGAAGTGATGAGCAATACAAGGAGTTGCCACACATCTATAACAAAGTGCCAAGGCTTTAAGGAATGAAATAAATCCACGAAAGGAAGTTAGACCAAAACTTTGTGAATAGCATCAAACTCCTTCTTAGACAAATCCTTTATTAAAAGTTTTGTAACATTGTCTTGTGTGGACACGAAAGAAGGACTCGTCTCTCTAACAAAGAGTTTCTCCCTAACATAATGATGATTGAGCAACATCTTAATGAGCCAAAAGGTGTGAACTACACACGCCAAACAAGTAGTGAAAGTTTGCCTATGCTCAATCTCAAAACTAGAAGTGGCCATGCTAGATTCTTTTTACTCAACCAATATTTGCATGAGCTAACGAGTGCAAAGAAAAACATATTAGTGGACACAAGAGTCTCATAGCAACTAGAACAATTTGAGCCAATATATAAATATATAAATATATATATATATATAAATATATATATATATATATAAATATATATATATATATATATATATATATATATATATATATATATATATATATATATATATATATATATATATATATATATATATATATATATATATATATATATATATATATATTGTTGGTGTAAACCACAAGCCTACACATTTGGCTTGAAAGATATCTTGAAGACTCTACATATGTGAAGAAGCAGAGGAACCATTGCTAGTGGTTAATTACCACTTTATCTTATTGTAAAAGTCAAATTGACTTAGAATCTTTTGTAAACACCTACCAAAAGAGACGTGGAAAAAAGTAGCTCTTTGATTGAAGGAATATCTCCTAGGATATAGGAGCTTGATCATAGGCAGCCAAAAGTTTGAATTTGAATTCAAATTTTTACTCATTCCTATAAAAATGAACATGGAAAAGTCGCAGGTAGAACTCATCTTTTCCGAGCTTCTCATTAGTGATTCTGAGTGTGTGTGAGGTCTATACTCTAGCCCACACCTATCTACACCATTAGGCAATGATCTGCATGCCAATGGATTTGTATACAAGTGTTCATTAATACATACATTCACATTGCTCATTTCTGAGTTGTTTGTCATATTACTCAAAAGTCTGTCAATTTGTGAAGTGCATATCTCAGTCAAATCTTCACCAAACGTAGTGATTCAAAGCTTGTTGGATTCAGCTTGAAGCTATCTATATGTTGCTAAAGTTTGAAGAGATTCTATTTAGCCATTTCAGAGAATCTGCGTCGAGGTGATCACTGGTCAATTTCTGCTGCAGTCCTAAAAAATTGGGGGTATAGGTTAACTTGCTAAGTTGATTTCTCTTAGCATAGTTTATCTTTTTACATCATTCCACTTGGAATAGTTAGCTTACTAAGCTAATTAGATACCCCTAAAAGGAATTTTTCCAATTCCTATTGTGCTGGTCATACTGAGCAAAATACCCCGCAGGTGTCAAGCCATAAATAGAAGGTTTTCTTGAGTTTGTGACTTTCAAAGTTATCTGTTTTGATTCAATCATTACACACATCATTTCCAAAGTACATAGGGCATTTTATGGTGTCATTGGAAAGCTAAGGAGGTCTACTTATCAAGTCTGAAGCAAAAGAGGGCAGATACAAAGTAGGTTTTAGTAGTACCTACTCACTCTCTTGGAGTATTCATCCATCTTTCCCAACAGTGGTATCAGAGCAAACTAAGGTAAAATGGGAGATCGTTTTCCTTCATTCATTGATAAATTGGACAGGAATAACTATCAAGCATGGTCTCTAAGGATGAAGACCTACCTACAAGGAAGGATTCTCTATGGATACATCTCAGGAGATGAGGAGTTACCCTCATTCAAAACAAGAGGATTACCAACCAAGGAAGAACATGAAAAGCTCAACACATGGTGTGCTAAGGATGCATTGGCAAGGTCTTATTTACTCAACTCCATCTCTCATTTTATTTTGCCACATATTAGAAATTTTAAGACGTCCCAAGAGACTTGGGAAACCTTGTCATCATATTTTTCCTCCAACACAAGGGCTAGGAAAAATCAGTTGTGGATTGAATTCACAACATTAAGGAAGCAACCTAAGCAAGCTGTTTCAGAATTTGTAACCAAGATTAAAGATGTAGCAGATCACTTAGCAAGCATAAGAGAAGAGATTGAAGAAGAGCAGATTGTAAGGCAAGTGATCAATGGAATCAAGGCTGATGAAAAATGGGAGAGCTTCACCACTGCCATGGACCTTTACATGGACATGCAAATACCAGATCTAACAGCTCTCATGGGAAAATTGTTTACACATGAAACAAAGCTCAACAAGAATGGAGATACTTCCAAAGGTAATAACTCTTCTGCCCTATACACTGATAAGAAATCTAAAGATAAAGGCAAGAGCAAGAAGATGGAAGATGAAGGCTCTACCTCTCAAGCAAACTATGCACGAAGAGGTAGATCATCAAGAGGAAGGAGCAGAGGAGGTAAGCAAGGAAGGGGGAGATCCTATAACTCCTCACCATGCAACATTTGTGGTTTATCAAATCATACTACAGATGAGTGTTTCAGGAATTACAAGAATCAGAGAGGAAGAGGATACCAAAGAGGTGGATACTCACAGTCAAGAGGTAGATTCAATCATCACCAAGGCTACAACAATAGCTACAATAACAACTACAATAATAATTACAATGGCAATTACCAAGGAGGATTCAAATCCAGAAAGGACTACAACAACTACACAGAGGAGCAGGATGACTCTCTTCTGATCATGAACATGACTTCAAAACTAGGTACAAATGATGACCACCTATTCTACATTGACTCAGGATGCACAAATCATGCGGCTGGCAATGTAGCACTACTCTCTGATCTTGAGGAACCAAAAGGTAAGCATCAAGTCCAAACAGGTGATGACACAAAGCATTCTGAAATGTTAAGACTTGTGATGGAAATCAGAATTTGTTGAGCAGGGTACTCTATGTACCAACCATTACCAAAAATTTAATGAGTGTTGGACAGATTGTGGAGAAAGGTTTGCATGTTAGATTCAACCAATATGGAGCATTTGTGGAGGATCCAAGACATGGATTCAAGAGGATAGCTAAAGGAGAAAAATCAGGTAGACTATTCACATTTGAGTTAGAAGACACAAAGAATATTGCACTATACAATTATAAAGATCAAACACTTTCAGAGCTTGAGATTTGGCACAAAAGATTAGGACATATAGGTGAAAGAACCTTGAAGCAATTATGCAGGGATCAATGTGTGCTTGGAATACCTAATGTCCAAGCAACACATGATTTATAAGTGTGGTGCTTGTCAATTTGGGAAGTCTCACAAGTTACCCTTCTCAAGGAAAGGATACATGCATGAAGACTACCTAGAGCTTGTCCACACAGATGTATGGGGACCAAGCAAAGACCCCTCAGTCTCAGGTTCAAGGTACTATGTATCTTTTATTGATGATTATAGCAGATGGACTGTATTATACTTCATGAAGCACAAGGATGAGGTATTTAATTGCTTTAAAAAATATCTTGCATTAGTTGAAAACCAGAGAGGAAGGAATTTGAAGAGGCTAAGGTCAGATGGAGGAGGTGAGTACTTCTCCAATGAATTTGAAAACTTCTTGCAGGACAGAGGCTTCAAAAGAGAAATAACCACAAGGTATTCTCCTGAACAGAATGGGGTAGCTGAAAGAAGAAATAGGTTAATTGTTGAGATAGCTAGATCTATGCTTAATGAGAAAAGGTTACCTAACTATCTATGGGTTGAGAGTGTTTCTACTGCCACTTACCTCATAAACAGGTTACCATCTAAGTCTCTTGATGGTATGACACCCTATGAAGCATGGCATGGTAAGAGACCCTCACTAGACCATTGCAGGATATTTGGATGTGTAGCATATGTACACATTCCTTCTCAGATAAGAGGTAAGCTAGACCCAAAGGCTGAAAAATGCATTTTTATTGGGTATGATCTAAATCAAAAAGGTTACAGGTTTTATAACCCTACCAATAATGGATTTATGGTAAGCAGAGATGTTGGCTTTGATGAAAATGATTCTTGGTATGAGAATGAATGTAGGAAGGTCAAATTACCCTATGATTTGGAAGAGGAGTTTCCAAGTCTTGCAAAGGAGGAAACTACTCAGAATGAAGCCTCAAGTTCAGATGATGAAGATACTATCAACCTTGAAGAGTTCAAGGCATGGAAGTCTAAGGGAAAAATGAAGATGAAGAAGCTTGAAGACATACCTGAATCTTCAACTCAATCAATCACAAGATGACAAAGAGAAAGCAAAAAACCTATCAGATATGGGTATGATATATCTCTTGTTACTAAACATTCTGTTTATCTTGCCAAAGGTTTGTCAAATGAAGAACCAGGATCATATGAAGAAGCCATAACCAAATCAGAATGGAAAGAAGCTATGGATGAGGAAATTGAAGCACTCAAGGAGAGTGACACATGGGAGTTAGTACCTCAGAAGGACTCCATGAAGGTAATAGGATCCAGATGGATCTATAAGGTTAAAAGAAACTCTAATGGCACAATTAATAGGTACAAAGCCAGATTGGTAGCCAAGGGTTTTTCACAAACCCAAGGCATTGACTATGAAGAGACATTTTCTCTTGTGGCCAAGATGCCAATAATCAGAGTGTTGGTAAGTGTGGCTGCATCAAAAAATTGGAATATGTACCAATTGGATGTCAAGAATGATTTCTTGAATGGATGGATTTCAGAGGAGGTATATATGTCACAACCTCCTGGCTATGAGGACCCTAAGAAGGTAACATATGTTTGGAAATTGAAAAAGGCTTTATATGGATTGAAGCAGGCACCTAGGGCATGGAATTACAGGTTAACTAATATCTCCAAGACCAAGGATTTGTCATGAGCAAGGCAGATACTTCTTTGTTCATCAAGAGAAGTAATTCAGAGGTAATATAGCTTTGTGTTTATGTTGATGACATCATTACTACAGGTAATGATATAAATGGAATCACATATATCAAGAGTCAAATGATGAAGGAGTTCAAGATCAATGATCTTGGTCTATTGAAGTATTTTCTTGGACTTGAGTTAGTCTACACTAACTCAGGGATATATATTACTCAGAAAAAGTATATATAGGACATGTTAAAGAAGTTTCATTTGCAAGATGCCAAAGTAGCAAGCACTCCAATGGAGGTAAACCTAAAACTAAGTGCCCATGAAGGTGATGAAGTAAATGACATTACAGGTTATTAAAGTATGGTGGGTAGTTTGAACTATCCTACCTTAACAAGGATAGATATTGCATATGAAGTGAGTGTGCTAAGTCAATTTATGCACAAGCCAAGGATACCTCACTTAGAGGCTGCCAAGAGAATCTTGAAATATCTCAAGGGTACACAGAACCATGGTTTGTATTTTCCTTACACTTCAGATATTGATATCAAGATCTACTCAGATGCAGATTGGGTAGGATGCAAGGATGATAGGAGGAGCACTTCTGGATACATTTCTTTTGCAGGTGACAAACCAATTTCATGGTCTTCAAAGAAGCAACCTACTGTTGCTTTGTCTTCCACAAAAGCAGAGTATAGAGGGCTAGCTAATGCCACTCAAGAAGCAATTTGGATTAAGCTTTTGTATATAGAATTGGGATTATATACTAGGTCACCAATTATCTTTGGAGATAATACAAGTTCTCTTCACCTTGCAGCTAATCCTATTTATCATGCTAGGACCAAACATATAGAGGTTCATTACCATTATGTGAGAGAGAAGTTGATAAGCAAAGACATTCAACTAACCTATGTATCAACAAACATGCAATGTGCAGATTTTGTTGACTAAAGCTTTGAATGGAACCAAACTTTGTAGGTTCAAAGCAATGATTGGATTGCAGGACATACTTGAAGATTGAAGATGAAGACCAAGCCAAAATGTTTGGCTTGAGGGGGAGCTGTTGGTGTAAACCACAAGCTTACACATTTGGCTTGAAAGATATCTTGAAGACTCTACATATGTGAAGAAGCATAGGAACCATTGGTAGTGGTTAATTACCATTTTATCTTATTGTAAAAGTCAAATTGACCTAGAATCTTTTGTAAACACCTACCAAAAGAGTCGTGGAAAAAATTATCTCTTTGATTGAAGGAATATCTCCTAGGATATAGGAGCTTGATCATAGGGAGCCAAAAGTTTGAGTTTGAATTCAAATTTTTACTCATTCCTATAAAAATGAACATGGAAAAGTCGCGGGTAGAACTCATCTTTTCCGAGCTTCTCATCAGTGATTCTGAGTGTGTGTGAGGTCTATACTCTAGCCCACACCTATCTACACCATTAGGCAATGATCTTCATGCCAATGGATTTGTATACAAGTGTTCATTAATACATACATTCACATTGCTCATTTCTGAGTTCTCTGTCATATTACTCAAACGTCTATCAACTTGTGAAGTGCATATCTCAGTCAAATCTTCACTAAATTCAGTGATTCAAAGCTTGTTGGATTCAGCTATAAGTTATCTATATGCGGCTAAAGTTTGAAGAGATTCTATTCAGCCATTTCAGAGAAATCTGCGTCGAGGTGATCACTGGTCAATTTCTGCTGTAGTCCTAAAAAATCGGGGGTATAGCTTAACTTGCTAAATTGATTTCACTTAGCATAGTTTATCTTTTTACATCATTCTACATGGAATAGTTAGCTTACTTACCTAATTAGATACCCCTAAAAGGAATTTTTCCAATTCCTACTGTGCTGGTCATACTGAGCAAAATACCCAGCAGGTGTCAAGCCATAAATAGAAGGTTTTCTTGAGTTTGTGACTTTCAAAGTTATCTGTTTTGATTCAATCATTACACACATCATTTCCAAAGTACATAGGGCATTTTATGGTGTCATTGGAAAGCTAAGGAGGTCTACTTATCAAGTCTGAAGCAAAAGAGGGCAGGTACAAAGCAGGTTTTAGCAGTACCTACTCAGTCTCTTGGAGTATCCATCCATCTTTCCCAACACACACACACACATATATATATATGTATATATATACATATATATCTTGCACTAATACCCTCTTGGGATAAAACAACTCAAGTAGTCGAGTATCAAGCAAATAGCTCAAGATGCAGGTAAGTGCCTTTCAATGCTTGATAACAAGGCTATACATAAAGCTTCTCATTTGGGAGACAAGAAATTGAATATCTTGACATGGTATGCATAAGTAAATCAATCATCTAGCAACCTTTTAATAGAGAACAATTTCAAATGCATCTCTAGCATCATGAAGACTCAAGAATAAACGTTTCTTCATGGGAAAGGCAATGGATGTTGAATCCTCAAGGTTGGAATGCTACAATACTTTGTCAATGTATTTTATTTCACGCAATGGTTTCCCCCAAATCAAATTACATAAATTGAATTCACAAATCATAATGCAAATGCCACAAATCTGACTTCTTAAATGAGGCATGCCATTCATCTTTAAATTCAACAATATGCTTCCCCTTACAACTGTTGGAGTTTGAGGCCTGTGGAAGCACGCAAATAGCGCAAGGAAGAAGAAGAAACTTGGAGCATAACACATAATACTGAATGTATTACCACTAGAATGTACAAAGATATATGACCCATTAGCGCAGCAGGTGTACATACAAGTGGGGGGAAAAAACCTCCTAAAGAGGGCAAAATGTGCCCCAACGGCCCTAGTGTGTTCACACACATCACTACCTAAATATATAAAAAATCCCCCCTAGGAGTGATGCGATGAACAAGGAGCTAGCGCTCATGTGTAAGGAAGTGCCAAGCTACATGGAACCAATCCACAAAAAGGAAGTAAGCTTAAAGCTTTGTGGAAATCTTCAAACTTCTCACTAGGCAGAGCCTTTGGGAAAAGGTTCGCAATGTTCTCCTGTATGGGCACATATGCCAAGCTGATCTCTCCAATAGAGAACCTCTCCTTGACATAATGATAATGCACCTCAATCTGCTTAGTGCAAGCATGCAACACAGGGTTCCTTGGAACTACCAATGCGCTCTAACTATCAGTGAAGATGGTGGTGGCAGAAGATTGACCAACACCCAAATCAGTCGTAAGGCATCTCAGTGACACACACTCAACAATCATTGTGAAAGTTGCCCTATACTCAGCCTCACTATTGGAAGTGGCCATAGTAGGCTGCTTCTTGCTCAACCAAAATATACATGAGCTACCAAGCATGAATCAAATCTAGCCACTAGTGGACACACAAGTGTCATACAAAACAGCCCAGTTAGAGTCAAAAAAAGCATGTAAATCTAGCAGCAATGATCCCCCCTTGGGATAAAATAATCTAAGTACCCAAGTACCACTCTAGTAGCGAAAGATGTGCTCAACCGTCTACCAATGCTTAACACCTCGGCAATGCATAAATCTGCTCATCTATGAGACAAGAAACTGAATATCTATCCAAGTAATGCATAAGTAAATAAAGATTCCAACAACATGTTGATAGAGAACAACATCAAATGAGCCTCCAACATCATGAAGACTCAATTGTAAACCTGTCTCCATAGGAATGGCAATAGGTTTACAATCTTCAAGGCCAAAACACTACAATAATGTGTCAGTATATTCTATCTGACACAAAGCTATTCCACCATCAACTTGCAAAAAGTGAATGCCCAAATAATGATGCAAATGCCCCAAATCAGACATCTCAAATGAGGCATGTAGATCAGCCTTAAAATCAACAATATGCTTCTCATGAGGACCAGTGATCAGCATGCTGTTGGCAGTAGCCTTGGTACATCAGGAACTACAAGACGTGAAAGTCAAAGAAGGGAGTCAGAGCGAAGGGACAGCACGAGCAAACAGGGCAGTCAAAGAAGATCTGGCAAGTAGGCCAATATTTTTTCAAGACATTAATGCAAATCAGAGAGATGGACATGCAGGGAAGAAGAGCAAGTAGGGAGCTTGAAGATATGTATGGCAGATCACTAGAAGAAATCCCTACAACAACAGTGATTTTTATCACTAATAATCATTGTAAATCTCATTTCACATTTTTGTAGCTCCATTTTGTGCAAGCCAAGGAGTCCTTGAGCTTGAGGAGCCTTAGAAGTAGTTGCGTACCAATTTTCATAATTTTTAGATCTCGTTTGAGCCCCCAAATAAGCCCTGGAACCTAATTTTTAACTAGGCCGGACACTAGGTCTGGACAGGGCCAAAAGCTAGTCAAAAACTATAAAAGGAGCTAGAGAGCTCATTTTTGAGGTTAGATTGTAATTGAAACGAACTTGTAAGAGCATTTTGAAAGTAATCTAAAAGCTCCATTGATTCTCACTCTTTGTCTTGCCTTGTGTGCGCGTGTGTGTGTATGTGTGTGCATGCTTGTGTCCTTCTCACTCACGCACTTGTGCCGCCACTTGCTCGAGGTCTTCATACCATCCTCACGTCTTCCCGGATTGACATTAAAGGAGGTGCTACTCATCATTGAGCTACACCAAATTTTGGCGCCGTTGCCGGGGATCGAGCTTTGAGGACGAGCGTGTGATGGTAAGACGTAGAGTTGACGCGTTGGAGTTGTAGGTATTTTCTTCACGCTCATCGATTTTCTTTTACTTTCTTCACTATCATCATCACCATCATCATCATCACCATCTCCCACGTCCATCTCCATCATCGCGAAAATTTCAGTTTTTTGACTATATCCCCATCTCCACCTCATTTCCCTCATTTCACTTGTGAGAGAGAGCGAGAGAGCGAATTTGCATGTGCTGTTTTTTGCATGTTTTGTGAGCATTCTGCAGGTACAGGCCGCATCATCATCCCCAGCACTCTGCGCAGGTACGGAAATCTGAGTAACTGTCTATGTGTCGCCGAGCTCTGTCAATCGCGACCGACAGAAAAATTGCTCTAATTGCTAAACAAAGTGCATATCCATGACCTACAGGCCAAGGGCTTCCCAAAAATGTGTTTAGTTTTTTGAAATTCCACAGATTTCTGTCAATCGCGATCGCTCTGTCAATCGCGATCGACAAAGTACGACGGACAGACCTGTCAATCGCGATCGACACGTCAATCGCGACCGACAGCCCACGACGGCTCTGTCAATCGCGACCGACAGAGTCAACGACCGATTGACCACGACCGACTGACCATACGCGTGACACGTGTCAATCGCGATCGAGCCATCAATCGCGATCGACTCATCAATCGCGACCGACACAGTCAACGACTGTTTGACCACGACGGACAGACCACGACGGCTCTGTCAATCGCGACCGACACGGTCAACGACTGTTTGACCACGATCGACAGACCCTCGCGACCGACCTGTCAATCGCGATCGACTCATCAATCGCGACCGACAGAGTCAACGACGCTTTGACCACGATTGATTGACTTTTCGGCCACGTGTCAATCGCGACTGACCAGTCAATCGCGACTGACAGCCACGACGGACCTGTCAATCGCGATCGACACGTCGATCGCGACTGACCTGTCAATCGCGACCGACAGACTTTGCGAACGCGTTAGAGGGGCAATTTAGGTCAAATTTTTAAGGCAAAGTGATTGGTCTAAATTGTGATTAAGTGTGGGACAAACTCTAGGGTGTAGTATTGCATTGTTAGGCCGTGCCACAAGCTACTCGAGTATTCCTGTTCGACTGTTAGCTTGTATTGAACCCTGATTTCACTCACTAAACCCTGAACAGTCCTAACTTTTTCATACGAAATCCAATTTTTGAGCTCTTGGGCTTGTTGGAAAGCTCGTGGCATATACTACACGCCCTCAACTGTTTTTTATAAAGATAATGCATTGATTTTCAGAGAGGGTATTTTGAAGTTGACCATACCCAGGAGGCTCAAAGTCAGGGGCCTTTAGAATTATTTTCCTAAAAAGTCACAATGCAAATATGTGTATATGTTACATGAATGAAAGTTGTGGGTTGTGTCCTTGAATCTAAGCATTGAGCTAACCGTGGGACTTTTATAGGTCCATTGAGAGCAACTGAGAGCGTACAAAGCAAGGTTTCTTTGCAAGCTTGAGAACCGGGTTCTTGAGCACCATAAAGCAAGGGATCAACAAGTAAGGTTGGATTATTCTCAACTCCCTCCGTCATTTCCTAGCTCAAGCTAAGAACGAGTAGAGATAGGAGTAAGTCAGGGCGACGATAGGCAGTTATCAAGTTGAAGACTACCTAAAAACTCAAGTTCAAGTTAAAAACATAATCTCTGTACTGTCGATAACCTAAAGGAAAAGAATCTAACGTGGAACGATCAACCTAAAATACGAAGAACATTCAAGTGTTCCTGACGACGTGATATCAGACAAGACCATAAACACAATAATTAACTAAAAAGAACCAAGTGACTGGTACCAATTGATCGGCAACGAGGTTGCACTCTGAAAAAAAAAAAAAATTTGGGCTAATCAGTTAGGCATATGAACCTTAGATCAGGACGACATTTAGCAAGGGAAAGACAAAGCCTTAGGTCTTCAGAGGCTAGTGTCAATCATACTGCAAGGTCTTGGGCCCAGCAGTTGAGCCACCACTCATACTACCCTAGCTCTGAGACCAGTGAGTCAGAAATGTCTCAAGGCATGGACAGACCTACGGGAAGTTCAGGAATGCCTTATTTGTACAGGGTAGAAGGCCCCTACAAAACACAGCTGGAATACCTTAGGACCAACCGATTAGGTGCTAGCATCTATGAGGACGGCCTAGGAAGATCCGTGGTCCAGATTAAAAACCTTGACCAATCCATAGGACTAGAGCACCCAGCGGTCAAGTTTGAAAATGGTGCATACCTGGACAAAGAAGGAACTATATATGTAGTCACTAGTCATCCTGATAGGACAGATGAATTTGGAAATGTAATTTCAGAAGCGGACTTAGGTGACTTGGAACAAGGAAACATGGGAGTGGAACCTAGAACCCCTCGAGGTAAATCAGTTCTCACTAGGATTATCACGCCTGAATGGGTCCCCCAAGACAACAAGAGCATAGAGTTGCTCCTCAATCGAGAAACTGATGAAGCCTTTTGGAGGTATAAGTCTAATCAGCCAACAGACATAGGAAATATCATGATCTATGAGTTTAAGGATCCGACAGCCCAGGTAGAGTGACTTACTTAGATCATGCTTCAGAACGGATCTTTGGGGTGACAGAAAATGATAGACATGCCTACACTTGGAGGGGCGAATTTATTTTCCCCCAACCTAGATCAAATGTATCCTATGGTCACCCTGGGGCTGGAACTTCCCAAGCTCATGGTACGCAAAGAGACAGAAGTAGAGATAGACCGGAAGTAAGTTTTGCCAACCCTGTAGGCAGAGAAAGATCGAGAACGGAGACGAATAGGGTAGAACCTCCTGAGATACATAGAGCCCACAGGAACCAAAGAAATGTAGATGGATTCCCTCTGCCGAGGCCTAGAGAGCACGCAAGAACTTTGAAACCCACCCAGTTAGTTAAGTCCATGAAGAATTACTTTGACGGCACAGGAGATCCCTATGATCATGTAGCAGAGTTCAAGCAAGTCTTGAGAGCTGAACAAGTGGAAGATCTGTTCACGCAGTACAATGCCTTCGGTCTAACCCTTAGGAACACGGAACTTACATGGTTTCAGCCATTAGATGAGCGTCAGTTCAGGAGCATAGACCAACTCCTAGAGGCATTCATTGTAGAGTTCTCTAAGAGCGGCATAAGACACAATACCTCCTCACTGATCCACAGCTTCAAACAGACCCCCCAAGAGACTGTCAGATTGGCCGGAAGAAGGTTTAGACAATATCTGGAAAGGTGCCCTATTTCGGAGTTACCCACATCTGCTAAACAAGTAGCCTTATTCCTTGATGGATTGTTGAGTACGAAATTGAGATCTTATGTGTATCTGAAAGACCCTAGGACTATAGAAGAGTGTGTACGCATGTGCATTGACATCGAAGATAACCTAGGGGAAGAGCTAGAGCTTTCCAAAATCTATAAAGATTCAGATAGTGCATCTAGCCACTCTTCCACGCAATCTACATCAATTGAGGAACTCGCGGAAAAAGTAGCTCAGAAATTAGGTGTAACTAGCAAACAAATCCCAAGGTTTGCCCCTGTGAAAAGATGCTATACTTGCGGTGGCGACCACATGGCAAATGTGTGTCCCATTATGGCCCAACCCCAAGTTAACCCTAGTAGCCAGTACTGCACCATAGAACGGAAGTACACAAACCACACTGCGCAAGATTGCCCATACAACAAGCAGGCAGTTAGGCAACCCTACCCTCAACCCTACCAACAAGGCAGATACCAGAACCAGTATCCTCCACCACCACAATATGCTAGACCCCAACAAACCTATCAGCAACCATATCAGGCCCAACAGACCCCAACCGGTACTAGCTCAACAGCCCCCAAACCCCACTAACGTGATTCCAGTAAAGTATGCTGTTGCAGAAGAAAACCTGAATAGGGCCATAGTACCAGTAACCCCATTGATCTCAGAAAGTGACCCAAGTGGCCATAGCTTTGATTCTACACATGTCGATAGTCCCCAGGCTTACTACATGCAGTCTCCAGAACATGGTGAGTCTTACTATAGTGAGGAACCAAGTGAACCTAGTTGGGAGTCAGATTACACGAACGTCATGTATGCAAACCCCAACCCCAGGCCTCAACCTAGGCAAGTAAGACCTCCATTCCCAAGAGGACCGTGCTACAGATGCCAAGGAGATCATCTCATTCGTGATTGTCCCTTGCCTCCACCTACACAACCCCAGTCTGTGACTATTCAAGGTTTCTGCCAAGATTGTGGAAAAGAACATCTCTTACGAGATTGTCCTAAGAACCCCAATAATATGCCAAAAATCACTCCTATCAATGTGATCGGTTTGGTTGTAGATCCCTCAGGAAGCGTCACTTCCACTGCACCAGTGCAGGTAGTCACTAGAGCTCAGGCATTACAGCAAAACCAAGAGACAAGCAAGGAAAAGGGCCCAGAGGCTAGTGAAACCGAGAGCGTAACAAAGAAAAGGACTAGAGCATGGAAAGATAGTCGAGAAAGAATGAAACGACAATGGGCCAAAAAGATGAGTGAGCTTGAGGAAAGCATAAGAGAAACCAAAGCGAGGATAACTGAACTCACAGCTCAAACTCCCTCTCACATCACCCCGCCTCCACCACTCCCATCTCCATCCGACTCACCACCTTCCCCACCGCCTCATCAAATCCCACCACCCCCTAGAGTAGGATCAGTGTTAGCTGATCCCACTCCTGAAGACTTAGACATGATGCTCAAAGCATATCAGGCCAGAATCCAAGAAGGGCCAAACGTCACGGATCATGCCAAGTGCTATCCTAGAGCTGACCTAGAGATAGAAAGAACCAAACTATGCGCGAAAATGGTCGCATTGGCTCAGACTATGTTTGAAGCCAGTCGCCTTTTCAATTACTCGGGCTCAGCCAAGACGCAATTACACTTGGATGGATTCCTAGAAAAGTTAGAGAGGATAATTGCCAGATCTGACAAGGAAGAAAAAAATCAGGAGAAAGAAAAAGCAAGCAAAAACCTGAGCCATTCCCCATCGGAAGTTTATGCAGCCAATTCCACTAAACCAGACAACTTCCCCTCCTTAGAAAGATTAGCGAGGCTAACTGCACAGCCAGAAAAGGAGCCTATCCCTCAAAAAAAGGAAAGGGCAAGAGAACGGATAAGCCAGCCTCTTCAGGAAGCCCATGTGCCTCCTCAAGGAGCTTATCTTCCTCCCCAAAGGTCACAGGTGCCTCTCTCGAAAGCTTATGTACCTCCACAGGTAACCCACATTCCTTTCCAGAGAGCGTATGAGCCTGTGCGGAAAAGTAATAGCATAAGTAATCCTCCCCAAGAAGCTTGTGCTTCAGCTATCTATGACAACGAGGAAAGAGCCAATGATAGGATAAGCCCTCCTTCCCAGGTAGCATATGTACCTAATTCTACGGAGCCAGACACTTCTTCTTCTATGAATCGGTTTGCACCAGACTTCCTACGAGAGATTCAAGAAGACAAATGGGATAACGAAAGTGAGGTCGCCCCTCCTTTTGAACTTGTGGACGATGCACACGACCAATTCCCACAAGACATCCCATCCATCTACGGGGAACATGAGAGTACTCAATCTCACGAGAGATTGGACTTTGAATCTAATTCCATACAAGAGTTACCCCACTTCACAGGCCCATGGGAAGCAAAATCCACGTGTATGAGAGCACCCACAGTCATGGTAAGGAACGACGACTCAGTCATACCAAGGAACACGGAGGTAGTAACGAACACCAAGGTGCAGCGCAATCTCACTTTGAAAGAAATGCCTGAGGATAGACCAAACGCGGGGAAATATGCAGCCAGTCGAGTAACTGAAGTTGCAAAACCTCATTCCCGGGTAGGATCCCATAGGACAGTGCCAGAAATTCCCTTGGATAAGATAGGAGATATGTGTGAAGGTGAAGAAGGGAACACCTACCTTCCCATCACCTATCAGGACTACACCACGAAGGCAATTTTGGACTCAGGTGCAGGAGTTGCAATTGCCACCACCTCCTTATGGAAGCATTGGGGCAAGCCAGCACTCAAGCCGACGAGAATGAAATTGCAGATGGCCGATGGCCACATAGAGAGACCCCTAGGATTGCTAGAAGGAATAACTCTCACCACTTGTGGTGTCGAGTTTGAACATAGTTTTGCTATCTGTGACTTCAGTAAAAATCATGCCTATGAGATGATTTTGGGAAGGCCATTTATGCGACAATTGCAAGTGGTACAGGATTGGGGAACCAACTCCTTGTATTTGCAACACTTGGGTGTTACTACCAAAGTCAATCTCAAAGATTATTCTCACAGAGATGTCCCTCCTATCCAATGGAATCCCATCCATAGAGCCAAAGATGACACAGAATCGGTGCATTCCATAGGATCTGGATCCTCATGGATGCATGAAGATACTCACTTCTGGATGTGCAAGGTAGCAGTAGAAGAAGAGAAGAGAGAGAAAGCCAGAGAGGTAGGTGCGAACGAAACTCATAGACCCATTCAAGACCCAGCCTATGCACCTGTAGTTTTTCCAGACGAGGAATTTGAACCCCATGGCTGGGCAGAAATTTTAGCAACAATGGACGTAGCCATCAATGAAGAACAATGGACACCTCACTGTGATGAGGATGGCTATGATATCTCAGTCTTCTCCATAGAGCCAATCATGGGAGAGGCAGTTCTAGAAGAATGCGAACCTAGCCCTGATGCATTTGAGGATGCAAGTGACTCCGATCTAGAGTCAATCATTATGGACCCACCATTTGCATCAGATGAAGAATACTTCCATGAAATAGAATTTCAACCCCAGAGGCATGGAGAGGTTACAAATGATATAAGATTAGCAACACATGTGACCCCAAAGGAAGAAGGAAAGAAACGAAAGAAGAGAGAAGCCTCACCGGAAGAAGAAGAATCTTTGTTTGAGGTCCCAGAAAATTTTAAGAAGTATGAGATAGATGACAGGAGAGTCATGATAAGAATGCCTAAACGAGAGGCACAATCAGGAGAGGCCTATGATAACAAAGAAACCACAAAGAAAATAGTAGTGGCCCTAGAAGAAGGAGAGGAGAGATGTACGTACATCGGTCATGACCTAACAGCGGAAGAAGAGCATGAATTGATTACCTTGCTAAGAGAATACAGAGATGTATTCGCTTGGAGTTACAAGGATTTGAAAGGTGTTGACCCTGACATATGCTCACACACCATCCCCATGACCTCAGATGCCAAACCCTCTAAGCAAAAGCCTTATACATATAACGATAACTATGCTGCTAAGATCAAGGAAGAGATAGATAGACTGGTCGAAGCTGGATTTATCTATGAAATTGAGCACACTGAATGGGTATCCCCCATCGTGGTGGTGCCCAAGAAGAATGGCAAGCTGCGTGTGTGCATTAACTTGAAAAAGGTTAATGCCGCCACGATTCGAGATAACTATCCGCTTCCCATCACCGAACATCTCTTAGAAAGAGTGGCAGGCAAGGAAGTGTACAGCTTCCTTGATGGATTTTCGGGCTACAATCAAGTAGCCATAGCTCCAGAGGATCAGCATAAGACAGCCTTTGCCACAGAATGGGGCATTTTTGCTTTTAGAGTAATGCCATTTGGGCTTACCAATGCACCAGCGACCTTCCAAAGGCTGATGTGCCATGTGTTTAAGGAGTTCCTGAGGAAGAGTTTAGAAGTCTACGTTGATGATCTCTGTGCTCATTCGAATGTTAGACAAACCCATATTCCTGAACTCAGACAAATCTTTGACAAATGTAGAGAATACCAAGTCTGCTTGAACCCAGAAAAGTGCATTTTTATGGTCAGGCAAGGTAAGATTCTCGGACACATAGTGTCAAAGAATGGCATATCTACTGACGAAGAAAAAGTGAGGGCCATAGCGGAGCTACCTAGGCCAAAGAATGTCAAGGAAGTACAAGCTTTCATGGGGCATTGCGGTTATTATCGACGATTTATACACATGTATGCTATCATTGCAAAGCCCATGTACGGACTTCTGACAAACTTTGAGTGGACGGATGAATGTGAGGATTCCTTCCAGGAGCTTAAACGAAGATTATGTTCAGCACCAATCTTGACCACACCAGATTGGAATAAGCCATTCCATGTTCACGTGGATGCATCCAATTATGCTATTGGATGTGTACTTGCACAACCTACTGGTGAAGGTAATATGGATCTTCCAATTGCCTACGCCAGCAGACAATTGAATGCGGCTGAACGGAATTACACCACAACAGAGCGCGAAGGATTAGGCATGGTATATGCAGTCAAGAAATTTAGGCACTATTTGCTTGCAAATAAGTTTAAATTTTTTACGGACCATCAGGCATTGTTGTACTTAGTAAACAAGCCATGCAATACAGGAAGATTAGTGAGATGGTTTCTCTTGCTAATGGAATACGACTTCGAGGTTGTGGTAAGAAAAGGAAGGACTCATTTGAGAGCAGATCATCTCTCTAGGCTCACATCGGGAGAAGCCCCACAAGGAGTGCCAGATGACCTTCCTGATGCTTACTTGTTTAATTTGGAAGTGGTGCCGCAGTGGGCCAAGCCAATAGTACCAGTATTGACATACGGGCCTAATCATCCAGTGGTGAATACACGGAATAGAGAGATCGTAAAAGCCCAAAAGTACCATATCATGGCAGGAAGCATGTACAAGCACACAGATCAAGGGATCTTGGCTTGTTGCGTAGAAGAGGATGAGTACGCTAAATGGTTGCAATTAGCACATGTAGGTGCGTTAGAGCAACACCATTCAAAGCAACGAACTTTACAGACTCTAAAGAGATACGGAGTGCACTGGCCAACTATGGAAGCGGATGTCCAAAAGTTGTGCAAGGAATGCCCAATCTGTTGCACTAAACCACCAGTGGAACATGCCACTCTTTATCAAGTATCCATTGTGCCAGATTGGAGTGAACCTCTAGTATCATTCTTGAGAACAAACACATTCCCTCCAGACATGACTCTAGCTAGGAAAAGGAGTTTAGAACAAGAGGCCCAGGATTACTCACTCATCGGTAATAATCTATATAAGCGCGGTAAAGATGGTTACCTGAGACTATGTGTCCACGAAAGTGAATATCTGAAGATCTTGGAAACTGCTCACCAAGGTGTAGCAGGAGGACACTTTGGACCAGATCGGGTAATCAAGGCAATACTATTTGCGGGCTTTTGGTGGCCTACACTTCACATGGATGCTCATACCTATGTGAAACGGTGTGATGTCTGTCAGAGGACTCAGTATCCTATACGCAAAGATGAGATGCCACTGAAACCTATGATGGGTGGACGTGCATTCTCTAAGTGGGGAATAGACTTCGTAGGTCCTATTAATCCCCCAGCGAAAGGTTCTCATGCGGAATACATCATTGTTGCAACAGATTATCTCACCAAGTGGGTAGAGGTAAAGGCTACAACCAAGAACGATGCTCAGACAACTGCCAAATTCTTGTTTGAGAATGTATTCACGAGATATGGGCTACCTATAGAGCTTGTAAGCGATAGAGGCACTCATTTCTTGAACGAAGTGATTGAAAATCTGCTCCAAGAATTCTTGGTAATACACAAGAAGTCTGCCCCGTATCACCCTCAAGCTAATGGACAAGCTGAGAGCACTAATAAGATTCTATGCAATGTACTGACGAAATTAGTGAACACTAAACGCTCTGATTGGGACAAACAGCTACACCATGCTGTTTGGGCATACCGAGTTGCCTACAAAACGGTACTCCAAGCCACCCCCTTTCAGATGGTATTCGGCCAAAACGCTGTGCTACCCTTGGACTTCCTAATCCCTACATTGAGAGTAGCACAAGAGCATGAATGGACAGGCCATGAGCTCTCCTCTAGGATCTTTGACCTTGAACGATTAGGAGAAACAAGACTGAGAGCCGCTGCAGGGATATATGCAGCCAAGAAGAGACAGAAGGCATACTTTGATGCCCACGTGAAGGATAAAGGCTTGAAAACGGGAGATCTAGTCTTAGTCTATACACTGAAACAACACGCAAGGAAGCTAGAAAAGAGAGGCTACGGACCTATGATCATCAATAGGATCTCCACAAGTGGAGCAGTACAATTGGCCACATTAGAGGGTGATGTTCTCCCTAACTATATTAGCGGATGCAGAGTCAAGTTGTACCAGGAACCCCTCACGGAGGAAATGCTCAGCCGACTCAACACTGCTAAGAAACGCAAAGAGGAAGAAAAGAGAATTAGAGAAGAAGCTCAAGCAGAGGCTTTAGAACGAATCAGAAGGATGAAATTACGAAGGCAAGGTAGAGATCAGCCTGGAGCGAATGACTATGCAGACCAAGGATTTCCCATAGCCATGTGTGAAGTTGCAGGAACAAGCTCGAATAGAATAATTGATAGACGTCCTTTCATAACCATAGACATAGGACAAGGAAAGAGTACAAGGACCGTAAGAGCCTTGATTGACTCAGGTGCTGCCACTAGCGCTGTTAAATTGTCTTACTGCCAAGAATTACAATTGACTGTCAATCCTGTGGAAGCATATCTTATAGGATTGGGAGGAGTGGAAACCCCTTGCATGGGCGAGGCGGAACTTCCCCTTTACATTCATGATGAGGCAATGACCGTTAAAGTACTAGTGTGTCAAGATGAGGATCTCACTGAACCTCTCGTCTTGGGTCAGGATTGGATCTATGACCAAGCAGTCAATCTAAACCTAAGAAGTGGACTTCTCCAGGTTTGGGTCAATCATAGTCGAGTTACAGTAGAATTAGACAATGGAGCACTCAAGGAACTAGGAAAGGCACAGACTCCTGGTCCTTCCAGGGGTACACATGAAGATGACCATGCTGTTCTTGTCCAAAACTATGTGTTGCAGAGGAATCATATTTGCAAAAAAGGAGTCAGGAATGCAACGGAACTCCCTTCTTTTCCAAAGGCTAGAAGGAGGCAGCAACCCAAGGTGGATCAAAGGCAGAAGCAGCAGGGTACTACCTATGTCAGAGATCAAAAGTACCTGCGCAGCGGAACAGCCCAGAAAATAGACCAGGTATGGGTGCGGAAAGGCGAACGACCGGTTGCACCACCGTCAACTACAGGGGCAAAGCCTCTTATTAGTGACCAACAACGCAACGCTAATAAGAAGTCCTTCAGAAATTCTTCTGCTAAAGTAAAATCTATTTGGGTGCCCAAGAAGTCGATGAAGGCAAGCCCACAATCAAGACAAATTTGGGTGCCTAAGGCTTGCTTGATGGCACAAGTAGCTACGCTGAGGCCACAACTTAAACGGCATAACGCAGTTATGCATGCTGCCAGATTTCACTCGTTCTCGACACTCATGTACACACCAAAACCCAAGAACGTGCATGTAATCAATTGTATATGGGTCCCAAAAAGGCCTCGTTTTCAAACCACGACACCGAGAAAGCTCTGTAGAGACTCCCCGAAACCGAAAGCAAAGCCCATTCACTGCATTTGGCAGCCTAGGGCCTGTAATAAACCCCCCGACCCCAATTTGTAAATTCATAACCCACTTACTAACTGCAATAGTTTCCTAGGACAACACAATCACTAACTACACACACTGCCTTCATGCACTTACTAACCACTAACTCACCATCTACCTTATGTTAATGTTGTAACGGGGACAACAACGGATTTATTTTGTCCATTACAATGTTAACACTTGGTTCTATATTCTCACAGAACCCATCAGCAAACAGGGCCATGGCAGAAGCAGGTACCAGCTCTCAAGCCGGATCTGGTCCCCAGATCGTGGACATAAAAACACTTCTCCTTGAGCCACGTCTCACTGCAAGACCGCAAGAGCTTCAAGAAGTGCATGTGCTCCCTATCCAGGATCCTCCTCAAGGACACACTTCTCAAGTAGGTAAGCATGCGCATTGGTTCAGTGATGTTGCTGGACCACTGGGCGATGGAACCTACTTCTGGGAAGCAGAATTGGAGTTCAATGGCAAATGGGGTCGATACCACTTTTTCACCCGCGAATTTGAAAGCTACCAAAATGCCGAAGTCATGAGATCAGTTTGGGTCAAAGCGGGTGTGGAAAGTTATTTCAGGGCCCACATACCAAAGCCGGATTTTTTACGATGTTCATATCTGATCAGTACAATCACGCCAAGCAGGGCCAAAGGAGGCGACAGCACCTTTGTGTTGCCATCACTGCTGCCGGGTAATGAGCTCAAAAGATTCAAGTTGACCCTCAACCTGGTAAGAGAAGCGTTGGGTATGTATGGTATGCACATCCCAACAGAAAAGGAAACCATGGTTCCAGGTCGAATGAAGCACAAGGATCTGAATAAGTTGAAGGATATGGTAGCAATGACACCTACCATTGCGCTTCACCTGCGAACCATCATGCAACACTTTGCGTTTCCCGCCCAAGAACGATTCACAATGCCCCCGAAAAAAATATGGTTCAGTTTATATCTGGCAGAAACCGAAAGCCTGCCCATCAATGTGCCACACTGGATCATAGACCAGATCCACCTAGCGCATCAAAGGTGGAACAAAAAACAGAAGAATGTGCTCCACGGGTGTTGTGCTTTGACCAGAATAATCTATAGATGCTTGGCTTATGACGTGCCTGTTCAGCGGGCACTCGTATGGTCCCGAGTCCAAGAATTCCAAAGAAGACTATCAACAGCAGGTCCCCCATCCAAGAAGATGAGGGGGGGAGTCCAACTACCCTGTGCCCAACCAAGGGGAGCTACCGCTACACCAGAAATCACTCCTCCCCAGACACGACGAGTTAGGCCATTCACGATCCGGCTACCACGACCAAGCACGGAGGGGCCTAATCTGGTGTTTCCACCCATTCCATCCGATTTGGAATTCCCACAGGGATTTACTCTTGAGGACCTCACGGATGAAGAAATTGCCAGATTAATCTATGACTCTAACCTCGAAGCGGAAGCAGCGCGAACTCAGGAACCACGACCCAAAACAACATCGGCCCCCACCCAACCCCAAGTTGTAGAAGTCGATGTAGATGAACAAGAGGCAGGAGGAGACGAAGAAGAAGCCGACGAAGAACAACAGCAAGAATATGACGAACTCTCCGAGTTAGCAAGTGCCCCAGCATATTCGGCACAAATCAAGAGACTATATCGAACCATGCGACTGGTTCAGGAACAGCATAAGATGTCTCTAGAACAGGGCAAAAGACTCATGAACGACTTGCTAGCGGAGGAAGGTGTGGACGAGTTGTTCAGTGAGTCCATGAACCTTCATGCCGACGCCGTGGGACTGGATGAGGCCATTCATGAGGCAGTGGCCTACATCCACAGGTTTGAAAAAAGAGTTCCCGTTCGTCCCAGGAGGTCCGGGAAGCAAATTCACATCAATACATCAGCACCAGGCGAGTCAGCGCAAGCAGAAGAATATCACGAAGCACCGTTGTCACCACCATCCCCACCTCACACTACACAATTCACTCCACCACAGGACACTAGCACCATCACATCCACTACCACTACCATTGTCATGGGCATCCCACTCTCTCCGGGAATCCATTACGGGGGCGTCACCATGCCCACCTTCACCACCCTGTTCACCGATGTCACATCCACTCCACCCACGATTCCCATCTACACCGTCACTCAAACAGTTGACACGATGGAAACCTCACCTGCCACAGCACCACTTCCTCCCCCCATGACACCTTCCTCACCTATACCCCCTCCACCCACATCTCCGCCTACATCCACATCATTCACCTCTCCCATTCCCGCCCCCATTCCCCCTGCATCTTCACCCTTCCCAGCATTATTTAATGTAAATAACATATTCTTAGCATTAAACCAATGTGTATACCAGCTCCAGCATGAGTACAAAGCTCTGGACAACCGGTATCAGAGTCTGGAAACGCACCATCAAAACTTACAAAGACAATTTCTCACTCTACAAACAGAAAATGCAGAACTGAATCAACGCTACACGACGCTTGAGCAGGCTCACCAAACCTTATTGGCGGCCCCCCAACCATCGACAGAATCAGGTGCCAAACAACTAGAAGCTCTGCTCGAGGTATACCAAGCCGATAATCTCAAAGTCCGGCGTAACCTGGCACTTCTCAGAAAACACATGGCGGCCGCCCTAGAAGAAAACAAGAGGCTGCAGCAGCAAAATGAAGCAAATCTAGAAGCAGCAATGGAAGGCTCTCCACACGAAATTGATCCAGAGCAGTTTAAAGCTGTGCCCTCAGAGACAATGAAGACAATCTTGGACAGCTATGCAGATCTATTAGAAGCTCATGATGACTTGGAAAGGGAACGTGATGCGCTGCGCAATCAACTCCAAGAGCAACAGACAGCACCCAAAGTCACGGAAACGACCACGACTTCAGAGGAAGTCAAGGCATTGAAAGAGCAGGTGGCCGAATTACAGGCAAGATTACTCACACATGAAAGGCAACCCTCTCCAGTTGTCGAACCTGAACCCGAGGATTTGGTACCCATCGAGGTAGATGAGACGTATGAGGAACCTTACATTCCTATGCCAATGCCAGCTGGTGAGCAAACCGCAGAAGGAATGGATACGTTAGAAATCGAAGTACCTGAGTGGCTCCAAACACTAGAGAAAACGGCATCAACTCATGAAGATCGAGTGGCAGTTCAGATCCAATCTATGGCAAAGATAGAGGACACTATTATTAAATCAGAATACTTCCGCAGCATGTCCCACCATAGATGGATCGGAACCAATGATGATCAATACGTGCCATATTGTATACTTCTGGCGGACTACAATGCAGAAATCCAACATAAATGTGGCAAACCTCCAACATTTGCTACACAATTTGGGCCAGATGACATCCCAGAGAGCGCTAAAAAAGGATCCATTCATCAACCCACTTGGAGGATCCGACTCCTCGAAACCTACCCGGAGATGGTTCGCACCTGGACGAATATGCCTCTTTTTATTAAATATAACCCTTGTTATGTTCCTGTACTCCGTAGACGCACATGGCCAGAGTTCTCCATTGCAGTCAAGAATATCAAGGGATGCGCCAAACGGTTAAACTACGTCTATCTAGCACCCCCTCAAGGGCCTCCCACCGTCAATTACATGATTTCCACTATACGGCACTGGAGCATCCGATTAAAGAATACCCCTGATGTAATGGCCCAGATGTGCATGAAAATTTTTGAGTTAATGCTTATTACATTCAGGACATTCAAGAATATCAAGGACCCACACTTCTCAAGCGTCGGATTCCTTACAGGGAACCAAGATTTAGTTTATGACATGAGCACCACTCCTTCCATAGAGGTGATATACGCTTGGCACGCCAGAATAAAATACCTCCCGGCCTGCTTCAAACAAACATTCGAAGAGATGTTCATAACAGGGTTCTGGGAATACCACTCAGAAATATTTGTACCCAGACCCTCACATCTCCTCCATTTATTTGCTGTGGAGCGAACCATTCACTCAGAGCAGTTACGGGTGCCACATCCAGATGTCCCAGGGCCAGTCAATTGGGATGCATTGCTGACAGATCTAGCAAGGGGACTCAGGTTAGAAGAACACCACCTCGCCGCCGATGTTGTACAATACTACGTACAAAAAGCAGCTAGACAAGGGTCTGTCAGGGGCGACAGACGCGAGAGTGGGGGGGGTGTTGGCAGTAGCCTTGGTACATCAGGAACTACAAGACGTGAAAGTCAAAGAAGGGAGTCAGAGCGAAGGGACAGCACGAGCAAACAGGGCAGTCAAAGAAGATCTGGCAAGTAGGCCAATATTTTTTCAAGACATTAATGCAAATCAGAGAGATGGACATGCAGGGAAGAAGAGCAAGTAGGGAGCTTGAAGATATGTATGGCAGATCACTAGAAGAAATCCCTACAACAACAGTGATTTTTATCACTAATAATCATTGTAAATCTCATTTCACATTTTTGTAGCTCCATTTTGTGCAAGCCAAGGAGTCCTTGAGCTTGAGGAGCCTTAGAAGTAGTTGCGTACCAATTTTCATAATTTTTAGATCTCGTTTGAGCCCCCAAATAAGCCCTGGAACCTAATTTTTAACTAGGCCGGACACTAGGTCTGGACAGGGCCAAAAGCTAGTCAAAAACTATAAAAGGAGCTAGAGAGCTCATTTTTTAGGTTAGATTGTAATTGAAACGAACTTGTAAGAGCATTTTGAAAGTAATCTAAAAGCTCCATTGATTCTCACTCTTTGTCTTGCCTTGTGTGCGCGTGTGTGTGTATGTGTGTGCATGCTTGTGTGCTTCTCACTCACGCACTTGTGCCGCCACTTGCTCGAGGTCTTCATA
This sequence comes from Ceratopteris richardii, assembly GCA_020310875.1. Lineage (NCBI taxonomy): Eukaryota > Viridiplantae > Streptophyta > Polypodiopsida > Polypodiales > Pteridaceae > Ceratopteris > Ceratopteris richardii. The sequence continues at coordinate 135,689,170 of CM035425.1, forward strand.
CCATCCTCACGTCTTCCCGGATTGACATTAAAGGAGGTGCTACTCATCATTGAGCTACACATGCCATCAAGATACACAACAATGATCAGAAGCACATCATTAACACGCTTAACATATAAGGTTCTCTCGGTTGGACTGTTTTCAAAACCATGTGCAATCAGGTAGGCATGTATCTTTTCAAACCAAACACCTTGTGCCTACCTCAAACCATATAATGCCTTTTTCAATCTGCATAGTTGGTTTTCATCCCCTTTCTGCACAAAGCCATGGGGCTGAAAATCATACACTTCTTCATGCAAGTCACCATTCACAAATGTAGTTTTAATTTCCAACCGATGTACATTCCAACGATGAAGGGTTGCAAGTGCACAGATGCTATGAACAATAGTCATTCGGCATGTAGGTGCAATGGTCTCATCCAAATCAATGCCCCTTTCCTACGCATAACCCTTTGCAACAAGCCTCACCTTATACCTATCAACTCTTCCATCAAGCTTACCGTTCAGCTTGTATACCCACTTGGTGCCAATGGCTTTCTTGCCAGGAGATGATTCACATAAAGACCATGTACCGTTTTTCATGATACCATCATATTTTGATTGCATAACAACCCCAATTTTCAAAATTTTGTGCTTCATCAAAAGAAACAGGCCCATTCTCATCACAAAGACTAGAGGCAGTCATAGCATAGTAATCTCATGCAAAGAGGCACTATGAGAGCCTGAACGAGTACAATATGATAGAGTTGCATCTAATTTGCTATTATGCAAAGTATCCACTAGCCGTTTAGGCATAGTTTTTGCCTCCTCAATATCATCTCTTTCATCAAAAAGTGCATCATGTAAATTTGCATCAGAAATAGAGTGATCTGCATCATCACATGAAACTTGTAAAGGTTGAGAAATTGCTTCATGAGGACCTGCACTAGACTATCCACTTGTAAAAAGAGGCAGCAAAGTATCATACATGTCTTTTGGAGCTAACTGATGTCTCCTTAGTACATGAAAGTAGTGGCTCAATAGCATCTTCCACAAGAACAACATCACGGCTAACCAAAATGCATTTTTTCTGTGGATGATATAGATGATATCATTTTTTTGATAATGGTGTATCTGAACACACCCAGCACTTATGGGCACAATATTCTCCCCACTTGAGGTGGTTTTCCTCCCAACTTGTCTATACTTCTCTAAGCCTAACCCACTAATTATCTTGACTTTTACATTCCAATTACTAATGCACTCTATGTGTTTTCTCAAAGCTTCCTCTTCTTCTTTGTGTTGTCTTCATGGTTCAGTAATCCTTGAACTCCAAAAATTGGTATCATAACAACTTTTTAGTTCCTTTAAGGCATTGTCCATTTCCTTCTACTCATAATCTCAAAATCAAAAGAGATTCAAATATAGTCATTTTTGTGCATTAGGGTATTTTCGCCACTGACCATGGCTGAAAGTAGTGATGTATTTTGTCAGTTGGCTATTGAGGATAATTTGGATAGTACGAATTACCCATTGTGGGCTTATATGATGCATCATGTATTGGTCACAAAAGGACTGTGGGATATTGTGCAGGGTGTTGAAAAATGTCCTATTACACTTGCAAATACAGCTACTGAAGCTGATGGAGATGGCGTCTAAGATGGTGATATTCTATAGATTTTTGTTCATGCTCTAGTTTTTGTTGCACCTACTATAGAGCAAATTTGTTTGGATGGCAGAGATGATCAGGCACATGCATTGATAGCCATGTCTATCAAACGTGTCATTATTCCTCACATTTGCTCTTGTATAATAACTAAGGATCCTTGGGATACAGTTACCATAGTGTACCAGGCTAGGAATGAGGCTCATGTTGCTTACCTCCAAAAACAATTAGAGAGGGAGCATATGAATGAAGGTGATTCTATGGACGGTTTTCTAACCAAGATCAAATAGTTGAAGGAACATTTAATTTCTGTTGATTAATTCTTGCCTAACAGTTCACTTGTGCAGACTGTTCTAAATGGTCTTCCCGATTCATACCAAATTTTTGCTTCTACTCTTTGTTTGATAATGCAAGAAAATCCAAATGCCTTAACATTTGAGGAGTTAGTGTTTGTTCTATTGTAGACAGAGCACTGTAGGTAGAACAGGTCCATTATACATGTTGCAAATCAAGCTTTCTTGCCTACTCAGAAGCACAAAGGTAAACGGAGCTCTTCTATTAATAAGCAAAAATTTGCCAATTCTGCACAACCAAAGAAGGATGACAAAGACGACAAGAAAATAGAAAAGCAGAAAGTGTTTTGCAAGTACTATAAAGCAAATGATCATGTCATAAAGAATTGTCCAAAACTAGTTGCAAAAGAGGCAAACAAAAAAGAGGCTAGAATGGTTGTTGGAGAGGCCTCTACACCAAAAATAGAGTTTGCTAATGTAGTGTAGAATAAAGAATGGGTGTTTAGCACTTTTTGCAATTTTGACCCATATTCTCATGAACAATGTATATCTTCATTAAACTCAGATATTTGGCACTTTGATAGTGGGGCAATCAAACATATTACCTCACAACACAGTTTCTTCACTTCACTCAAGCCTACCCCTATAGGGAATACTATCACATGCGCCAAGAACTCCTCTTATACTATCATGGGAGTTGGTAAGATCATTCTAACTACTGTTGATGGTAGTTCTTTTACATTTGGAGATGTTGTATTTGTGTTAGGGATCAAGAAGATTGTGTTATCAATTTCATATTTAGCCAAGATTGGCTTGGTCGTGACTTTTATTCATGATAGAAAGATAATTTTGGACTTGTGTCTAGACATTCAAGATAAATATCAGTATCAAGGAAAACAAGTTTTCTGTGAATGGTGCACCTAGAGAAAAAACACTCACTCCTAGGTTTCCCAATCAAAAATCAAGAGAATTACAAGGGAATAGTTCATGATTTATCAAATGGCAACATGATTATTGCTTTTGGCATTTTATGTTGTTCCTCTTTTCCAAAAGTCCGTTTAGTTTGAGCCACTGAGAACTTGCAGCTTCTTCACAATGATGTTAATGGTCCTATGCAGACACCCTCTTTTGGAAATTATCTTTATGTTGTGACTTTCACTAATGGTGTCTCCAGGCATGCCAAGGTAGATCCAGTGAAAGAAAAGTTTGAAGTGTTTATGCACTTCAAAGATTTTTTGGTTTTGGCTAAAAACCTGTGAACATGTAAAATGGGCACCCCCCATTCTGATTCAGGGGGACTATATGTCTTCTGATTTTAATGCATTTTTTTTAGGCTAAATGTGGGATAAAACATCATTGTATAGTGTTATATACACCTCAACAGAATGGAGTTGCTAAATGAAAGAATAGGTCACTCATGGAGATGGCGAGGAGTATGGTCAAGAGTTAGGATTTACCACATGGTTTTTGGCTTGAGGCTGTCATGTGTGCAGCATATGTACTTAATAGGTGTCCCATTAAAGCATTGTTATCTATCACTCCGTATAAGGCTTGGCATGGTCGTAAGCCATCTGTTGCTCACTTGCATATTTTTGGTTGCCTGGCATATGCATTAATACCTGAACAACAATGCAAGAAATTGGATGATAAAGCAGTGAAATGTATTTTTGTTGGGTAAGTTCTTAAAGTCAACAAAATTCGCATGCACTTACATATGATTTTTTTATTTTAAATAGAATATAATCAAGTAATCCGGTTTCTTTTATTTTTAGACCTCAAAGTGTAATGAACATTGTGAAAAATGTAAATATGATACGATAAGCCCTCTAAGTTATTTGAAAGAAAAGAGAGGACAATCTTGACTATGGTTGATCAATCAACAACTTGGTCTCATCCAAAAAGGTGGAGCGAGTTGTAAAGTCATTCTAGCGTACCCAATTGTTAGTAGAATTGCCATAGACTTTTAACAAGTTTTCGCCTATGTTGGGAAATGTCACTGCTAGCTTATTCTCCATATAGGCCTAGAGAACATCTACCTCTACTATCTCTCGTCAATTCGTGGCATTAGGTGATCTATATGATTGTGGTTATTTACATATTCAGTCTTCGTTAACCTTTTGAATGCTTTTGGTTATTTGGTCTTTGGTTATATGGTAGATAATTTAGTTTGTCTTTCTGGTTCTTGGCTCCCCCTCATTCTATGCATGTAATGAGAGAAACAATTGGATCTTTAAATGCCGATCAACCGTATTCACAAAGTGAAAGCCGTTGTCTACCTTGGAGATCTTGATTTACAGTCTTGAAGATTATCAAAGTCTGCTTTGGGTATATGATCTCTCTGGAATCATCTTTGTTAGTTTTAGAAAATGGTTGAAAACGTAGACGGCCTATCACATTGAACAGAAGTTCTTAGCTAGGCAAGATCCGTTTTATGTCTCTTGTGCATTAGCAGTGTAAATGCTATATCGAAAAGGCTGTAGATATGGTATCATGTGCATGTTGTAAAAGCAGTTTTATTCATTGTACTTACAGTTGTAAGAGAACATGCTAACCATAGATTCAGAATGGAAGGATAAGATGGAGGTGAAGATTTAACATTGCTAATTTATATTTTACTACTTTTCACTTGAGTAAAGTAAGGCTTTTCTACATAGGCATGATACAACGATGAGAGTCTAGAGCACATGTGAGCTATGACACATGAGCTCAAGCCTTTCACCGAACACTCAATTACTCATCCCTACACATTAATTTGTAGGCAATGATAAAAAGTATCATTGTCATCCCTACAAATTATTTGTAGGCAATGATAAGAAGTATCATTGTCTAGAGCTGGCCCGGATCTTAGGAGCTTCTAGCTTTTCTAATACTTCTATGTACTTCTGTGTTTTGACCATGTAACTTTACTATACCATAGAAGCTATAGTTTTTTTTTCTTTTTTTAAATGGAGGTTCAAAAAGCGCTTACTCCCTCCGGCTTTATCTTTGAAAGAACATAGGAGCTATATTTTTTTCTTTTTTAAAATGGAGGTTCGATAAGTGCCTACTCCCCCAAGCTTTATCTTTAAAAAAACAACTATACAAGTGAATGGGCATAGTACCCGCAGAACCCCCCGTATTCCACAAAGCAGGGATTAGTTAAGATTACAGCTGGTTTGAATTGGTTAAAACAATTACATGTCCAACCCGGGGATTGAACTCTAAACCTCCGCTTCAAGAGATCAAAGACTCAACCATCAGAACAAGTGAACTATAGCAGCTGTAATGTACTTGTTACGTTTTTTTTTTTTTTTTTTTTTTTGAGACAAACAGGAAAATATAAATTAACAGGGTAAAGTGTACATGTGCAGGGGGCAGGAGCACCAGACCACCCTAATTTACAAGGATTCCACCATAGCAAACCTGCATGAGGAATACAACTGGCTCAAAATCGCTTTCCATCTTGTGTATCGCTGGGTAGCTAAGATACAATGAATATCATGATCGGGAAGAGAAGGTTTGGTGATTCTCTTGATACAGTTATCAGAGACTCTTTTCAGAGAGTGCTGAAGGGGAATGATAAAATTTTTTCCCCCTTTGCCAAAAGTTTTATTATTTCTACTAAGCCAAATGGCCTAGTGTGACACATTGAGTTTTGAAATCTAGCCTTGGAATTGTTCGATACACAACCAGAGAAAAAAGCTTTCTACACGAGAATCGGTCTACGTGCATGCACCTTGCCTGGTTGGATGTAAACTATTAATTTCTGCGTACTGCTTTATTCGACTTCAGCTTCTATGGGGTCCATGTTGTCAGCAGTGAGCACCAAGCCATGACCTTGGGCGTCGTTTTTCGTTTGCTTCTCTCTCTGCCTCGGGCACCACAACAAATGCGTAGGTAACAGTCCATCAGAGTAACCTTTGAATACGGATCGTAGAACAAATCCGTACTGTACCCTTAACTCAACAAGATAATGTGTATGACCTGTCCTTCGCTCAAGAATCGTACAACAATCTACCTTCCGCACACGGCAATGTGCCTGTGTCAACGCGAGAAATGATCCCTGCTTCATTTCTCTCATATAATCATATTTAGAGCGCCTATATTCTCCGCCAGCGATCGCATCTAGCCATCTGGCTCAACCTTCTGCTATTGGTCTTCATCGTCATTTCTGCAGAAAGCATAGTAGCATCTCAGATCACGCCTTAATGGTATCTTCATTTTCAGCACGCTCAAGCTTCATCATTGCCTTGTTATTCTAGGATGCGCTATGCATACGATTGCTTACCGATATTTCTGAGATTGCATCTCTCTGTCTTGGCCTTCATACTGCCAGGCATCGTCTGTCCTGAAGGCGATAGGTTTATGATGTACCTCGGGGAGGCTCTCTGGGGATTGAAATAGCAGGTTTTCCCCACAGTCAGCCGTCTTTATGTATCAGAACGTTTACAACTTCCATCTTTAGCTTGAACCCCTGAACATGATTGTGTACCAGACTGTCGGATTTAGAACCAAGTAAATCACGGCAGGAGACTGGGGAATTTTTCACAAGATCAAGGCGTTACTAGATCGGTTGCCATCGCCCGCTGCTTCTCACGGAATCTCATTCCTTATCTATCGTGTCAAGTTTCTGTGTTTGTGAGGGATTTGCTTCGATCGCAGGCTGTTCCTTGCGAAAGTAGCCCTTAACCTGTTGATAGGCTGGGTATGGCGGGGTTAGCGTTCCCATGTACAGATCTTGTGCATCAGCAGTATCGGCATTCTTTCTGTTCGTCTAGCAACTCTTCCTCTGCACAGGCCATCTTCCAGGAGGTCATTTGTGATGTAGACAACAGATCCGATCCAGAAGGATGGCTGTTTTGTCGTGATGATGTAAACAGATCTATTTCAGAACGTTTCTCGTATTTATATGCCGATCCTTTATGTCACGTTCGTGCCTCGGATATCGAGGTTCTTAAGATGCCCGCTCAATTCAAAGGCGTCGTACCTCAGCTAAATGGCAAATGGGGAGCGCAGATTTATGATAAGAACCAACGGGTGTGGTTGGGCACATTCCCCAGTGAAGAAGAAGCCGCTCAAGCTTATGACCGTGCGGCAATTAAGTATAGAGGAGCCCAAGCTGTGACTAACTTTATGAAAAGCTTTAACGCAGATGATAAGTATGGAGTTATGGAGCTGGAAGAAAAGTTTCTGAACAGCTATAGCAAGGAGGAGATTGTGGACATGTTAAGGAGGCATACATACGCAGCAGAGATGGAGGTCTTCCGGAAGCGAATGTTATTACTTGAAACGAAACGCGGTCAAACATCTTCGATCGCTGCAGGAGTTCAGCAAGGTAAAAGCCCAATGGTCTTATCTCATAGTAATGGCGTCTGATATGAAAGTATGCGTTATGGATTTCTTTGTAACTTTGATTTTTGGGCGAGCAGCTTCTGTATTTGATCAAGATAAAGATCAACTGTTTCAAAAGGTGCTTACACCGAGTGATGTTGGGAAGCTGAACCGGCTTGTAATACCCAAACAACATGCAGAGAAGTATTTCCCGTTTTCAAAAAGCCGAGATGAGAAGGGTGTGATGATAACTATGCAAGATTCTTCTTGCAAGCTGTGGCGCTTTCGCTATTCCTACTGGGATAGCAGTCAGAGCTATGTCTTCACTAAAGGCTGGAGTGCTTTTGTCAAGGAAAAGAAGCTCAAATCAGGTGACATGATTATCTTCAAGCGTTCAGTAGCTACTGGTATACTTGGTGAGAGTCTATATATCCTATGCAAACCATCTGAGTGTCCCTCGGAAGAGGTATCTGCATGTTCACGAGGGTCTTCTACCGTCGTGACTCAATGCGCTGATCCTTCCGATCATGAAATGGGCGGTAATGGAGGCCGACACAGCTGTAACATTTCAAGAACTGTAGATAACGAAGAGCAGGAAGACTCAGCAACACCATGTCCTACTGTGAGCTCCCTCTCCGTTAATCCGTTTCCTTCAGAAATGTGCTCTATAAGAGGAAATCATCGACGAAATTTGGATGTTCTAAACCTCAATTCAATGCCGAGTTCCGACACAGAAACCGAGGATTTGCCTTCGCTAAACCCAAAAACCAGATCAGAGTCTCAAGGCAGTGCGAGCACATCTAGACGCGAACACGAGGACCTCAACCAACCTGAAAAGCTGCGTTCAACAGAAGCTTCCTCTTCGTTCTTGGAACACCAGGTAATTAGTGAGGAGCATTCATCGATTTCTGAGGTTGAAATCTTTTTACGTTCATTGAGATGAAGCTGATGATATGCACGATGATGTACAGGATCAATCAGTTCGCTATGCAACGAAACAACCCGAGTCATATTTCCCGCATCAAGGGAAAGAGGGCATCAACAGCACAAGGGAAGAACATGTAGGGGCGTCTTCTTCAGGGATACCAATCTTACGTCTCTTTGGAGTAAACTTAGAAGCACAGGTTCATACAGTCAGAAACGCGAGAGATATGGAGAGTGAGACACAAGGATCTCTGTCAGGTAATTCCAGAGAGCGACGTAATGCAGAGCGGGCTAATCCTGATAAAGCTTATTCAATCTTCAACCACGGTAAGAGACAGAAAAGAGCGCTGCTACATGAAACCAGATGATGAATGTCCAAGTTATAAAATTGCACGCTTTGATGTAGTACAACAGCGTACAACAGGGCTGATCGTATGTATAGAATCCCATGCTTTATTGTAGTACAACAGCGCCAACTGTGAAATCTGACATCACCTCATGACACACGTCTTCCCGTGCCCATATAGAAAACATATCTTTCACCTGAGTCAAAAATGACTATGTTTCGTTGTGAAGGCCTGTTTGTTTCGTGGGTTTAAATATATTGCACTTTTGTAATCTCCGTATCCACTTTTCCTACATACTTAGATCGCAAATCAACGATATCGTCCCGATAAGAAAAGAACGTGGAGAGGCTACAACTTTCATCTTTTTCTCTTTTGTCTCTGTTCTTAAAGAAAGGGGCTCTCTTCTTGAAGAAGCGAGCTCATTCGTCCCAAGCTGCTTGGTTGGGTGGTTGGGCCCTTTGCCTCTTGAGGCGGGGACGAGGGTTCAACCCTCACCGGCAACATGTAAGGGACATGTTATCATGGAAACTTGTATCTTGTGGTTGATGTGCCACTGTTTGTCCTGTTCGCAGTCTAACCCAGCTATCTAAACCCATGTTCTTGTGGGATAAGGGGGGTCCCATGGATACTATGCCCTTCCTTGTACAGTTGCAATTTCAAAGTTAAAGCCTGGAGGAGTAGGCCTTGGCTGAACCTCCATTTAAAAAAAAGGGGGAGCTCATTGATAGAATAGGCTTGTGTGTCCCTTCTTCTTTTGGGCTCATTTAAGAACAAGGGGGCTCACTGACATCTACTCTGGCTTTAACTGACTGAAGGTACAATGAAAATTGGGCATAGCACCCATGGGACCTCCAAATTCCCACAAAGCAAGGGTTAGATGTCTACCAACTACTACGAACTATAAGGCTTAATAAGGTAGACGTTGGAAAAGGACAACCCTAAGATGAGATGAGATAACTAGTTTGCCCAATGTTCCCTCGAAAGGGATGGTTTTAAGAGCTCATCAGAGAGATGGTAATGGGTATTCGAGATAGTAATGGGTATTCGGCTGCAACCCATAGGGGGTTAAACCCCTATACATTTAATTTGTGTTCAATGAAGATTGTAAAAGAAACAGAACATCAACCTACATAGCCTTCCTATGATACCCGGGAATCCCATTCCTTGAATAATGTACAAAGATCATTCTGTTATTATAATATAGAGGTACCTAGGGGGCTCGATGTGTTTCATCTTCGTTATATTTGAGTAACAGAATATGGGTTACCAATATACTCTTAACTAGGGTTAACTAGGGGAGAGTTATATTTTTACCATAGGTGCCTTGAATTTATCCATGTTTATCCATAAAGCACCTCTCATAATCATGCTGCATAGCTTTGTATCTCAGCTCACTCCACCCAAAACACCATGTTTCCATAAGAGCGTTGTTTTTGAAGTCAACATTCTTAGGCTAATTTCATATAGTGGTGGATGAACTTTGCACTATATACGTATGATTCAAGTCGAAGTTTTTTCAAAACTCTAGTGCTGTCTTCAACCTTTTCACGCATATCCGTGGAATATGGAGTAGAAGCAATGTATGTGGCCGCTACAGAAAAGAAAATAGATGGAAAGCAGCATGCTTTTCGAATAAATAATAAAAGAAATACAAATATAAATAGAAAATAAAAAAGCTTATGTTCTTTGGGACCACCGCTCTCACTTGAGAGTGGAACGCTTTTGTTGCCAGAGGGGGCCGTGCGGATCTCTGAACACTTGTCTTCGAAATGTTTCATGACGATACATGAAACTATGTGTTGCTGCCCTTTTATACGTGAATATGAGATGGAAAAGAACAATATTTCATTGTATCCTCTTTTTTTTTATGATCCAAAGTATGCTTTACAGGTCATGAGTGAGGGGCAATGGCTTTTGAGGAACATCCCAATATCTTTCTTCAAATGGTATATAGGGAGGAACTTAACCCACTAAGATTCCAGTGTGGGTTAAGTTCCTTAAGCTACATGTTGAATTGTACCCTTGGGTGGAAAATCTTGTCAATGTGATTGGAAAGGTCCTTGGCCAAAAGCTAGAAACAATGGTATCAATCCCAAATGGGACCCCCAAGTCGTGGTGGAGGCAACGTCTCCAAATCCATTCGTACTCACTTGAAAAGGTCAAGAGACTACATGCACTTGAGCACATGCTTTAAATTATTATACAGAAGATCTTCAAGGCTCATATGCTAAATATCTTCGAGTGGAGGCTTACAACAAGCTGGAACAGGGATTATTGAAATTTATTCATTAAACCTCAAACTCGAGAAATTTTGAGAATGAGTAACACATTCCTTGCACTTGTCAAAAGTGTTTTCTGTACTTTCCTATATTCCAGAGTGCAAAAACATCACCAATATTGCAAACAAAGTGTTTATGACCTTGCATACTGAGCATCAATTCCTCAGACTAGATAATATGGTTTAGGACTTTCAAGAGGCCTTGAAAAATATCTTGCTTTGGTATTGAGACGTCTTCTAAACAGCCTTACGTTCTGTCTTGGTTCTCTATTTATTGTAGCAAATGAAATTGATTTGACGGATGTTCACCTTGGTTACAACCCATCCAAAGCATGGAGCCTACTGTGGCTGCAGCAGATCCCTCACTCATTGAACAAATTAATTTGTTGACTAAGTTTCTCTATTTTGGGCAAAATATGCAATGAGATCTTCTCCTTCAGGAGGCTATGAATGCCAACTATGCTTAAGAGTAGAGGGCCCTAGCACCTACTGAATGTTCCTATTTGCTTTCAAAGAATGCATGGTAATTCCACAACAGCAAATACATGCGCTTTTGTTCCAAGCAAAGCTTGATACAATTTCTCTAGCCATTCCTACAGCACATTTGCAATGAAGTAGGCGTGCATAGATCAATGGAATCTGAATGGAAACTGTCTGCATAGATAAAGTTTCCAAACATACACATTTGCATCCTAAAGTTCACCTCCCCTACAGAGGATATCATAAAAATGACACAGACATAGACCCTGATAGCTTCGTTAATCTCGTGATACTGCAGCATCAAGCTGAAAAGAATTGATCCCACACCTAAAAGTGCATATTTGCATGCAAATAGCAAACCCACAAATGTCATGATTCATAAACTTCTCTTTCCTCTTCCTTCTCCCTGTTGCAGTAACATCACCATCCTTTACACTTAGTCTTTGGTCATGCCATCAATAACAGAATTCCCTGTGAACTGCTCTAAACACGTCTACTCCCATGAGCAAAAATTCACCTCCATCTACACACGATTACACATGTGGAACATCTATGATGCATATTAACAAATGTATACGCAGCTAGTAGGCGACAATTCGATAGATTAGAGTACAAATCAGAGCGGTATTTTTGCGCAAAACAATTGGATAGAAAATTCATAAAAATCATGCTTATCTCTAGAGACACTGTTCGCGTAGAATCCGCCCAATGCATAATGGATGACTTTGTCACACAAACAGAATGAGAAAAATATCGCGATTCACTCAAACAAAAAAACATGGTATTGTGAAGCTTCCATTGTCATCCTCAATCTCAATCTTTGTCGCCTTCTACCTTTAGTCTGTACAACTCATTTTCTTCGTCCAGTTCCATAGATCGTTGTCCTCTTTTCTACTGCTGCCATTCCAATCTTCTCGAACTGTGCCAATCCTCAGCCATAGAAGAGAGATTGCTCCAAACATGTTTGCTAGGAAGCCATGGCCGAAAACGTTATCTCCTCTCAAATGAAAACTTGATTCCCTCCCAAATGTTCTCCTCTGCACTACTCCATCTGCATACATAAGTCACAGAATTCCAACACTCCCCATCTGCTCTGCCTAATGCGTACCTCTTTATTCCTTCAGGGAAAATCTTTTTTCAGCTGAACTCATACCACCCACATCCATTAATCAGTCATAGCATGTTGGTCCTCTCTGTTAGGTAATTTCCCCTTCTAAAACAACAGAACCCGCTGTCGATGCCTCTTCCCTCCTCTATCATAATAAACTTCTAGCATGTGTGCGAGATACTCCCATCGGCAATACCTGCTTCTTCCTCCACGATCCATTACTTCCATTCCCACGCAAATACACGTAGTGAAATATATAAAAAAAATTTTCTTTTGGTTTTCTATTTCTTATTTTTATATTTTACTTCTTTTGCTTATAAAATAAGGGTTCACACTAAGCGGTTCACATGCGCTCACACACATAAATATCCACAGAAATACACATACATACATGCGCACATACATTTTGTATAGCTACACACTTACAGAGATACATCATGCTCATACGTATGAATAGGTACATACACATTTACACACACATATATATATATTTAGATGCATGTGCACATTCACATAGAAGAAGTGCCGACACATATTCTCAATAAACACATCCAATGCAAATCAATCGTACCTCGTCTCTTTATAATAAGACATAAAGTTAAAGATAGATATCACCCGAGTATCCCTTTGAAGACCTCTTTCCGTTTAAATTGGATATTACCTTTGCATTCACCTTCAACGAAGCTTTAAAACGGTGTTTCCTACTTGACTATCAAGATTGAATTCGAATCCTGCCCACATCCATCCCCTCAAAACCTGTGCATCGTCCGGATGCACCAACCTGCATACATAACATCAAATACAAGCAAGGATCAAGTAGTCATGGCAAATAAACTCAACTTAAAGACATTAAACTTGGCATAAATTAAGAGAAGAAGGTAGACAAAAACATCCCATACAACATATCAGAATACACTAATGCACTTATACTAGAAATCACATGAGTAAATCGAAAACTTCTTAGCTCTCTCATTAACTCCACCCGGTCAGATCTAATAGCCTATCCAAAGCATTTGCATATACTAGTCTTCACTAACTCGATTTATGAAACTCGCTTCTGGCTTCGCTATTGATCTCCCATCATCCGAACCCCCATCAAACATTTTCTTATTTTTCTTTATTTTTATTATATTTTTCTTTATTTTAATTCTTTGTCCCAGCTCAGCCTTGTTATTTTTGTTTTTATCTTTATTTATTTATCCACACATATCCGCCTGTGGCGAAATCGCATGCAACTCCTGGACCTGACCACCCGGCCAGGTTTAGTCAACCCATCTACCAACCCAACATAGCGCACAATGCACAATGTCAGCCTCATACGAAATCAACATCAGCTCCTGGCTCTAACCACCCGGTCAGAGTGACTCCACCCGCCTATCAACCCGTATAAGCGCATAACAATATATAGGACAGGCCATATGACACAACTAGCATCGACTCGTGGCCCTGATCGCCTGACCAGGGTAGTTCGACCCGCCTACTAGCTCATCGCAACGCCCAACAGCACATACACATACACATAGATTGTTGGCTGGTATAAGAATTCTTTTCTCAAGACATAGTATGTCTGAAGGTCAGATCAGATGAGAGATCAGGAGCAGAAGTCGAAGTGTCTCACTCATCAAGTGCTCATAAACACTAGTATATACAGATACTTAGTCTAGGTCTTCCCTTCACTTCCCTAGGTCTTGTTCTCAAAAGTTCTAGTCCGTCTTCTAGTCTTACTCATATATTTCCAGCCCTTATACATCAATTGTAATCTTATTAGTGGTACGAGATTTTTGGTCTACTTAATCTTCTTATTTATGCGTTTCTATATGCATTATATGCTTAATCATGCAGTCTTTTTATATACACATATACAAGAGACAAAGGAAATTGAAACAAAAAACGTTTCACCTTTATAGTATTGAAATCCCTTTTGAATCTGCATTCTGGATCATCTTTGTTTCTTCATTTTGAGTCATCAATCTTCACTTGTTGTTCTGGATTTCCTCTTTCTTTCTTAAAATCAAACCAAAAAAAATCAGCTATATACATTTCTATTTACAAAAACATTTTTAAGATTCATAGAGTTTTATTGAATGAGACTCTCCCTTCAATCCCCCTTCTCTAGAACATACTCACCAAAGAAGCTGTGCTTGAAAAGAAGCCACCTTTGGATAGCATCAATCAAAGAATCATTTTTAAACAGATTAGATATATGGACAAGCCATTTCATTTTCTTGTCCATCCCTTGGTGATGGCATTGGTAGATATAACTCTTGGAAAATTTGAAAATCCATTATGCAATCACCTGGACATAGTTACCTTTGTTCATAATCCTCTCACGTGCATCATATGAGGTTACTCTTGATGAATCAGAAGCACATAAGTATAGAGTTTTGATTTTTGATGAGTTTAAACCATCTTCAAAAAGTCTCTTCAAGCATGGATTTTTATCTATTTCATGCTTGGAATCATTTGAGGAAATATCTTCATCTGCATCATTTTGAATATGATTTTCATCTTCATTAGAGCATAAGTTTTGACTAGATTCATTCGATTCCTTTACCAAGTAGATGTGATCATCACTCTCAAATGATAATACACAATCACTTTTGTCATCCAATCTATCATGATTCCTTTCTACTTGAGCCCCATCAATTATGGTATCTGCTTCGTTCTCTAGTCTATCCAAGAACTCTTCATCATTGTCTTTGTTATGATCCCGAAACATTTCTCCCTCAATATGAATGGAATCCATATCCTCATAATCAAGAACATCTTGGTCTTCAATTTCTTTATCCAAAATGCCATCATAGGATTCTACATCCATCTCCATCGATTCTTGCTCGTTCGCTTCATAGGATGTACTTAGGCCACCTTCTTCATACATTTCTTCACTCACTGATTCTTGCTCGAATGTCTCATCATATTTGAGAATCTCAGCGTATACATCCAAATCAACTCGAGCTTCATCAATGCAACCATTTAATTCAATCTTTTCTTGTTGATTTTCATTAGCTAATATACTCATATCATATTTTTCATACATGTCAATGAATGTTGCATTTGTTCCTTCATGCTGAAAATCTTCAACACAGAGACTTAACTCATCAGAATTACCATTTTCATTAGAATTACCATTCTCATCAGAATGTATTTCTTCATAGAATGTGACATGACTTGCATACATACCATTACTATGAAATTCTGTCAATAACTTTTCCTCTTTCTTATGAACAAGATCATTATCTTGCATCTCTAAAGATACGTCCAATGTGGCATCAACCAAATCTATATCATGGACTTGTTCTCCAACTACAGTTTCCTTAGGTCTAGCATCATGCTCTTCTTCATCAGCATACATGTCAATCTCTAGAGGACTCATCTTTGGCATGCCCTCCTCATTAGCATCATGATCCCTTGCATTCTCTTCATACAAATCAGTCGTTTGGCCATAATTCATTTTTGAATCATATGCTTCAAGATATGTTTCTCTTAGATGGTATCAAATAGTTCCTCAAGTATTGCTTGGTTTTGTCATTTAAGGAACCATCTTGTGCTTGATATTCACATGGATTCACTGGATTATTTTGAGTTATTTCATTTGCAATCTCTTTCTGATCACCTTGACTTCCCGTAGATATCTTTAAATCTTGGTTATTATCATATCTTGCCTCTTTGTTTGTTTGATTATCATCCCTTAGAAGCGAGGATTCTATCAGATTATAGGAAGCTTCATGTTTTCTTCTTGGTGTGTTTTGTTTATTTTTGTTTTGTTGTATGCTTGATATTGGTTTGATTTTGTTTTGTTTAGCTTCCGTATATTCCTTTGCTTCTCCCATCTTTGGGGTTTGTGCATATATAGTATTTGAAGATGTAATCAAAGTATCTACAAGCTCTTGGTAATGCATATGCATGTGTGTATGCATATGCATGTGCATGTGTATGCATATGCATGTCTATGCATATGCATGTGTATGCATATGCAAATGCATGTGTATGCATATGCATATGCATATGCATTTGTGTGTGCATATACATTTGTGTGTATGCATATGCATTGTGTGTATGCATATGCATGTGTGTATGCATATGCATGTTTGTATGCATATGCATGTGTCTATGCATATGCATTTGTGTATGCATATGCATTGTGTGTATGCATATGCATGTGTGTATGCCCATGCATGTGTGTATGCATATGCATGTGTGTATGCATATGCATGTGTGTATGCATATGCATGTGTGTATGCATATGCATGTGTGTATGCATATGCATATGTGTATGCATATGCATGTGTGTATGCATATGCATGTGTGCATGTGTGTATGTGTGTATGCATATGCATTGTGTGTACGCATATGCATTTATGTATGCAAATGCATTTGTGTATGCATATGCATTGTGTGTATGCATATGCATGTGTGTATGCATATGCATGTGTGTGTTTGTATGCATATGCATTTTTATATGCATATGCATGTTTATATGCATATGCATGTTTATATGCATATGCATGTGTATTGTGTATGCATATGCATTGTGTGTATGCATATGCATTTGTGTATGTCTGTATGCATATGCATTGTGTGTATGCATATGCATGTGTGTATGTGTGTATGCATATGCATGTGTGTATGCATATGCATGTGTGCATGTGTGTATGTGTGTATGCATATGCATATGCATGTGTATGTGCATATGCATCTACATGTGTATGCATATGCATATGCATATTTGTATGCATATGCATATGCATGTGTATGTGTGTGTATGTATGCATATGCATGTTTATATGCATATCACTACAAGAAATAAAGGGGCGTAGCGACGCCCCCGAATTGAAAAAAAAATGTGTACCGTGGCTTATGCGATACTGGTGTCGCATAAGCGACGGCCATTTATTTATTTATTTTTTTTAAGCGACAACCGTCGCATAAGCAATGCTAGCGTCGCTTATGCGACACTATATTAATAGCGTCACAAATACGGTTGCTAATGAGCGACGGTATTTGCGACGTTGGCAAACTGAAGAGCGTCGCATATGCGATGCTTTGGAACGTAAAAAAAAAAATCCATTTCTCCCGGCACATTTGTGTCGGGATTTGGACGCGAGAGACCAAGAAGAGACCGAAAGAGAGAGCGCACGTGCAAGAGAGAGAGAGAGAGAGAGAGAGAGAGAGAGAGAGAGGGAGAGAGAGAGAGAAAGAGAGAGAGAGAGAGAGAGAGAGAGAGAGAGAGAGAGCGAGAGAGAGAGAGAGAGAGAGAGAGAGAGAGAGAGAGAGACATCTACTTGCAAGGTATGCGCACACACACAGTTACACACACATACATATGCATACACACACACATATACACACATAGACACACACACACACATACACATAGACACACACACACACACACACATACACACAAATACACACATACACAAATAATGTTGCATACACACATGCACACATAATGCATACACATGCACACACATATACACATACATATACACACACATACACACAGACACACACACATACACACACATACACACACACACACACATACACACACATATACACACACATATACACACACATATACACACATACACACACATACATGCATACACACACACATAGAGAGACAAGCACACACATAAACATACATGCATACATAATGCATATGCATATGCGTACATCCATACATACTTACATGCATACACACACATATGCATACATAATGCATATGCATATGAGTACATACATACATACTTACATGCATACACACACATGCACACATAGACACATACACACACATAGACACATACACACACATAAACACATACACACACATACACACACATATGCATACATACATGCATACACATATACACACATATGCATACACATACACACACATAGACACATACGCACACATAAACACATACACACACATACACATACATATGCATACATAATGCATACACACACATACACACACATATGCATACATACATGCATACACATACACACATAGACACACACACACATACACACATACACACATAAACACATAAACACATACACACACATACACACATATGCATACATACATGCATACACATACACACACATACACACACATACGCATACACATACACACACATAGACACATACACACACATAAACACATACACACACATACACACACATATGCATACATAATGCATACACACACATACACACACATATGCATACATACATGCATACACATACACACATAGACACATACACACATAGACGCATACACACATAAACACATACACACACATACACACACATATGCATACATACATGCATACACATACACATACACATATGCATACACATACACACACATAAACACATACACACACATAAACACATACACACACATACACACATATCTGCATACATAATGCATACACACACATACACACACATATGCATACATACATGCATACACATACACACATAGACACATACACACACATAGACACATACACACACATAAACACATACAAACTCATAGACACACACACATACACATAGATGCACACACACATACACACACATATACACACACACATACACACATACACACATAGACACATACACATTATGATGCATTCACACACATACACATGCATACACACATAGACACACATATACACACACACATACACGCATATGCATACACACACACATAGAGAGACATACACACACATACACATACATGCATACATGTGCATACATAATGCATGTGCATATGCATACATACATACTTACATGCATACATACACATACATAATGCATACACACACATATGCATACATAATGCATACACACACATACACACACCTATGCATACAAATATGCATACACATACACACATAGACACATACACACACATAGACACATACACACACATAAACACATTCACACTCATAGATGCATAGCGACACATACATATATACATATACACATGCATGTATACATATAATCATATTTACATGCATCTATACATATACACATGCATATATACACACACAACACATGCATGTGCACATATAGATACACGTACATACACAACACATGCATACGCATAAATAAATAAATAAATAAATAAATCCTATTTCAAAAATCCTAAATTGAAAACACTAATTTCGATATTAGGGTTTCAAAACCCCTAATTTAAAAACTCTAATTCAACCTTTTAGCCATATGTTTGAAGTATATGTACACATTGCATCTATTCCTCCGACGTCCTACTAGAGAGATGTCTCTCCTCCCAACCTTATGCCTCTATATATAGCTACTCAAATCAACGAGGATCATAATATATATAAAGATATGTACACATCATGTAGATAGGATACATAAATATAAAATGGAGTACATATATTATGCATCACACATACATGCCTAAATGCACACATAAATATATATATATATATATATATATATATATACATATATATATATATATATATATATACATACTAACATATTTACATGTACACATTTACACATAGACATATATACATATATACATGTACACATCACATATACATGCCTACATGTACACATAAACATATATATACATGCATACATATGTACATGTACATATTTACACATAGACACATATACATATATACATGTACACAATTATAAATAGTTGCATATATTACATGAATACATGAATATTTTACATAAATGCATATGCATATATACACATATGCATATTTAACACATGTATACATATATCACACACATGCAAACACATACATATACATGAAATACATATATATGCATACTAACATATGTATACATATAATACACATGAATACACACGCATAGGCATACATACATGATAAAAATTTGCTCCTCGAAGATAAAGCTATTTATAAAATAATTAGACATACCCCCGAGCTTCATGTTCTAACTTAGAAAAACATGATTTCATCTCTCTAGTAGGATTCATCGTTATTCAAGTTAATAAAAAAATCTATTATCTGATATCCATTCACAAGCTTCAAGTTATTGATCGATAACTAGAGTAGAATTACTATCTAATCTGCTCATATGTTTTCATTATTGCCATCATTTTGGTAAGACATCAATATAGTCTCATCTTCATTATGCTTATTGTTTTCATTTATTTCGTCTATTGTTAAATCTATGTTCTCATGAATCACATCATCTATTGATGGATTAATATCTATTTCTGGTAATTCCTCTTCCTCATCAGTAGAATCAACATGTAGATAATTATCCTCTTCATCAAAAAGATTAGTATCATTATCACGTATAATGATTCTAATTTCTATTTCAGAGGTTGATGTATTTGTATCTGATGCTGAATCATCAAGAGGACTTTCTTCGATCTCTCTAACAATAAACTATTCAAACAATGACCTACCTCTAGGTTGCACATGAATGACTTGCCACCAAGGATGAGCATCTGGGTTTTTATAAAAAAATGCTTGTTCAATATGCCTAGGAAGAATATATGGTTCTTTAGTAGATCACATTACGTTGGAAGAATCAATTGCCCAAAACCTAGATAATTCCTTTCTTAATGTGGAATTACTACCTTTGTACTCCGCTCGAAACCAGTCAACCTTCAATATGACCTGTCAAAATATATAACAACAAAAACCCATTATTAGGTGCTTTAAAAAATAACTAACTCTATAAAAAAATATAAACTTTTTTCTACCTGTTTGAATGTACGAAATGAAATTTTGTAGATACCAACAATAGTTCCTATGTAACCAAGTTCGCTATCTATAAGGTTTGTGTCTTTTGAGCTAGCACGTGATAGTTGCTTGAAAGAAGCAACAATACTAGAATCCTCTATTTTACGTAAAGAAGCAATGGCTTTGATTCTAATATGCTATCCAAAAGCCCACATATTAGTGAACATTCGAGCCTGCAAAATAAATTCAATTAGTAAATAGAAACTAACATACATTTATGAAAAAGATAAAATATTATTTTAACAAAATTACCTTTTTTTTCACAACCTATCATTAACTCTCTTTGCTCATCTGAAATTTTTTCATTATTTGCATTGGCGCGTTGCAAACGACTATATAGACAATCCATGAAAGAAGATATATTTGTAATCTCATTATTATCGAGATTACGTCTAAATCTTTTGTTTTTCGCCTTTTACTTCGGAGATTTTGAAGTTCCTCGTACTCGCTAAGGAATGCTTGCATGCATTCGCTATTATATGCTACAAAAGTAGAAACATCATTTTTTTCTTGAAATGTAAATAAGAATGGAAGCCCCTTACCTGATAATACCTCATCTGCTATTTTTGAAGAAGACTCGTTGGTCCATGCACGTGGAGCTTCTTCATGAACTCTTTCAAGGTACTCACTAACGTAATACATTCACTCTTCAAGCATCCAACCCTTTGCCATGGATCCTTCTGGTTTCACTCTTTGTCGCACATAACCTTTTAATACTCCCATAAATCACTCGACCCAAAACATCCATCGAGCATTAGGAAAAAAGGTGAACCCTGGATGGGCCTTTTAGCTCAAGGAGTGATTAGTGATGGACCAATCAGAAGAGGGTGGTGGCCACAGTCTAGTCCCTCAATCACCTAGACTAGGCATAGGCTTCCATGGTTTTTGGGTGGTCAAACATGGAGAAACCAGGTAGAACTCATGGGTTTTCTCTTGAGAATGGTTTTGAAAAGCTCAAAAATGGCTTAGAGCCATTGGATTGCTTCATAGATCCAAGGGCTAGCATGAAACGCAAAAAGTCAAGGTAACTTAGATCTTGGACCCTTGGATTGGCTTAAGAACAAGTGGTTGAGATCTTAGCAATGATGGAGAAATGCGTTCGTCGCTGTAGACCCTTAGATCAACATCCAATCGGACGCCTCGCCTTGAATTCCGCTGAAGAACTGCGCTTGTAGTCGTAGCCCTTGGATCTAGCCAAGATCCTATGGATCCGATTGCTCCATTTGAATGAAAAGGCGCCTTTTTGTATGGGCCATTAGATCCAGGCCTTGATCGGACGGTGGGCGCTCATCATCGAAAAGTTCTCAGCCCCATTTGCGCTGCAGCGTAGGATTAGTCAACATCCAACGGTCCAACGTCTTGCAGAAGGCTGGGAAAGATTCTCTGCGAGCTCCCACGAGTCCTGACACCTTCTCTCTCTTAATTTTCATGCACTTTCTTTTGTCTTTTAGTGACAGGTACCCAAAGGTTGATCTTAGCCATTCATTCAATCTCATCCAAGGGACAACAATTCAAACGAATCTATTCGGTCTGAGCACAAATCTTAGAGGAATTTTTTTATTGCAAAAACCACGAGTGGTTTTTTTAATGACCTTGATACCACTTTTTGTTCTCTTTAATCCCTAAAAATTAGGGATCCTTACAAGGCCCATGCAGAGTTCACCTTTTTTCCTAATGGTGTAGACAACACCTGCAATCTCTATTTCATCTACAAGATGGACTAATAAATGAACCTGAATATCAAAAAATGAAGTATGAAGTTCTTTCTCCATGAAACATAGTAGCTCTTTGCATTCACATTTTTTTTGTGGGATTGAGTTTTTGTCAATCTCTTTGGATGAAATCCACCTATACATATCATAAAAACCATTATAAAGAAGTTAATTAAAAAATAAAAGATATCAAATATTCATACATATTAAATATAAAAGTATCATAATTACCTTATAAGTGATCCAAGATGATAGATCACATCTCGTACTCCTTTCGTTGTACATCCACGATAACCAAAGGTAAAATATGTTTCAAAAAGTTATGCCAGTCAAGGGTCTTTAACGTAGATAAGCTCTTATCATCCATAGTAAACATGTTTTGAAAAGATGCTCCATATCTTGTAGGAGTCTTAATCAATTGAATTCTATTGTTGATAGTCTGTATCTCTTTTGTTGTAAGTACCCAAGGAGCAGGTGCATAAGTCGTTTCGTGTTGATGTCTATGAAAAACTGGCCATAACTTTGGTTTGGATTTTTTATCTTTCAAATCATTCCTTGATGTTGTGGTATCTTTTAGTCCAAGAAGATGCTGCCATAGTGAATAACCAATATTTTTGAATATATGCATAGGATCAAGAAGATGACATACTTTTAACTCTTTCCAATACTCCAAAGAATACCATATTGATATGTTCTCTGCGAGTGCCAATTTTTCTTTACCTCTCTTCACATACTCATTATCTGAATCATCACTGAAGATTTCTGCTTCTAGATCTATCAGAGGTCCATCTATCCATTTTTTATACCAATCCATAGGCTTCATAGGTTTTGGACACTGACCTATTTCAAGCTTTCCATTAAAATGTATCTCTTCTCTTTTAGATCTTAATGGATGATCATCAGGCAAGAATCGTCGATGTCGAAGATAAATATTTTTGTTGAGATTCTTACTATAGATTGATCTCAACCAATCACCACAATATGGACAAGCTTTATAACCCTTAGTAGATATTCTTGCATCATGGAAAATGATAAAAATATAATTAGATTAAATCATATTTATTTACATGCACATTGAGTAAAAAAATTACATCAATACCTCAACAAACACCATATCCTAGAAAATCGTGAATAGTCCAAGCCACAATACCATGAACCGTAATATGTCTTTCATTGATGCTTTTCGATACATCAATGACATTGATACCTCTCCATAACTCTTGAAGATCGTCAATGAGAGGAGCAAGATATATATTCATATATATATTATATATATATATATATATATATATATATATATATATATATATATATATATATATATATATATATATATATATATATATATATATATATATCTTTAACTTGTCTTTTGCCTGGGATTAAAAGTGAAAGCATTAAATGTTCCTTTTTAATGCTAAGATATGGCGGAAGATTGTAGTTTATTACTACCACTGGCCAGGTTGACCATTTACTAGATTTCATGGAGAATGGATTAACCCCATCTAATGCAACTCCTAACTTTAGATTCTGTGGATTTTGTGCAAATTCAGGCCATGTAGAATCAATATGCTGAAAAAGCAACACTATCATGAGGAATTCTAATTATTCCATCATTACTTTTGTGATCATGTCCCCAAGTCAAAAGCTTTGATAATTCGGGGCTTTGAAACATATGTCTAATCCGTGGAGCCAATGGAAAATGTCTCAATACCTTTTTTGCGATTTTACCTTCTTTGCCCTTATATCGAGGAGATTGACATTTGGGACATGTCAAAGAGTCTACATATTCACCTCTATATAAAATACAATCGTTAGGACATGCATGTATACATTGATAATCTATACCAAGATTGTTGATTATCTTCTTCATTTCATCATGTGAGGTAGGAAGAATATTCTAACTTGGTAAAAACTTTTCAGATACTAACCTGTAAGTTTATCAAAAAAAGATATATTGAAAAAACTAAATAAATAAATAAATATATATATATATATATATATATATATGCATATAATTTTATATATGTGTATGCTTATGTGCATCTTTCAAAATATTTGCACAAAATTTGATTGTTTTGGATGGCAGGATACGATTGTTTGTTTTGGAGGATATGAAGTATGTACCTTCATTGAATGATTTGTCGATTCTATCATATGTTCAGTTTGAAAGTGTGAGAAGTGGGTTTATAATTGCTATTCAAAGAATTTGGCACTGTTTATAGGCCATACAATGGTGACCTAGATGAATTGCATGCACATAGGTTACTCAAGATAGAGCAACCTGATTATAAGGGACTAGTACCAAGAGGATTTCTGGGGTATGCAGTAAACCTCTTGCATGTCAATGATGAGCATCTGAACTTAAGGATAAAAAGTGAAAATCATGGTGGCTTGAGAGGATCACTTTTATACAGCTTGTTCAAAGAACTTCAGGTTTATGACACTAGTCCATTATAATCAGATTGCTCTATCTTGAGTAACCTCTGTGCATGCGATTCATCCAGGTCACGTACCATTGTATGGCCTATAAACACTGCCAAAATCTTTGAATAGAATTTATAAATCCGTTTCTCACACTTTCAAACTGAACATATGATAGAACAACAAATCATTCAATGAAGGTACATACTTCATATCCTCAAAAACAAACAATCGTATCCTGCCATCCAAACAATCAAATTTTACGCGAATATTTTGAAAGATGCATTAATAGTTTTAAAAGATGCGCGGATAAAAGTTTCCATTGAATTTAAGTTCTTGTTCTTACCTTATCTAAAGTAAGAATAAAAACCTGCATGTATTTATATACATATATATTTATGCATATATATATATAAATAGATAGAAAATTGAAAATTATACCTTATAGTGTCGAAACAGATACATTACTCCATCCAAAATGATTTTGAAGGTTGACAATAAGTAAGCTCGCACTTAGTCGTGTCAAACGACTTCCTTCATATACATGCTTTAGACATTCCTCTCGAAGATATTTCTCATTTTTAGAAATATCAATGCTCTCACTGTCATTTTGATACCAATCCTCAATAAAATCTGCCATGCCATCATCTTCATCATTGTCATACAAATCTTGTACTTTATCATCTTTTGAATATAGATCTTTCAACTTTGCATATTGCACAGGATTAGTTTTGCGTAGCCTCCTCATGGAAGCTTCTAATAAATGAGCTCTTACTGGTAATTGTGAATGCTGTGGAGGAATATCATCAACATCATACGTTGGAATCTACACATATAAATAAAATTCATTAGTATTATATAAATGAATAAAAAGTAAACTTTAAATAAAAAATTAAGTATATAACTTATTAAATATGGATAAAAAAGTTTTTATTCTCTCTATCTAAAAGGTGCTCTTGGAGGTCTACGCCATCCATAATTCACTAATAGTTCATCACCAGCATGTAATGTAGTAATAGCATTGACAACTATGTATCTTGATACATCTCTACTCATGTATGGTGATTCATGACTATTTTCACGCTCCTCAAATGTGCAATTAGTCCTTGAAGTTTTATGTAACCCTCGACTACTATTTATTAAACCTGCTATATTTCCATGTGTGTAAGGTCTTCCATCAATATATAATCTTTCATTTTCTGCATGTAAAATCCTTCTACTAGTAAGGGATGCTGCATTCAAGCATATTCCATAAGTACTCATGCTTTGAACATAACGTGAAAGTCGATGCGAATCTCCCCATCCATATATAGGACCACAAAATGACATAAGAGTGACTTCAGAGTTCGGAGGCACATACAGATCCTCTACAATAAAGAGACCACAACCAGCATTAGTAATAGTGGATGGAGCAATCATATAGCGATTACCCCAAAAGTTGAAAACCACTCCATCTAACGGAAGTGGTCCTCTATTCCATCGTCCATATCTTCTTCTATCATATGTTTGTACTAAACAACGATCACGAGCTAGCAATGGATAATCTCCAGCCGTTTCATTCTCTAAACCATGAGGTAGAGGATTTCTAGAAACCTCTACTTGTAATTGATGAACAGCAAGTCCATGACATGTATGAGGTATATTAACATTATGAGAAAAATTATCATCATCATCATCATCGAGCAAGTATTCCTGTATATCAACAATAACTTGATTTTATATATGGTTTTTAAATAAAATAATGACATTAATATATATAAAAAATACATACCCAAGCATTATCACATTGACTAGGTGATGGTGCACGCTCAAAAGTACCATACTCTACCTCATGTTCAATACATTCCAATCGTGGTCTTCGATACATGCCCTAACAAGAGTTACACCAACATATAATATGCTCTTCATAGTAAAAATCATCATAATTCCTATCGGAGGACACATGCGAAGTCCTTGCATGGGTAGGAGGTGGTGGAGTACCCTCTGATTGATCAGAATCTGCACATAATAAGAAACAAAAAAAATATAAGTTATGTATCCATCAAATATATTTAAAATTAAATGTTTGATATACTTACAGTATAAAGTCGTTGCACGATGAGGAGATGGTGGTGGAGTTCCATCTGATTGATCAGAAGCTACAAATAATGGTATTTGATATTAATAATCTGATTATCTACATACACAAAAAATTCACATATATATATTTACACATACACACATATTCACATATACACATTTATACATACACATATATTCACATATACACTACACATTATTGTGGGATAAATGCATGTATTTTGTATGAATGAGTGTATATGCATGCATGTGCGTGTACATATATATGTGGATATCTATATGTGTGTTTATGTTATATGTATGTATATGTGTATATGTATGCATATATATATGCGTATATGTTTGCATGTATATGTGTATGTGGATATGTGTATGTGTATGTGTGTGTATATATGTGTATGCATTCTGATTTTTTTTTCTGTTTGAGATTAAATTAACAGGAGATATTGTATGGTCGAAAAAAATAAGAGGCGAGCTAACATACCACCTGAGTCGTGGCAGTTTTTTCGTAGACAGCTATGTCTTCAGGAGTCATTTCCTCAACAGAAGGTACACAAATTAATAGTTTATATTTATAATTTTTATATATTTTAGTAATTTTTTACATGTAATTTACATATTTTTTTTCTTGAATAAATAGGCTGCTGCAAAGAAGAGAGTGGATTCGGGCCACACATCGCACATACGCCAAATGGGCCATAATGGGTTTGTAGCTACATTTGTAAGTATATGTGTTATTGTGAGTATATTTTTTATTTTAGTTAAAATGCAAGTAACTAATGTTTTCTATTTGTTTCATTGCTGCGGAAGGATTATGGCCGATATCCTACGAAAGATGAGATCGAGTATGCTACACATTTTGGATATCGGCGTTTGAGCGAGTATATGCAAGATCATCCTGATGCCTTTGTGAGTATTTTTAAATTTTATATAATTATTTTATTTTTATGAATGGTTTAATTATTTTATTTATTTATGTTTGTTATATGTAATACATGAGTATTATGGAGAGACAAATATGGATGAGGTGGAGAGACAGACACAGGAGGGACGATCTCGATCGTCACAAGGTGATCATGACAATGAGGATGAGGAAGATCAAGACGATCATGCTATTGCTGATGATGATGATGGTCATGATGATGATGGTCATGATGATGATGATTAGGATTTTAGTTGATTATGACATTGGATTATATGTATTTACATTGATATATATATATATATATATATATATATATATATATATATATATATATATATATATATATATATATATATATATATATATATATATATATATATATATAAATATATATATATATATATATATATATATATATATATATATATATATATATTATCTCTATATGTTTCATTCCATTTATGTTTTGAATTGTGTGTATGGTATTAAGTAATGAAGAGTTTTGTTCTATTGATTGTTATTATTGTTTATATTAAGCATGTGTTTTAATACTTTAATTATATAATTCATTCATATGTGTGTACTTAAGTGTATATGTATGTAGTGTATATGTATGTATGTGCATGTGTATGTGTGTGTATATGTATGTATGTGCATGTGCTTGTGTAAGTGTATATGTGTGTATGAGTATGTGCATGTGCATGTGTATGTGTGTGTATATGTATGTGCATGTATATGTGTAACTCTATGTGTATATGTGTGTATGTGCATGTGTGTGTGCATGTGTATATGTGTTTTAATACTTTAATTATATAATTCATTCATATGTGTGTACCTAAGTGTATATGTATGTGTGTGTATATGTATGTATGTGCATGTGTATGTGTGTGTATATATATGTATGTGCATGTGCATGTATAAGTGTATATGTGTGTATGAGTATGTGCATGTGCATGTGTATGTGTGTGTATATGTATATGCATGTATATGTATAACTCTATGTGTATATGTGTGTATGTGCATGTATATGTGTATATGTAGGTATGTGCATGTGTATGTGCATGTGTATATGTGGATGCATGTGTATGTGGATGAATTTCCATTTGCATCCATGTGCATGCATTTGAATGTGCATGCATGTGGATGTGCATATACATGTATTTGCGTATATGTTAATGTATATATATATATATATATATATATATATATATATATATATATATATATATATATATATATATATATATATATATATATATATATATATATATATATATATATATATATATATATATATATATATATATATGCAATAATGCATGCATGCAAATCTTTGTATTTGGTTGTAGAAATGTTTGTGCATATGCATGTGTATATGTGTGTATGTCTAAGTGTATGTGCACATGTATCTGTGTGTATATATGTGTGTGTATGTGCATGTGCATATGTGTATATGTGTATATGTGTGAAAGTGCATCTTCATCATGTATAAGTGTATAAGTGCATATCAATAAGTGTGAGTATGCTATCTAATGAAAATAACGCAATTCAAATGATATACAAAGAATAGAAATTGTACTTACAACAGGTATCCATACTTTTTGCTTGGTTAGCTTCTTGAATAACCTGCAATAAAGAGAGAGATAGAAAGAGAGAGAGAGAGAGGGAGAGAGAGAGAGAGAATTCAAAGAGAGAAAGATGTAGAAAGAGAGAAACAGAGACAGAGGGAGACAATAAAAGAGAGCTTAGGCAAAACAACAATTCTGCATATACTTGCTTCAGCTCGTAAGCGCAGCGCAATTGCGAACGTTGGAGAGCTCTTCGATCGGATGCGTGAAAATGCCGATCGAAGAGCCTCCAACGTTTTAAGTTTTGTCCATCAACAGACCGTCGTGTAAACAATGCTACCCGTCGTCGCATAAGCGACATGTTTTAGCGTCGCTTATGTGACCGCAAAGTGTCGTCGCTTATGCGACGTAAAAGAGCGTCGCTTATGCGACGTAAAAGAGCGTCGCTTATGCGACGTAAAAGAGCGTCGCTTATGCAACGTAAAAGAGCGTCACTTATGCGAGGCGTTTAAATGCGTCGTGTTAGCGATGGTGTATGAGAGCGTCGCACCCCGTCGTGCCACAAGTCGGAAAAAACGTCGTTCACTTCGTCGTTTAATCGGGGGTCCGCACGCTACGCTAATTACGATGCATATTGCAATTTTATAGCGACAAAATTCTGTCGCCTAAACCGTCCCTATACACCCGTATTCCTTGTAGTGTATGCATATGTATGCATATGCATTTGTGTATGCATATGCATTGTGTGTATGCATATGCATTGTGTGTATGCATATGCATTGTGTGTATGCATATGCATTGTGTGTATGCATATGCATTTGTGTATGCATATGCGTTGTGTGTATGCATATGCATATGCATATGCATTTGTGTATGCATATGCATGTGTGCATGTGTGCATGTGTATATGTGTGTATGCATATGCATGTGTGTATGTGTGTATGCATATGCATGTGTGTATGCATATGCATGTGTGTATGCATATGTATTGTGTGTATGCATATGCATTTGTGTATGCATATGCATTTGTCTATGCATATGCATGTGTGTATGCATGTGCATGTGTGTATGCATGTGCATGTGTGTATGCATATGCATGTGTGGGTTTATATGCATATGCATGTGTATGCATATGCATTTGTGTATGCATATGCATTGTGTGTATGCATATGCATGTGTGTAAGCATATGCATGTGTGTATGCATATGCATGTGTGTATGCATATGCATGTGTGTATGCATATGCATTGTGTGTATGCATATGCATGTGTGTATGCATATGCATGTGTGTATGCATATGCATGTGTGTATGTGTGTATGCATATGCATATGTATGTGTGTATGCATATGCATGTGTGCATGTGTGTATGCATATGCATATGCATGTTTGTATGCATATGTATGTGTATATGCATATGCATATGCATGTGTATGTGTGTGTTTGTATGCATATGCATGTTTATATGCATATGCATGTGTATGCATATGTATTTGTGTATGCATATGCATTGTGTGTATGCATATGCATTTGTGAATGCATATGCATTGTGTGTATGCATATGCATTGTGTGTATTCATACGCATGTGTGTATGCATCTACATTGTGTATATGCATATGCATTGTGTGTACGCACATGCATATGCATATGCATTTGTGTATGCATATGCATGTGTGCATGTGTGCATGTGTGTATGCATATGCATGTGTGCATGTGTGCATGTGTGTATGTGTGTATGCATATGCATGTGTGTATGCATATGCATGTGTGTATGCATATGCATTGTGTGTATGCATATGCATATGCATATGCATTTGTGTATGCATATGCATTTTTGTGTATGCATATGCATGTGTGTATGTGTGTATGCATATGCATGTGTGCATGTGTGTATGCATATGCATGTGTGCATGTGTGTATACATATGCATGTGTGCATGTGTGTATGTGTGTATGCATATGCATGTGTGTATGCATATGCATGTGTGTATGCATATGCATTGTGTGTATGCATTTGAATTGTGTGTATGCATATGCATATGCATATGCATGTGTGTATGCATATGCATATGCATTTGTGTATGTATATGCATATGCATATACATGTGTGTATGTGTGTATGCATATGCATATGCATGTGTGTATGCATATGCATGTGTGTATGCATATGCATGTGTATATGCATATGCATATGCATGTGTATGTGTGTATGTGTGTATGCATATGCATGTGTGCATGTGTGCATGTGTGTATGTGTGTATGCATATGCATGTGTGCATGTGTGTATGTGTGTATGTGTGTATGTGTGTATGCATATGCATTGTGTATGTGTGTATGCATATGCATTGTGTATGTGTGTATGCATATGCATTGTGTATGTTTGTATGCATATGCATTTGTGTATGCATATGCATGTGTGCATGTGTGTATGTGTGTATGCATATGCATTGCGTATGTGTGTATGCATATGCATTGTGTATGTGTGTATGCATATGCATTGTGTATGTTTGTATGCATATGCATTTGTGTATGCATATGCATGTGTGTATGCATATGCATGTGTGTATGCATATGCATGTGTGTATGCATATGCATGTGTGTATGGATATGCATGTGTGTCTTTATACATATGTGAGTGTTTATGTATATGTATCTCTCTCTCTCTCTCTATGTCAAACGAAAACAAAAAAATTACTTACATCGATGTAATTGTTTGAATTGTGATCATCAAAGTCCACTTGAAGTTGTCTTTCGTCGAATTTCCAAAGACTTGATCCAAAATCTCTTGCAAAATTAAAGAGAGAAGATATTAGAAAAGCAAGAACATAAAGAAAGGAAAAAGAGTGCTACAGTATGTGCGATATACTTACCAAAACTTGAGGTCTAGAAAGATAGAGGTGTGCTTAGGTCTAGAGAGAGATAGAGAGAGAGGGAGGGAGAGAGAGAGAGGGAGGGAGAGAGAGAGAGAGGGAGGGGGAGAGAGAGAGAGGGAAGGAGAGAGAGAGAGGGAAGGAGAGAGAGAGAGAGAGAGAAAGAGAGAAATAGTGACAAACAAAGGTGCGTTGCTCATGCACGCTAAGTCCACAGTCGAAGATCTAAGTTGAAAACGCCTGAAATGTCATATGTTTGCTCCTAGGCCCTATTAAAAATCAAGCGACGGTATGAGTGTCAGTATAAGTGTCGGTACTTTCTAGTAACTTACCGACGCTTATACCAACGCTCATACCGACACTCATACCGATGCTCATACCGACGCAATTGTTCCGAGGCTAAGCGGCTTTCCCAAATCTTGCGAGGGTCTTACCAATGCCGACACGGACCATCGGTATGCCGAACATCGGTATACCCTCGATATGTTGTAGTGCTAGGGACTTCAACATGGTCACTAACCTATCTGACTGATGGGACTGTAAAGGAAATGTTATCTTTGGAACGGAAAAGACCTCGTGGTATAATTTGTGCAACTCTCTTGACCTTATGGATATTTCTAGGAACACTAGCCTCTCTTGTTCTAATAAGCAAACCGGTGATTGGTTCACTGTTGCTAGACTTGATAAGTTCTTATTCCAATATTGCCTCTATGCAAGAGTTTTGGGATATCAGCACTAAGCTTGATTCTTCCCTCTTTATGTCTGACCACAATCTTCTTTATCTCAGTTTTAGAAAAGGCATCCCTTCCTTCAGGGCTGGATGGCCTCACATTGACATGTCTCTGCTTCAACATAAGAGCATTCGTGCGACGAATCAGGTCTATCATTTTGCATCACTTCTCTGCCTTGTACTCCTTGAGCAAGGCTTGGGAAAGGTCTGTTAAAGATATTCAAAAACTTCTTAGCTTTTATAAGGAGCTTGCTAGGGATCTTAGAACTAGGGGAAGGGTCACCCTTTTGAATGAGCTTAATAAACTCAATGTTAATTCTCATGAATATGTGGATCTCGAGCTGATAATTTGTAAAGAAAATTATCTTGAAGCCAGAGGTGCTTTTGACTCATCTAAAGAGTGTTGGAGCGGGAAGATGGATAGAAATAATAAAGCAATGTTTTCTCTTATGAAAAAGAACAAAGTTAGGGACTTCGTTCCCTTTACCAAGAAGAAAAATTATGAACACACTATCAGCATAGAGGAGAGCTTCCAAGAGGCTAATTTCTTCTTTATGGATGTTTTCTTTGGTTCTCCCAAGAGGGGGGAGGAAATCTAGAGGGTGAGAGCTATCATTGCTCTAAAAAAGGAAAAACAAAACTCATGCTAGCCTGGTCTCCATTCTGGACCTACCCCTCTCTTCTGGTGAGATCAAAGAAACCATCAATAAACTAAAACCCTATAAATCTCCTAGACACGATGGCTTACCCAATGAAGTTTTTATGGTTTTGCATGACTTCCTAACTCCTTTTATTCTTTTGATGTGGGAATAGGCTTCTGGCAAAGGGTATCTTTCTAAACAAATCAATATTGGGATTATCAGGCTTATCCATAGAAGAGGTGACAAAGATGATATGAACAATTCGAGACCTATTTCTTGCTTGAATTCCATCTACAAAATTTCTTCTTCCTCTCTTGCTAGAAGAATTAGCCCTTTGCTGGACTATTTCATCCTTCCTAAATAAAAAGGTTGCATCAAGGGCAGATTCATCCTTGATTCCATTATAGGTCTCTAGGAGGGTATGGACTATTCAAAGTCTGTTCTTTGCAAGACTTTGACAAAGCCTATGATAGGAGAGAATGGGATTTCATCCTTAAGTCTCTCCAAGACTTAGGGTTTGGTAAATTTCTCATCAGTTTTGTCAGCACCCTTCTTGATAATACGTGTTCTAGAGTGGTGATCAATGGTCATATCTTTCAGCCCTTTTTTCTGGCCAGGTCAATTAGGCAGGGTTGTCCTCTTGCCCCTTTGTTGTTTGCTATAGCCCGTGACACCTTAGGCTGGTTAATTCAAGATGTCATTTCTAGTGGTCAGATCAAAGGCATTGCTATCCCTAACTCCCTTCCCCCTTATGTCTTCAAATGTTTTTTGATGACACTTATGTAGTTCTTAATGCTGATGAATCTTCGATGGTTAACTTTCTTAATTACCTTGATCTATTCTGCCTTGCTAGTGGTTCCAAAGTTAATCATCATAAGACTAGATTTAAAGCATCTAAAAACTCTCTTCCTGACTGTGTTTCCAACCTTAATTGTTTTATCTTGAAAGAAGGGGAAAATTTTCAGTATCCTAGGTATTCCGGTGGGTTTTAAAATCTCTATGTCTCAAAAGATTGGACTGGGTAGTTGACAAGTTCAAGAACCAACTCTTTTTTTGGTATGATTCTTCTTCCTCTTTGGCTCATCCTGATTTTCTTCTTAATCACTTTCTGCTACCCAAGTTGACCTATTTTCTAGCCTATTGGTCCCCTTCCAAAAAGTAGATGAACTAGACATGTTATTTCCTTGGCGAGAAGGTTCCTGTGGCCGGGGGGGGGGGAGTGCTTATAAATTAAAGTGGTTAAAGTTTTTTGATCCACTTGTTGTTTTGCCTAAAACCTAAGGTGGCCTTGGCATTATTTGCCCTCGAGAAATCGCTGACAATGTGGCCAATAAATGGATTCTTAGAAGTCTCTCTAGTAATGATATTTGGGATGCTCTCATTAAAAGGAACTTAAAGAAACTCTTCCTTACTAACTACAAGGTGTTGTCTAATGTGGATTTGTGGGACATAATTGTCTCCCCTATCACTTTCTCCCCTATGGGTAGTCCTCTAGTCTATAGGTTCTGGAAGGCTTGGTAGAAAGTCAAGATTTGCTTTTCTCCCCCTAATCAAGTCGCTAACTTAACTAAATTCTACTTGTAGGAATCCCCCTAGCTAGGTTGTCTAGCCTATTGGAACAAGGACCCAATCTCTATCAAAGAGCATAAAGTTCACAAGGCTAGATTCCCCTCTTGGTCCAAGTTTATGGACTTTAACAGGGTAATGTTAGATCAATCTTTTACATCTAGCACTGATGTCAACTTCTCTTGCTTGCAGCTGTTAATGGCAAAAAAGAAGCTTTTGGGTAACAAGTTGGAGGTCTGCAAGTAGAAACATGTGAAGATTGAGGATGTTGCTACCCTCATGTGGAAGAACTTCATTTATAATGGAGGATACATCTCTTGCATAATTGGGAAGCTCAATAACAGTTGGCAAGTAAATTGGTCTGTCCCTCAATGGATATATAGGTTTAAAGCTCTCTAGGCCTTTCCAGAATCTTGAAACACTCCCTTTTGCAATGGCTCATCAATCACAAAGGTTTTTGGATAGGCTCGAGAGTCAGGAAGATCTTTATTAATAACGATTGAGTAACTTCTGTGGCTATTTGGAGGATGTTTCCCTCCCTTTTTTGAATGCCACCATGTCAAGAAGCTTCAGCGTCAAGTAGAGCTCTTTATGTACATCAATGGTCTCCTCAAGCTCAATAAGTTGGAAGTCCTTTTAGGCTGCTCCCATGACATGGACATTCTCCTCTAGAACGTATGGAGGGGGTACATTCTCTAGTATATCTGGACTTATAGAAACAATCACTCTTTTTCTACTAGCAACTGGAACTTCCTCCCTATGATGGCAAGATGCTAGAAAAAATCTTCTTTCAATGTATCAAATGTATCTCCCAAATCCCCTCTAATTGTTTTGACGCCCATAAGATCTTGTACGATAACCCGTATACCAGATGGAAATGTATGTTACTTCCTATGTACTCTCTATGGTTGATTGTTTGTAACATTTGGGTGAGCACCTGCCTATAGCAGAGATTGTACCCTGTCAATTAATTTTAATCTTCCTAGTTTATTGCAAAAATAAAAAGACTTGGCACCATATGTGAAATTAGCTTAAGTTATCGTGATCGAATTGGCTTTGATAGACGTTGTTTTTGTAGATATCTTTGATCCCTTCTTACATATTTATCTTTACATTTTAGCATGAAATATACATATCCACATAGACACACAGATCTCTCTCTCTTCTCTCTCTCTCTCTCTCTTTCTCTCTGTGTATATATATATATATATATATATATATATATATATATATATATATATATATATATATATATATGTATATATATATATGTGTGTGTGTGTGTGTGTATGTGTGTATGTATGTATGTATGTATGTATGTGTGTATCTCACTATCTCTTTCTCTGTGTGTGTGTGTATATATATATATATATATATATATATATATATATATATATATATATATATATATATATATGTGTGTGTGTGTGTGTGTGTATGTATGTATGTATGTATGTATGTATGTGTGTATCTCACTATCTCTTTCTCTCTGTGTGTGTATATATATATATATATATATATATATATATATATATATATATATATATATATATATATATATATATATATACCTCCATGTAATGAGTTAAGAATAATGGATCTCTTTTTTCTAGGAGCATTTGGGATTCTTCTTTTAAACACCGTTTTCATTTGAATATAAGAATTTGTGAAAATAAAAAGGATTTTTGAAAAGTAATCACATGATTCATAAATAATGTTGTATCCAAGGGATATTGAACTCATGACCCACTAGTTAGGAGCATGATTGGCTAACCACTTGCCCCAAAAGCCATGGCAAAGGATTTATTCCTAATCCTCCCTCTTCGGTGTGGTTCAACCATCTTCTCCCTATAATTTCTTGAGTCTAACACTCTCTTACCCTTGTAGAGATTATTCTCATCAATCTCTAATCTTCCCTTGAGTTGATATCCTCGGCCTTGTAGAGTCTCTTGAACCTCATGTTTTCAACTTTCATTTGTTGAACCCTTTTCTCTCAACCTTGGTGTCTTAGACCTTTGTGTTCACAACCTCGGTGTCTTGAGCCCGTGTTCTCAACCTTAGTATCTTGAACTTGGTTCCCACCCCTAGTAGGTATCATGGATCCTAGAAGGTTGCAGGTTACTTTTTTATAGTCTTTCAAATAAAACGTTCCCAAGTGCCTTTTTTGGAGGTCATTGGGTGCCCATGAGTCTTGTGGAATATACAAATATTGATAAAGCCTCCTCCCTAGACCCTCATACCACTTGTTGTATCAAAGGGGAATTGAAATCATGAACTAGCAGCTAGGATTATGATGGGCCAACTAGGAGCCATGGTTGAGGATAACTTCCTAATTCTCGCTCTTAGACTATGGTTCAACCATCTCCTACATGGTATCTCTCAAGTCTAATAAATAAAAGAGTATGAAGGTAGAAATCACATATATGGAAAATTTTAACCTTATATATATGGGAAATCTTTCGGGAACAAATGATGAGCATTATTTCCAAAATAAAGACATTTATGTCTAGAAAATCTTCTCTTGTTTTTGGTATGGATGTAAAATAATATTCAAAATCATGTTCGCAAGATACTGGTGGGTGATTTAAACAACATTTCTCCATTTTTTCTATGTATAGTGCATTTGGGGAAGAAAAATGGAACAAACATGAATTATGAATATGACATATCAAAGAGTATGTAGGCCATGGAATCAACCGAATTAAATATAGGTAAGAGTGAGTATGAACAATGCACAAAAGTAGTGTTAAGAGAAAGGCCATAAGTAAGAGAGCTCTCACGCACAAGGAGACCAATGCACATAGAATGAGGCAAGGAAGAATGATCATCTTCTACTTCTTCTATTACATTAAAGAGAATATACATGAAAATGACCTTATACAACAATATAATTAGTACAATATATAAATAGCAATACATAAAGAAAACCCTAATGTCTATGCATCAGGGAGTTAGAAAGAACCAAATGTGTCATTGCTCTTAGTGGATAAATATAGTGATGCTCACTAAAGGTTTTCATTACATATATTTGAATAACCACTATACATGTGAGAGAGAAAAAATATGGTATATGCCATCCTCGATAATAAAATGCTGATTTTGATATTGCAACACTTCCCCTAAAACTAAACACAATGTTCTATAATCTAAGCATCTTTCAAATTTTCTTTAGCTTCTCTACTTCAAGTGTTATAGTGAAGATATTAACAACCTACTCATCTATCCATACATAAACAAGATCAATGTCACCTTCCAATAACTCTTCCTTCATGAAGTTATTTTTGATGTGTATAGGCAAGCCTTCGTGCTTGAACTTATATATTGGACATCACTAAGTTCTTGAGTTCAAGAATTATGCATGCACGTCTTATTTGATTGATTCTCAAGTTTAAAGTTAGATATTACTTTTTCCAACAACAAAAGGGTGACTAGGAGAGAATCTCGTGGATGTATTGGGATCCAAATATCACGACGTTATTTAAACTCAAAAATAAAATATACCTCCTAAAAGCATGGAAAAATACTAGGTAGATTCAACAAACAATCATTTGAAATATATAATATACACAAATACACACACACACACACTATCCATCTAGTCACGGGTAGCAAGTCTGAAGAACTTACTCATTGGACTGGAATGTGTGCTTACATTGAAGCTTTTGAAGTCCTACAAAACCTCTATGTATCATACTATACTTATCAATACATTTACATCAAGTTTCATCATCTATGTTTGTTGATTGTTCACTATTCCAACACATTTCTCTTATTCTATGAGCTTTTTTTAGTCATTGCAACATGTAAATGGTCTTATTGTCTTTTTTATTGATTGAAGTATGAATTTAGGACCCTTGTGCGTATAACTACAAAGGTTTTATGTACATTGGAGTTGTGTGCATTGAGATATGAGCAAATGTATGTGCCTATGTCTTTGAATCTTCATCCTCCTAAAAACTTGGGATCCCCCCTCTCACTTCTTATACATATTGCTCTCACTATAGACCTTGTAAATTTATGAACTTACTTTTTACAGTTTAGTTATCATTTCATTTGCATGTTTGTAAAAGGTCTAATGTAAATTCCAATCAAGCTATGGACTTTGAGTGAAATTATGAGTACCTTGTTCCATAAATAGAAAGTTTCTCTACTTTAGAAGTACTCAAACATTATCTATTTTGACATAGACATTGAGAATTTATGTTTTAAAGTACCAAAAGTGTATTATTTCATATAATGGAAGGTTGGGGAGTCTACTAAAGATTCCAAGTGATACTTATGATGTTCTAGAGCAGCGTTTTTCCAACACACTCTCATGCCTCAATATTCTTCATCACTTCTCAGAGTGGTATCAAAGTATAGTCATAATCTTGACATTATGGCTGATGGATTGCCCTAATTAATGGACAAATTGGATAAAGAAAACTACTCAAAATGATATCTACGTAGGGAGGCTTACTTGCAAGGGAGAAATCGATAAGAATACATCTCAGGAGATGAGTTGATACCTATAGTTAGAACCAAAGGACAAACAAACTCAAGAGGAATAGGAACGGTTAAACACATGGTGTGTAAAGGATGATTTGGAAAGTTCACCCATTCTAAAATATCTCTCTAATTTTCAACTTCCTCATCTAAGGAGTTTTAAGACATCACAAGAGACCTCGCATGCTTCGGAGGCATTCTTCCCCTCAAACACCAAGGCTACGAAAAACCAATTATGGATGGAATTCATATCACTTAAGAAGCAGGCTAGGAAAAGTGTTAGTGAGTTTGTTACCAAAATGATGGACATTGTACATCAACTAGGGAGAATTGGAGAGATCATAGATGAAGAGCATATTTTAAGGAAAGTCATCAATTGAATCAAGACTCATGAAAAGTGGGAAGCATTTACTAGTGCCATGGACTTGTACATGGATATGTGTTGAAATTATGAATTGGGAAAGCTCATGAACCTTAGAACAAAGGAAGGTGTTTCCAAAGCTAAATAATACTCCAATGGATAGCAAAAAATGAATATTTATCCATTCATGCCAAATTAAAAACCAAAAGACAAACCAAGCATAGATGAAGAGCTAAGGGTCTTACAAGGGTAGGTGAAGAGTCACAAGGAGGTTTATATACACTCATTCTCATGGATAAAGTGAAACCAAGGCCATTCTAGCATGTAGAGTGAAGGGGAAAACCTTGGAGCAAGCCCAAGGAGTGCCAAGACCTATCCTAGCAAAGAAGAGGTCATAGCAAGAGTTACACAGCTCATACACATTCTAACAAAATTGTTTGGTAGACACTACCTATGTTGTCTGTACATTTCTCTTTGTGTACATAACTGTTTGATGCCTATAATATCTTGTTGGAAAGTTTATCTCCTCTAAAATTTTCATCTAAATATATATGCTAAAAGTTCCTCTAATAATTACAATTTTTGGACCTCTATTTCTATCATAAGACAACTCCTTGCATAGTCTATTTGTATAGTCAAGTTGCCTAACCTAAACTAGCCCATTTGGAGAGGTTGATAACTCATTCTAAATCTACATGCATCTAACATGTGTGGAAAAAAACCTTAGGTGACTTGGATGTAGGTTCTCGATCAAATAGGTACAAACAAGTTGACTAGTTGTAGAAGGGAGTGAACTAGAGGGATCTAGGAGGGCCTACTCATGTTTCTTGTAAACATCTAAGAGAAAAGTCTCAAATTCGGTATCATAGCAGATGTGAGATCTATAAAGGATCTTTGGAAGGACCTTTGCATAAAGGAAAAAGGATCAAGGACTCAACATGCTTCACAAACTGGTATCTTTCATAAACCTCATCGGATATATGGAAATTTTTGGACAAAAGGTTGAAGTTCCAAACAAAGATAGCTATCAACTATGGAAACTTAGAGTACCCAACTATCTTATAAGAAAACGAATTTGGCTGATTGTGTGTAGAGATGAAGAGGCAACTGAGGACCCAAGGGATCCACAAACTACAAATGTGGTGCTAAGGATCTTGAAGGAATGGGAGGAGAGAAATAGGAGAGCTATCTTCTTGATATCCGAGGTAATCTCCAACACTATAATTTGACATATTCAGAATTTTATCCTGCTAAGGATAGGTGTATGCTACTTCCATATAGAGTAGAAAGATGCATCTCAAAAATGAGCTTCACACACTTAAGAAAGCTATTGGTAAATGCATAGTTGACCACTTGATAAGAGTCAAAGAACTGAGGGATGAGCTTGCATGCATTGATTGCCAAGTTGATGAAGAAGACATAGTGAAAATCACCCTCAATGGACTTAGAGGGAAAGATAAGTAGAATCCTTAAATAATCACTATCCCTTATAGAGATCCTCTCCCATCATTGAAAAAGCGCATTTCTCATCGATTGGTAGAACAAGCTAAAATCGGAGATCCACGAAGGAGCAAGGATGCACATAGCTAAGCACTCTATGCCAACAAAGGGATGGATAAAGGAGGCAAGCAAGGTAAAAGTGGAAAAGGAAAAGGAAAACAATCAAAGGAACATGATGAAGAATTAGATTCAAAATCCAAGCCCAAATCCAAGACCAAAGGTAAGGAAAAGTGTAAGAATCACATAAAGGTATTATTTGTTATATTTGTGGCAAGCAAAATAACATTTCCTAACATTGTTAGTTTAAAGCTACAAAATGAGGTAACAAGGACCAAGGGAATTCTTCAAGCACTACTTCAAAGAATGATGGCAATGAGGAAGTCCTAGCCATGAGGCATTAATATAATAGGGGTTTCATGGACCAAAAATAGTTCATAGATTCTGGTTGTAGCAATCACATGTCATGCCAATGAGATGTTTTCATCATATGTAGGTTCCAAAGACCAAGGGCTATGTGGAAATAGATGATAACACACTACACCCCATAAAGCATGTGGGTGAATTTTAGGTTGGGGTAAGACAATTCTAGAAAGGTACCACAACAAGTACTTCATGCTTCTTCCATCACTAAAAACCGTATTTATGTAGGGTAGATGGTAGAAAAGGGATTGCATGTCATATTCAATGACAAGAGTTGCTTTGTGAGGATTGAGGAAAGATTTTAGTGAAAATAAGAAGAGAAGGAAGTCCATTCACTCTTGATATTACCCCCACACATAGCCACATGTGTTATGTCATGTTTGGGACTAGGAAGATTGCAGAGCTTGATAATTGGAAAAAACAATTAGGCCATGTGAATACACATAATCTCAACAACATGAGAAAAATAGGATTGGTGATAGTCTTAGCAAACTTTGATTGAAAATCCATGTATGCGTTCTCTGATACTTGCCAACGAGGTAAGCAGGCTAGACAATCCTTCAAGAGGAGTACACACAGATAAACAACGACCTTGGAGCTTATTCACACAAATTTTTGGAGGCCTAGCAAGGAGGATTCCTTAGCTGGATCAAGGAACTTTGTCACATCAATTTATGAATTTTCAAGAAAGGTATCGATCTATATCATTAAAGAGAAAGCATTTGTGTTCTCCATTTTTCAAATGCCCAAGAATGAAGTTGAGAAGGAAACCCATAATCAAGTAAAAACCTGAAGGTCTGATGGATGGAGAGAGTATTTTTCGAAGGAATTCACAAACTAGTTGTAGTATCATGACATCAAAAGGCACTTCACATGCATGTGCACCCCTCAACAAAATGGTATGGTATAAATGAAGAAAAAGCACATTTTGGCGATAGCTAGGTGCATGATCTACGAAGGTAAATTACCATTCTCTTATTGGACAGGGCCTATAAATACATCATCTTATTATGAGGCTTATTATGGGACGAAAACACCATGGCTAGAACAGTTGAAGATTTTTGTATGTGCATCAACATCAAAGGGACATACCCGTGAAGTCCATGATAAAGGTAAATGTTAATAATCCTCCCCTACTTCAAGATACAAGGGTACCAGTTAGGTAGACTATGAGCTAGACGAAGCTATTAACCAAGTTTAAGATAATGACCTAAAAGAGGTGGTTAAACCTATGTTGAAGATCAGAAGGTTCAAGAAGCAAT
The DNA here is from genome assembly GCA_020310875.1 of Ceratopteris richardii. Classification (NCBI taxonomy): domain Eukaryota; kingdom Viridiplantae; phylum Streptophyta; class Polypodiopsida; order Polypodiales; family Pteridaceae; genus Ceratopteris; species Ceratopteris richardii. The sequence continues at coordinate 135,732,877 of CM035425.1, forward strand.
ATCCAAAGGGTAATTGAAGGAGATAATAAGAAACAAGACCCCCATCCAGAGGTTAAGTTATGAATCTTTCATGGAAAAGGATTTTGTATACATGATGTAGGTTGTTGCACATGAGGAGCCAGCTACCTATGAGGAAGCTAAGGAGAGACTTGAATGGAGGGTTGCAATGTATGACAAAATCAGTGCACTAAATGAAACCCACACTTGGGAAGCCAAGCATAAAGGCATGAAGATAGGCCTAAAAATATGCGAATACAAAGTGGAAATGAAGTCAAGTGGAACCCTAGTTAGACACAAGGCTAGATTGGCGGCAAAGGGCTTTAATCATACTCAAGGCATAGATGATGATGAAGCTTTCAGTTCTGTTGCTAACAAAACAAACATTAGGTCTTTGACATCCATATGTGAAACTAACGGATGTCCAATCTACGAAATGGACATCAAGAATACTTTTCTAAATCATGAGTTGAAGGGGGAAGTGTATATGGCCCAAGCTATAGGCTAGGAGGATCCACAACACTTAGGCAAGACCCAAGGGCATGGAACCAAAGGTTGGTGGATTACTTGAGCAGGTGTGGGTGCTCTCCACACCATGCATACCCAATCCCTATACCTAAAGAAGGTTGAGGATAGACTAGATAGTTATATTCATCTATGTGAATAATCTCATTATTACAAGGAATGACCATGCATGTGTCAAAGACATAAAGAGGAGGCTTGGAAAAGAATTCAAGGTATCTCAATTGGGTGAGCTAAAGATATATCAGGCATTGAAGTTGTATATGAATGCGAAGGTGTCTACCTATGCAAAAGAAAGTATCTCCTAGATATTCTTTATAAATACGGCAATGAATATTGCATGCCAAGTGCTCAACCCATAGATACAAACATGAAGCTCAGTAAGGATGATGGTAAAAAGCTTGATTACTAGAACTTCTATAGGATCCTTGTAGGTTCATTGATATATGAAACTCTCACAAGACTTGGTTTCAGTTATGTAGTAGGAGTACTCTCACAATACATGCATGCAAACATAGATATGCACATAAATCAGCCTAGAAGGTACTAAGGTAAGTGGAGAGCACAAAAAATTATGGATTTCTTTATAGGTATGGAGACGCGCTTTATAGGTACGGAGAGGAGCTACAACTCAAAATCATGGAGTGATGTAGATGGGGTAGGAAGTGTTGATAATAGGAGGTTTATATCTAGATATGTGCTCATGATAGGAAATAAAGGCATCTCATGGATAAGTAAGAAGCAGCCTACATTGACATCTTCATCAACAGAGGCTAAATACAGGGCATTAGCATTCACTATATGAGAGTCTAAGTGGCTAAATGACTTGGATTTTCTTGTTCACAGTATCTCCATCTATGGAGACAACGTGTCTAACATACATCTAGCCAACAATCCCATGTACATGCAAAGAGAAAACATATAGAGGTACATTATCATTATGTGAGGGAAGAGGTTGTAATAGATGTGTTTGTGCATTTCATGGGTACAAAGCACCAGGTTGCTACTATTTTCACGAAAGGATTTGATGCTACAAACCTAAACAAGTTCAAGAAAGCAATGAGTCTCTTGAAGATGGATACTACCACCATGAGCATGAGAGGAGCGTTGAGATTTTTAATTGGCCAACCTCGTCAACCTTACAACATAAGAAGGGTGTTCCCAAAGCTAAAGAATAATCAAATGGACAACATCCATTCATGTCAAATGAGAATCCAAAAGAGAAGCCAAGGTTAAATGAAGATCCAAGGGTCACACACAGGTAGCTAAAAAGTCACAAATAGTTCTACATACACTCATTCTGATGAAGAAGGTGCAACAAAGGCCATTCCAATGTGTAGGGTGAAAGCAAGAACCTATGGAGCAAGCCCAAGGTATTCCATGACCAATCCAAGTAAAGAGGAGGTCATACCAAGAGCTACAAAGCTCATCATCCATAGGAAGAGTGTTTGGTGGACATCTATGTCTTTTGTACATTTCTCTCTATGTAGATATTTCTTTGATGCATACAATATATTTTGGGAAAGCTTTTTTCTTCTATGTTTCATGATCCAAATATCTATTCTAAATTCTTGTGAACATGTAATTACGTCATAAGCTAGCTACATTCATTAGTCTATCTTCTTTATTCTAGTTGTTTGACGTAAGCTAGTCCATTTGGTCCCATTGATGGCTTATTCTTAAGCTATAAAATTATACTATGTGTGTGTGGAGAACACCACAAGTGATTTGGATGTGAGGTGATTGGTCCAATAGGTACAAAGAGGTCGCATAATTATAGAATGGGATGAACTAGAGGGATGTAGGAGGGCCTACTCATGTTCCCTATAAAACTTTGAGAGTAAAATCTCACAATATGGAAGTGCTACACTTTAGCACTCCAATGTGACAACTCTTCATTCATGCACCCAAACGTATGAAGAATGGTGAGAATAAAGAAGGTAATCATTCCTCTGAACTTTACATAGATAGAAGCAAACATAAAGATAAGAAAGGAAACAATTCAAGTTACCTTGAGATCAACTGTGACTTATGGACCTATGCACCCAACCATGCTTACTCCACCCATCTACTGAGTTGGCATAACATAGGTCATAGAGCATCTACCCTATGAAAAATCAATGTCAACTCGTGGCATTGACCACAAGGCTTGAGTGACTCCATTCGCAAATTGATTTTCAAAGGACATGAGACATTTGGCTATATGCCAAAGCTAGTGTTGGTCGTATAATTTACTTAGCCCTCCTTTCACATCTATTCACCAACATGTGGTGAAGTTTGTGGAACGAAAAGAGGATTTAGGACAAAAGTAACTGGAAAATCCAAAGTGGCGCAAAATAGACAAGAGTGATATCTAGATCTCATGTATTATGGATTGGATGAGAGCTCCATCAAATCCTCTAAGAGTAGCACTACAATCTAGATGGTAAAGAACCCCAACATACAACTGCAATTAGGGGCAACAAAGTGTTGAGCCCTTTGCATTTATTCATAGATGATAGAGAGAAATATTATAGGTATTCATCAATGCACTATTGAGATTGAAATCACAACAGGTATCAAAGAACATAAAGAAGAAAGGATCACAAAATATTTCCTATCGTAATTTAATGGTTTCAATGTATGATAGAAAAATCTTCATGAACTCCCCATACAAATGTATCTTAGTGTCGTTTAGATCAAAACCTTCACCTTACGACCTTCAAATGAGAATGAATAAAGCATTAGGAAAAAAATGAACCCTCTTTGGGCCTTGTAAATATTCGTAATTTTTAGGGAATATAGTGCTTTATTTAGGAGCTTAAAAGGACTCATGAAACCACCGGTGGTTTGCAAATAGAATAATCATTGATAAATTCGTGAGCGCCCTTAATCTTTGGATTCTTTAAATCAATGGCTAATATTAAAAGGGATGTAAGACCAGAGAGGAAAGGCTTGGCATTTCATGGGGACTTGGACACTCTTTGCAAGAATTTAGGACATTGGATCATGCTTCATCCAAAGACTAAGGAGCTGATCCTCTTCTTATGGAATGCTTGGTGCCATCCGATCTTGTATAGATCTAAGGAAGGAGGATGAGAGGTGCACTTTTCTTCTTGGGGAAGTTTAGGAGCCATCCAATCTCGTCAAAGATCCAATGAGCTATATTAAAATGCACATTTCCAAGAAGAGGGTGGCTTGGAGCCTTCATCCCAATCCAATGGATGAGATCGAAAGACACTTTTCATGATGAAGGGGCATCAAGACCCTTAATTTTCGAGGCAATCCAAGGGCCAAAAATGAGGACACCCTCTCTTCTACAAATTTGAATAGGATCCCTTGAATTCACATCACATCTAAAGGCCCAAATTGAATCTCGACTTTAATTTTTCACTTCAAGCATAGGCATTAAATATATGGGGCCATCTAAGGGCTATGATTCACTCGAAGAAGATCTTAAACCCCTAATGTGCAAGAAACCATCAAATGAAGGTAGTTTCTGCATCTTCCACCAAGGGAAGCCTATACCTATACTACTTCATTAAGAGACTAGACTATGTCCACTGCCCTTTTCCTATTGGTTGAAAACTAATCACTCCTTAAGCTAAAAGGCCCAAGGAGAGTTCATTTTTTCCCTAATGTTGAAAATGGTTTTCGTGTATAGGATGTGTCCAAAGTTCTATACAATTGTATAATTCCCGTTTCTCATTTTCAAGAATCCCACATATAAGAACTTAGATGTGTAGAGAGTACACACGCGGAAGCAAAATGAAAAGTAAAGTACTCTTACAAAACAAAGAATGTGTGAGACACAAAATGAGTAGACCATGAAATGGGTAAACTCATGTGGATTAGAAATGAGCTTGCCAAGAGCATGGAGTAGGCTCCTCAAGCTTTTAATCATATACAAATGTGGGAGAGGCTCTCCTTATATAGATTGGTGAGGGGCTCTCCAAAATACATCTCACGTGGGATAATTCCCCTGAAAGGAGAATGAATACAACTGGTAGAAGCAAATGGAAAGTTACCCAAATACAAAGGAAATACAAGGAAATGTAACGGAAATGAAACGGAAATAGAGTGACTCCAAGATACAAAAGGGAGATGCACTCTCATATTCTCAACACCCCCTCTGCAGCTCCATTTTGTAGTTAGGCTGCTAGGGTATGAGAGAAAGGTCCACCAAGAACGTATCAGCAATAGGAGCACGAGCACAAAATAGGAATTCGTCGTCTAGGAATCCATAGCCTCCAAGTAGTATCAACCATACGGGATTGCAAAGTACTCCATAATATGTCCACTTGATGGATCAGGTGGATGCTTCAGAGGTACGCCACCAACGAGGTACATGAATGGAACAAGATCTCACTATACGAGATCACCTCCATGTGAGAGAGGTAGTATGACTCCCTATGGTACATAGGAACCTTCAAAGCTTTGACAATATCCACCATGAGATGTGTATCGCCAAGAAGTAGATCCTGCAAGAGTGAAACATAAAGCATGAAGTATAAAATCATAGTCACATGGTAGTACATTTGTATGATGTAGTTCTCCATGGAGTGTACAAAGTCTTGCTGTGTGTCGGTAGAACCATGAAAGCCCCCTCTGAAACGAGAAGCTGGCTCAAAAGATGATCCAACTGACGGATGAATCCATATAGATTCCGGAGTATCATGTGGTAACTGAAAAGATGTTGGACTCCATGAATGGAAAGGTACATGCTCAGAATGCTGCAGTAGACGAGGTAAGTGGACTCTCGAAGATAGGAATGGAAAATGACGAGTCACTGATCCTGGAGTAATGCCCAACTGAAGCTGAGGAGAAATATAAGCCTTCCATGGTACGATAGGAGGTGTAGCTATCTGAGGTATAAGCTGAGATGATATCTCTGATTCCTCGTGATCCAAAACTATATCATGATCGGGAAACTCATGTTCAAAGAGAGCATGCTCCAAATAGTGTGATTGTTCAAAACTCGAATGATCCCCCTCTGAATCAGAAATGGGAGTGATATGCTTCATTCTTTTTGCCATGGCTCGTAGCGAATTGCCGTCGCCCACGCACACAGAGATTGGTTGTTCTCTTCCACCCGACCACCGAGCTCAAATATCATATGACTTGAATACCCTCTCGTGGGAGAGTTCATACTCTTTATTCTACCAAAGATATGTAATGATATCCACAATATGCTATGTGGCATGAACTACCTGATGAATATCATATCCTAATGAATATCATATGACATTTCCTTCCCCTTGAAAGCATTTTCATCCTTGAAAATGTAGATGAAATGTCCGTAATGGTAGAAGAAAGTGCTCGGACTCCCCTGAACCCCATGTACTCTATGTACATGGTCATCTCTGCGTGTTCTTTCCCCGTGTTCTTCCCCTTAAGAATTCTCATATGAGATCATCTCAAAGGTGGGAAACCATCTGAGTGGTGCCTACTATCTCCCATATACACTCCACCTCCAAACTACCACTCCCATAACATACAACATCATCCAAATGACCTAAGTCCATATGATGTATCCTCCTTGGAGCCATAGCATGTAAAGGAAGTGTAAAAGTGCCAAGCTTATAGGTTTGACCATATCATAATGGAGATAATAAACCATATAATCAAAGTTCCATAACAAGTGACTCCAAACCCATCTAAGACTAAATGATAGATTTCCCTCATAACACTCCATGTCTTCCTAACCTTGAGTGTAATCACAAGTAATAGTTTAATCTAAACTACCTTGTGAACTATGCAAATCCATCATCCAGCTCATATATTAGAGTTTCTTGGTAGTAATATGCAATCTCGACATTTTAACAACCAAGAAGTCTGTGGTTTGTGATCCTTTACCGTTGGACTAAGTTCTATTGGAAGAGCATCTGTAGGCACTAGTACAAACTCTAAAATTTCTCTTCCCTTTAGTTTGCCATATGAATGCAGAAAGCATTCCCTTTGAGATTCAGATAATCCCAAAGTACCCATCCTCCTAATTGATGTTTACTCATCATACTCATGATATAACACCAATTAAGATTTTGGTACCCCAATTGGTTAGATATATCCCTATCTCCTAGAAACCCTAAAGAGAGAAGTCATAACTCTATTTTGAGTCTCACTAATGTTAATAACTAGATCATCTCATCTAGTCAAGGACTATCACTGGAGTAAAATAATTGCTCCTCTCTAGAGTCTCCATGTGAGACTCAATCTAACCATCATGATTAACTGATCTCCCTCTTGTCTTTGATAGAAGAGTGCCGCTTCTATCTAGACAACCTAAAAGTGAGAAAGTGAAACTCTCTCTCTGTCTCTCTCTGTAATCTCCTCTAAGGAAAAGAGTTCTGGGGTGAAACTCTCTCTCTCTGTCTCTCTCTCTAATCTCCTCTAAGGAAAAGAGTTCTGATGGTGGAATCTATTCCACTTTCCTTTTCCCTTTGAAAGAGATTCTGTTGAATCCGTTTGCTCTACTCATCCATAACTAAGAAGATGTGTATAAGTTCTCCATGTTTTTTCCTTCCTAAATAGTGGAGAAAGAGACTCCCATGTGAAGGAAAATTATATTGAAGAGTAGAGTAAATGAATTCCTTTTGAAATATAAACTAAGAGATGTTTTCTAAACACCCCTTCTATCTAAAGGAAAATATGCTCTATTCTTCTCCTATGAAGAAATCATATTTTTCTTTCCTTCTTTCTCTCTCAAAGAACAGGAACTAAAATGAGACCACTGAGCTAAAGTGACATCTCTCCTTGATCTCTAAGCTAATTCCCACTTTCTCCTTTCCTGAAAAGAGAAAATTATGAATTCATTTGCTCCTCTCTTCCATGACTGATGCATAATCCCTCATTACAAATATTATTATAAAGATGGAGAACAAATCTCCCTTAACTAATGAAGGTGTATGTAGCGAAGAGTGGAGAAAATAAATCCCTAATAAGGGTCAGAGCGCTCTACTAAAATGGTCAGCCATGATGTGACATGATACCTTTAACACATGTGTATCCATAGTAAGGAACTATCTCTGCCAACCATATTCTGTGCATGGATCTATATGATCCAATCAAACTGATGGAATTATCCTTCTTGAAAAACTCAAAATGAGTATGTGATACTAATGGTGATAAAATCACCTATCACATTCTCTATTGGAAGAATAAATCATCCCTAAACTATGAAGGATAACTCCCAATCCTAAGGAGATGTCTACTAAGAGCTCTCCTCTGATCTAGTGAGACATGATGCCATGAATGATGAGTCCTTTTCTCCCTGGCCATAGAAGAAGAGTGTTCAAAGGGAAGTCATATCCACCATCCCATACCAGTGAAAACGTCTTCCATTCACGGTGTCATACCTACACTAAACCGAATATATATTCCATGTAACGGAATATGTAGGTGGACTCTAATGAACCATATCCTAAAATCATATCAGTGGACTCAAATGAGTCCCATGTTCTCAAACTAGTTAGTTTGGTTCTAGTCAATAAGTGACAATGGATATCCCTTTTTGTTCCAAACCAACTTGTTCCTAGGTACAAAGACTAGATCTAAGTACCTCTCTGTAGATCCCGATATAAATATATGTATTGGGTACCCCAACTATTCCTGACTAAGGGATCTATGCTCTAAGTCATAGAGCTAGTGCCATACCTGTGGCCTTCCTAACCATCACTTGAATCATATAAGCACCCATTAATGCTGTCTCATGAAACCCATCTGTGTGATCTCATCTAATTGGTTTCTTTAGTAGTGTAGCAAAAATGCTTCACTACTTGCTCAAGTGATGTGCATGAGTGAAACTAGTCACTCTTTGGGTATTCATCATGATACCCCATAGTCTCCTAATCCTACTGTGAGACTCTTGTGAAGATAAGTAAATCTTCACTATTTTGGAGATTATCATAAATGTATCTCCCGTGCCTGTATGCAAGTTCCTATAACCTATAGGATTGTTTGTGCACATTACTAATGGTGAAGGTGTAGCTCCTTCCCTTAGCAATCCTATGGTCTAAATCCATAAGGATTACGTGTAGGGATCCTATTTCTATTGAAGTTGCCTTATGTATACTACTATGATGGTACTAAGTCCATAAAATACATGCTTAAAAGCATGCTAATAGCTTACTAATGTTTGCAAAAAAGGCATGTTACCATGCCCTATCATTCTTACCTAAAGGAAAGTGCATATATAACACCATGAGGGGGGAAAATTTTCGACAACATTTCCCCAAGAAATGGAATCCCAAAAAATTTTAACCAATAGCTCAGTGGCACACATGCCACCCAACAACATAGGGCTTGAGAAGCCCATGCCATGCATGCCATAAACTCATATATGGACTCCATAACCTGCAAAACATAAAAACAAATGCTAGCAACAATTCTCTGTGTTGCATAGCCTTATAGTTTCTGCAATCCTCTTTCCTGCAAACAATCCAAAAGTGTACTTCTCACCTATTGATCCATACCTTTAGAATTTAAACAATGATCAATATTTGATGTATGCAATCCAATCTATGCATGTACATACAGAACATGCCATAACATAAAGTAAAATGCCTGAAGCATAAAGTATATGTCCCTGACTAGTTTTGTTTTTGGAATTGCATGCATCCAATCCTTCTAAACGAGCTTCAAGACCTCTGCACCTTCCTCCTTAGACCCTAATATAGGCTTTGAAGTATCCGAAAACATCGGATTACTTCCCAAAACATAAAGCATGGTTAGGTGATTACCAAAATAATGAAAATTTAGTCAAAAAATACATTAGTAATCCTTCTTTAGACCTATAAAAACCACTTTAGGACCTGAAAATGTTTGTAAACTGAAATATATAGCATATGCAAAGAGCTCTGAAATTACTCAAATCGCCTTCCCAGTTTGTAAGATATGGCTCCCGGTTTTTTGTCGCCAAAAATTGTTCAGACTTTGCATACCTGTTTAGACTTGCAAAAATACTTTTTTTCCAAATTTTTTTTTTATAAACAGAAATTATACCTTGTTTCTTCGAAAGGAGCCATAGCACGTCCAATTTGGAGTTTTCTAGCCCAAGATATGGTCATTCCAAGTGGGACATGCCAAACTAGTGGACTATTGGAGGGCTGGAAAAAGTATGAAATTGTGATTTTTGGGGTGCCCAAAAGCATTCTTCCATCAAGAAAATTCTAAAATTCTCTCCATAACCTCAGGGAGAAATATATGAAGATGCTTGGGCCTATTTTTTCCTTTCCAAATCCTCCCTTGGTGCATGCTAATTTACTCCCCAAAAAAGGCCTAAATCAAGATTTTTAGTTTCACGCCAAAACTTAACTCGGAGCTTTTGGCGAGCTTCTAATCCGCTCTAAATGTGCATTTTTCTTGATATTTCTCTTCTCCATGGTAATACATACACCATACTTCATGTATGTATGCTCTAATCCATGGGAAGCCTCTGAAATGATCTCTTTTCTTGCTGCCAAAATTGGAGTTTGACTAAAACTAACACCTGAAATGTTTTCCAAAAAGTGCGGGAAGGGGGTTTTTTAGGAAGTAAAATTCCTCCTTAACTTATCATTTTGATGAATCTAATGATTCCACTATGAAGTCCATACACCATAGTCTCAATATATATACTTTTTCCCATCCATCCATAGCTATTGCACCTCTTTTCCCCTCTTCCAAAATGGGAATTTCTTAGATTCAGGTGCTGAAATTTTTTTCTCAAACTGTGATGGAAGGGGGTTTTGTGGAGCTTCAAATTCCCATCATACTGAGGTATATTTTGGATTTCTTGATTGTATATGGAAGTCAATACACAAGACTAAGTGTATGAATGATTTTTCCCATCAACGTAAGAAAAATCCCACTTCATTTCCCTTTCCCAAAATGGTTACTAGTAAAAAGTAGCTCCTGCAGTTTATATGAAAACCATGAAAGATGGCTATTTTTTAAATACCCTAAACTTGTGCTTTCTTATATGTTAAGGCATTCCTTAAATCTTAGTGGCAGTACATACCTCATACTCCCCATACACAAGATTTTATGGAAAATTAGTAAGAAATGAGATCATTTTACATCTCTTCTATACTTTCATTCTTATGAGCTCCCAAGAAAATCTATAAGAAAAAAATTACTGCTCTCCCTCATGGGCTCGGTGGCAAGCACAAAGCCCATCGCTACTTGGTTCTACAAATGCCTTATACCCACCTAATTTACAAGAGCTCTTCCTAGAGCTCTCATGGCCTTCCTCTCGACCGCATGGGTAATTTCCCCGATTGACAAGCACACAACTATGATCTCTCTGTCTCATGAGGAGAGAGAGCTCAAGTATTCTTTTCTTCTTGTGGGGAGCAACCTTATAAATATCCTCCATTAAGAAATTCTCGAGAGCAGGGTGAGAACTTCAGAATCGTTTCCCCCTCTCCTTGGTTATGAAGAATACACACTACCTGTAGTAAATCTTGCAGTACTTTGAACACGAAGGCAACATGGCAGCGTGGATAGTACAACGCCCTCCCTTAGAGCAGGTTGTGACTTTGATTCCAGCACCTTGCATCAGCGAAAGCCATCATGAAGATTGCGCAGCTCACGTGCGATCGTAAGGGCTCTAATACCAATGATATGCTTCATTCTTTTCGCCATGGCTCCTAGCAAATTGCCATCGCCCACGGAGACAAAGATTGGCTGTTCTCTTCTACCTGACCGCCGAGCTCAAATATCATATGACTTGAATACCCTCTCGTGAGAGAGTTCATACTCTTTATTCTACCGAAGATATGTAATGATATCCACAATATGCTTTGTGGCATGAACTACCTGATGAATATCATATCCTAATGAATATCATATAATAGGGAGGATCCAAAAGGGATGAATACTTAGAGTATTCATCAAAAGTGCATTCTTTGGTTACTGTAAGTGAGTGACTCTTTGGGTCGTAGAGTTTGTATGCCCTTTGTCGCTCACTGTACCCAATGAAAATGTACTGCTTAGGCCGATCATCATCATGGCCTTGGACGTAGGCATCACTACCAAAGACGCAGAAATAGCTTACACTTGGCTTCTTTTGAAAGTAAGCCTAAAATGGTGTTTTGTTCTTCAAAACATCTGAAACACCTCTGTTCTGTATATGTACTGCTGTCTGCACTGCTTCACCCCAATAGTTTAGTTGAAGTTGCTTTTGTCTAAGCATAATTTTAGCCATTTGGATCATTCTTCGACTCTTTTGTAATGCAATACCTGGTTGAGTATCTTGCTTAGCTTGATACTTGATTCCATGTTGCTTAAAGTACTTGGAGAAATTTGGGTTGACAAAGCTACTATCTCCATCAGATCGGATGATCTTCAAAGAACTTGGAAAGTCTTCTTCAACTATTTTGCTCCACTCCTTAAACTTGGAAATGGCATCTTCTATATGCTTGACTGAATAAAGCCATGTATATCTAGTAAAGTCATCTACAATCAGGAAGAAGTAAATTGATCCACTTAGAGAAGGTGTACGCATAGGTCCACAAATGTCAGCATGGACTAATGCTAAGGGTTTATTTGCAGAAATGGATGCTTCTTTAGGTAAAGAGAAAGCTGATTGCTTGTCACATGCTTTGCAATTCAATTCCACTTGTGTGATCCTGGGTAGACCTTTGACAAGATGATTGGAAGAGATCTTAGCTAAGCAAGAGGTATGTCCAAATCTGCAATGCCACAAGTTGAGACTTGAATCCTTGGCCATAAACTTGAAAGCTTGTAGAGATCCTTATCTTCATATCCTTGAGCTATCACTTCATTGGATTCGCGATCAATGACTTGAACTTTGTTGTGATCGAACTGAACCGTCATGTTGCACTTTGTGATGGCTTTGACTGAAAGAAGATTCTTACAGAGGCTTGGTACATAAAGAACATCTTTTAGTTATTTGGTCTTGCCTTCAGAGTTGATGACTTGAACTTTTCCTCTTCCTTGGATTTCAATGAACTTGTTGTCTCCAAGGTAAACTTGTCCTTGATACTCTTCAAATTCATGAAAATCATCTTTGTCATCGCACATGTGGGATGAAGCACCACTAGCAAAAATCCATTCTTTCTTGGGAGTGGTTGCCACAAGTGCTTTGTGTTCAGTTGTGAGAAATAGGTCTTCACTTGTGTAGTGAGAATGATGTTCACTCTTTGAATTAGAATTAGACTTGTCCTGGTTCTTTTTCTTGAAGCAATATTTTTCAATGTGTCCAGGTTTGCCACAAAAATTACAGGTGAACTTCTTTGATGAATTATGCGATCCTTGCTTAGATCCATTGCTAGCATGATGACTTGTGGTTTTGCTCTTATTGAATGGGCCTTTGGCCTTCATGGCAGACTCTTCGGATGAAGACGATTTGGCTCGCGAGTCGTGAAGGAGCAACAATTGACGAACCTCTTGCCAAGTTAAGACTTGGCTGCGATTATACAAAGTTGTGACAAATGTCTCGTATGACTTAGATAACTTGTTAAGAAGCCTATTGTCCATGTCTTCACTAGAAATCTGTCTTCCACATAGTGCTAATTTACACTCGTAGTCCTCAAATTGGGCTATGACCTTGCTAATTGTGTCCTGTAGCAGAATGGTCAAATTATGAAACTCGTCCTCTAATACATATATTTTTGAAGGGGTTTTGTCTTCATACGAAGCAGCTAATGTACCCCAAGCGTCCTTGGATGTCTTACAGGCCATGATATGTCCTTTCATCAGTTCATCACAGGCAAGTAACAACTGACCTAAAGCTCATTTGTCCTTGACATTCCACATGCCAATTGTCTAGTTGGTATCCCTATTGGTTTCAGGGTCTGACCCGTCTACTACCTCATGAAGGAGGTGACACCTGAACCTTTTCAGCAATGGCACGTAAATTACCTTCAACTTTTAGCGACAGAAAAATTGTGAATATGGCGCACAAAAACTAGTCTCTCTCTATAGTGTCCGCGGCTGCGCTATGAGGGATGAGAGCTACACAGGATGATAGAGATGCAGAGCTTCCCTGTTGCTTGGAAATTCTTTGTTAGAGATGTAGAGATGCAAAGCGGTTGGACTTATAGTGCTATTTCACTCTCTCTCTCGACTCTCGAGTGTGTGCAGGCATTTCAAGCTTGCTCTCCCGCTCTCTTTCACCCAAGAAATGGGGAAGCTCAGACGACTCTCTCTCTCTCTGTGGAGCAGAAGTGAGACAGAGATGGCGAACACAAGTGCAGCAGAATGCAAGGGCAAAGAAAAATCAATCTCTCTCTCTCTTTCTCTCTCTCTCTCTCGCTCTCTCTCTCTTTCTCTGTATCTCTCTCTCTCTTCCTTCAAGAGAGTTCACGCTTTCGTTTCTTGGCGTCTCGCTGGAGATATTGGTGTCAGGCTGTTATTCGGAAGACGACGAGGTAGGCTCAACAAAGCATAATTGGAAATGAGTTTGGCAACAGAGCAGAGAGCAAAACCACGATAAGTAGTTGTCTACGCAAAGAGTAGAGAAAAAAAAACACTATTTTCACTCGAGACTTGCAAGAATATGCCCGGATGTAGGTGTGGAGAGAAGCTCTCTCTCACGCTCTCTTCTCTCGCACAAGCTGTTGTAGCATGGTATGCAGGTCGATGAAGAATCCACCAGTCTTCATGCTCTCTCTGTTGTTGTAGAGAGAAAGTTCCGTCCTCGGTGAAAGAGAAACGAGTCTAAATGTTTTCCATCGCTCAAACAATCGTTTTTTGCATGATTCAAAATGTTCCTTGTGTAAATTGTTGCGTTCCCTATAGGCAGCAAGATTCGAAGACTGTGGCATGGAGCTTCTTATCAAGACCCGATGTTCAGAATGGATGACTCACAGTATTCACTTGTTGTGACGAGAGTAGATTGCTACATTCATCATTTACTGATTCATGCATGATAGAGAGGACCTAGCTTGAAAGAAATGATTCCAATAATGTTGATGAACACTATAACGTTGGGATACATCAAAACATAAAACTTCGACATGAAGTGTTTATAAACACTGCAGGATTGTGAGATGCATCATACACGCTACAATAGAAGAAAATCAATGTCCATGAACACTTCGAAGGCTTGAAATGCAAATGTGAAAAGAATGATCACCATGAGGGTGGGAGGGAGGGAAAATGGATGTAAGGGGGTAAAAATGAATGGGAAAAATGATGAAGAAGAAGGATGGGAGGGTGCGCAAATGGGCTAAGTGAGGCCCAAAAGAGTGTAAAATGATGGCAAAAAGCTTTTCCAAATGGGTGGAGAGCAACGCCATCAAACTGAAGCAGCAGCAGCACCACCAAAATCACCGCCAAACGCACCACCAAGACCTCCACCTAACGCTCTAATACCATGTAGTACTCTCACAAAACAAAGAATGTGTGAGACACAAAATGAGTAGACCATGAAATGGGTAAACTCATGTGGATTAGAAATGAGCTTGCCAAGAGTATGGAGTAGGCTCCTCAAGCTTCAAACCAAATACAAATTGGGGAGAAGCCCTCCTTATATAGATTTGTGAGGGGCTCTCCAAAATACATCTCATGTGGGATAATTCCTCTGAAAGAAGAATGAATACAACTAGTAGAAGCAAATGGCAAGGTACCCAAATACAAAGGAAATACAAGGAAATGTAATGGAAATGAAATGGAAATAGAGTGACTCGAAGATACAAAAGGGAGATGCACTCACATATTCTCAACAAGATGGTGCTTTGCTTTCTAGTTATGAAGCAAGTATTTTATTTTCCATCAATGTGCTTTCATTAAATTGATCTGAATGATGCAGGTCAACGTTTATGAGAAGCTTTTTGACAAATCATAGGATAGAGAAATATTCTATTTTGAATTTGTTGATATACATGCATAGCAAAAAGAAATGAGGTGAACATGTGCAAAAACAATTTTATATATATATATATATATATATATATATATATATATATATATATATATATATATATATATATATATATATATATATATATATATATATATATATAATGCTTCCCCACCTTATATCAGAGTTTATTTATTTTTATATATAAATGAGAGGGAATCATAGTGTAAAAAACGAATTGTGCTTCTCAATGAGGGACACAATGAGATGCGGTTTTGAGATAAAGCAACCCCTCAAGTCTAAGTCATTGACGTAATGTGCTTAGGAAGGTAAGTTTTTTGATGCGTTTTTTAAGGAATGTCGGAAAATAGGATTTAAGCATCGACCCAACTCAGGAAGCTCCAAAAAAATCAAGCATGAAATTCCCTCTCGTACGCTTTTTAGCTGCCCGCAATCACAGAAGGTGAGCGCCTTTAGAGAAATCACGCAGGTAATGCCTTCAAGGAAGGCATGGATTTCTTTCAACGCTTAAATTCAAGGGCAAATCTTTTGTACAACATATATGTTGCTTAATCTGTGCCAATCGATTTGGTTTCTATAACTCACAGCATAGTCAAGCTGTTCCAAAACGTCAAGTCGACAATGCTTTGATTCATGGCTTCAGCTTTAATTTGATCATGCGAAGGATGCATGGGAAACAATTGAGAAGGTGTATGTTACTTCTAGATGGAGTATAAAGACGCATCTCAAAAGTGATCTTCACACACTTAAGAAAGGTAGTGGACAATGCATAGTTGACTACACCCTAAGAGTCAAAGAACTAAGGGATGAGCTTGCATGCATTGATTGCAAAGTTCATGAAGAAGACATAGTGTATATCCCCCTCAATGGACGTAGACAGGAAGATAAGTGGAATCCTTCGATAAGCGCTATTCCTTATAGAGATCCTCTCCCATGATTTAGAAAGCTCATCCCTCATCTATTGGCAGAATAAGCTAAAATTGGAGATGCACCAACTTGGAGCAAGGATGTAAATAGCTAAGCACTCTATGCCAACAAAGGGAAGAATAAAGGAGTCAAGAAAGGTAAATATGGCAAAGGAAAATGAAAACAATCAAAGGAAGATGACGAAGAATTAGATTCAAAATTGAAGGCCAAATCCAAGACCAAAGGCAAGGGAAAGGGAAAGCATCCACATAAAGGTATTATTTGTTATGTATGCGGCAAGCCAAATAACATTGCTTGAAATTGTTGGTTAAAAGATGGAAAACAAGGTAAGAAGGACCAATGGAATTCTTCTAGCACTACTTCAAAGAGTGATGGTATTGGGCAAGTCCTAGCCTTGAGGTATCAATATAATAGGGGTGTCATGGACCAAAAATGCTACATAGATTGTGGTTGTATCAATTACATGTCATGACAATGAGATGTTTTCATCACACGTAGGTTCCATAGACCAAGCGCATTGTGGAAACAGGTCATGGCACATAACACACCATAGAGCATGTGGGGGAATATGCGATTGGGAGAAGATAATTCTACAAAGTTACTAGAACAAGTACTTCATGTTCCTTCCATCACTAAAAACCTTATTTGATATGTAGTGTAGATAGTAGAGAAGGGATTTCAGGTCATATTCAATGATGAGAGCTGCTTTGTGAGGATGCAGGAAAGGTCATAGCCAAAAGAAGAAGAGAAGGCACTCTATTCACTCTTGTTGTTAACCCCCACACATAGCCACATACATTATGTCATGTTTGAGACTAGGAAGATTGAAGAGATTGATCATTGGAATAAAAGAATGGGTCATATGAATACACCTAATCTCAAGAACATGAGAAAATTAGGATTGGTGAGAAGTTTACATTGATTGCCAATCCATGCATGAGTTTCGTGGTACTTTCTAACTAGGTAAGCAGGCTAGACAATCCTCCAAAAGAAGTACTTAGAGATTAACAAAGACCTTGGAGCTTATACACATAGATGTTTGAGGGCCTAGCAGGAAGGATTCCTTAGGTAGAGCAAGCTACTTTCTCACATTGATTGATGAATTATCAAGAGAGGTATAAATCTATATCACTAAACAGAAAGCATCTATGTTTTCCATGTTGAAAATGTTCAAGATTGAAGTTGAGAAGGAAACACGTAATCAAGTGAAAACCTGAAGTTTTGATGGAGGGGGAGAATATTCTTTAAGGAATTTACAAATTACTCACATGATCATTATATCAAAAGGCACTTCACATGCAGGTACACCTCGCAACAAAATGGAATGGCACAAAGGAAGAATAAGCACATTGTGGAGATAGCTAGGTTTGATGATCTATGAAGGTAAATTACCATTCTCTTATTGGGAAGAGGTGCTAAATACATCAGCATATCTTATGAATAGGGTTCCCAAAAGTGGAGTGCATGAGCTCACAACCAGGGCTAGAACACTTGAATGTGTGCAGATACCACAAGACATAAAGACCAATTGTGAGCCTACATATCAGAAATGTATCTTGATTGTCTATTCCACAGAACAAAAAGTGTACTAGTTCTATAAGCCTCTAACCAAGAAGCTCCATGTGTCCCAAGATGTGGTCTTTGGTGAGATAAGGCCCTCATGTATATAGTCAAGGGTAAGGATAAGGTGCTCGAGGATGATTACGATGTCCATGCAGGTCATGATTTGCATATTAGAACTCATGAGTGTATCACATTGTTGGCAGCAGTCAAGGTACCCAAGGACTCACAAGACAAGGAAGTCAAAGAAGGGATTCAGAGCAAAGAGAAAGCACAAGTAGACAAAGTAGTCAACGAAGATCTGGCAAGTAGGCCGTCCAGATTTTTCCATGAAGTAATACTTCCTAAATAGTGAATTTAGTCACTCTACATCATTGTAAATACCATTTCACCTTTTTGTAGCTCCATTTTCTGCAAGCCAAGGAGTCCTTGAGCTTGAGGAGCATTAGAAGTATCTACCTATCAATTTTCATATTTTTTAGACTCCGTTTGAGCCCTCAAATAGGCCCTAGAACCTAATTTTTAACTAGGCCGGACACTAGGTCTGGACAGGGCCAAAGCTAGTCAAAAACTATAAATAGGGCTAAAGAGCTCATTTTTGAGGTTAGATTGTAATAGATTTGAACTTGTAAGAGAACTTTTGAAGTAATATAAAGAACTCCATTGTCTTTCTCTTTGTCTTGCCTTGGGTGCGCGTGTGTGTGTATGTGTGTGCATGTTAGTGTGCTTCTCACTCACGCACTTGTGCCATCACTTGTTCGAGGTCTTCATACCATCCTCACGTCTTCTCGGATTGACATTAAAGGAGGTGCTACTCATCACTGAGCTACACCAAATTTTGGCACCGTTGCCGAGGATCGAGCTTTGAGGACGAGCGTGTGATGGTAAACCGTAGAGTTGTGATGTTGGCGTTGTAGGTTATTTCTTTATTTTTCTTACTTCTCTCTTTTTTACTTCACCATCATCATCACCATCATCATCCTCACCATATCCGATCTGCATCTGCATCATCGCAAAAATTTTAGTTTTTTTTATCATATCACCTTCTCCCTTCCATTTCCTTCATTCCACTTGTGAGAGAGAGCAAGAGAGCGATTTGTGTGCGCTGCTTTTGCATGTTTTTTGAGCTTCCTTGCAGGTTTTTGTTGTACCATCCTATCCAGCAGGCTCCGCAGGTACTGACAAGCTCGGAACTGTCTCTGTGTCGCAGACCTCTGTCGATCGCGATCGACACAAAATTTCATCTTTTGGTAAAACAAAGCACACCACAATGACGCACATGAGGAGCACATTCCAAATCATCACTTGAAATTTAAAAACTCCGTGTTTCTCTGTCAATCACGACCGACACCATCCATCGCGATCGACAACCACGATCGACAGACCCTATCAATCACGACCGACAGACCTATCGATCGCGACCGACAGACCTGTCGATCGCGATCGACTGTCGCATAGGATTCACTCAATCACGATTGACACTGTCGATCGCGATCGACTGAAATTTGACGATTGACACTAGAATTCACGTGTACACATGTCCATCGCGATGGATAGGCCCATGATTGACTGAAATTTTGTCGGAATTCTCGGAAAAAGTGTCGATCGTGATTGACACCGTCGATCGCGATTGATAGGACCCGCGACTGACTCTATCAATCGCGATTGACACTGTCAATTGCGACTGAGGTGTCGATCGCGACCGACAGCCACGACGGACACCTCTGTCAATCGTGATTGACAGACTTGTCGATCGCGATTGACAGGCTTTTCGGCCGAAATTTTAGGGTTATTTAATTCCAATTTTTGGAGTAATTGTGCACTTGAAAATCACACATTTAGAGTATTGAGAGGCCTCTACACTAGTAATCTGAGAAAAATCCAGGTTGCCTATTGACGTGTTTTAACTCCAAAACCCTGACCTGTCATAACTTCCTCATACGAAATCCGTTTGCTATGATTCTTGTTTTGTTGGAAAGCTCGCGGGGAGTACAACCAATTCAGGGGTAATAGCTACGGTAAAATTAATATCAGGATTATTAGATATAGTATTTTGAAGTTGACCATATCTAGGGATCTCTGGAATTGTTTGCCTTAAAGGCAGAGGGAAAATTGATATCTAAATTGCATGAATGGAAGTGATTTGCTAATTCATTGGAATCTAAGTCTTGAGCTAACTTTGGGAATTTTACAGGTCCACTGAGAGCATTAGGAGGCATCCAAAGCAAGGGCATTCCGCAAGCTTGAGAACGTGGTTCTTGAGCACCAAAGAGCAAGGGATTTGCAAGTGAGGTTGGAATACTCTCAACTCCCTTTGTCAATTCCTAGCTTAGGCTAAGTGCGAATAGTGCTAGAAGTAAGTCAGGGCGACGATAGGCATCTATCAAGTTCAAGACTACCTAAATACTCAAGTTCAAGCTAAAACATAATCTCTGTGTGATCGATAACTTTAAAGGAAAGGAACTTAACGTGGAACGATCAACTGAAACAGCAGAAATTAACTTAAGTATTCCTGACGACGTGATATCAGACAAGATCATAAACACGATAATCAACATAAAAAAGAATCAAGTGACTGATACAAAAGAACTCAGCAACGAGGTTGTACCTTGGGTAAAAATTGGGATTGCTCAGCTAAGCATATGAACCTTAGATCAGGACGACACCTAGGGAGAGATAGACAGAGTCTTAGGTCTTCAGAGGCTAGTGTCAATTATACTACTGGGTCTTGGGCGCAGCAATTGAGCCATCATTCGTACTACCCTAGCTCTGAGACTAGCAAGTCTAAGATGTCCCACGATATAGAGAGACCTACAGGAAGTTCAGGTGTGCCATACTTACAAAGGGTCGAAGGCCCTTACAAGATGCAACTGGAATACCTTAGGACCAACCGATTAGGTGCTAGCATCTATGAGGACGACCTAGGAAGATCTGTGGTCCAAATTAAAAACCCTAACAAACCTATTGGAATTGAACGTCCAACTGTCAAGTTTGAAAATGGAGCATACCTGGACAAAGAAGGAATCATATACGTAGTCACCAGCCACCCAGATAGGACAGACAAATTCGAGAATGTGATCTCAAAAATAGACATAGGTGACCTAGAACAAGGGAACGTAGAGGGAGAGCCTAAAACACCTCGAGGTAAATAAGTGCTTACTAGAATTATCACGCCAGAGTGGATTCCACAGGACAACAAGAGCATAGATCTACTCTTAAACCGAGAGACTCATGAAGCCTTCTGGAGGTATAAGCTTTATCAACCAAATGAGCTAGGAACAATCACAATCTATGAGATCAAAGATCCTGATAGCCTAAGCAAAGTGACCTATTTAGACCATACTTCGAAGAGGATCTTTGTGGTCACCGAGCATGGAAGGCATGCCTACACTTGGAAGGGAGAGTTTATTTTTCCCCAACCAAGATCTAATGTCTCTTTCGGCCACCAAGGAGCTGGGACATCCCAAGATCATGGAGCTCACAGGGACAAAAGTAGAGATAGACTAGAAGTGAGTTTCGCCAACCCAATGGGAAGAGAAAGATCGAGAACGGAAATGGATAAAGTGGAACCTGAGAGATTTAGAGCTCCAAGAAATCCAAGAAATGTAGATGAATTCCCTTTACCAAGACCTAGAGAGCACACGAGAACTTTGAGACTAACTCAATTGGTTAAGTCCATGAAGAATTACTTCGATGGCACCGGAGACCCCTACGATCATGTGGCTGAATTTAGACAAGTCTTGAGAGCTGAACAAGTTGAGGATCTATTCACGCAGTATAGTGCCTTTGGTCTAACCTTTAGGAACACAGCCCTTACATGGTTTCAACCATTAAATGAGAGACACTTTAGGAACATAGACCAACTTCTAGAGGCTTTCATTATTGAATTCTCTAAGAGTGCCATAAGGCATAACACTTCCTCACTAATCCATAGCTTCAAGCAAACCCCTCAAGAGACGGTCAGACTTGCACGAAGAAGATTTAGACAATATCTAGAGAGATGTCTAATTCCGGAGTTACCCACTCCAGCCAAACAAGTGGCTTTATTTTTGGATGGATTGCTAAGTACAAAGTTGAGATCATATGTGTACTTGTGTACTTGAAGGACCCTAGAACGATAGAAGAGTGTGTACGCATGTGCATAGACATTGAAGACAATCTAGGGGAGGAATTAGAGCTTTCAAAAATCTACAAAGATTCACATAGTTCTACTAGCCTCTCTTCCACTCAATCCACATCTATTGAGGAACTTGTCGAGAAAGTAGCTCAGAAATTAGGAGTCTCAGGTAAACAAATTCCAAGATTTGCCTCAGTGAAAAGATGCTATACTTGTGGAGGTGACCATATGGCGAACGTATGTCCCATTATGGCTCAACCCCAAGTGAATCCTAATAGTCAGTACTGCATCATAGAAAGGAAATACACTAATCACACTGTGCAAGATTGCCCTTACAATAAGCAAGCCGTTAGGCAAATCTACCCTCAGCCCTATCCACAACAGGGAAGATACCAGAACCAGTACTCTCCACAACAATATGGTAGGCCACAGCAACCTTATCAACAACCCTACCAAAACCAACAAAGGCCTCAGCCTGTGTTAGCTCAGCAACCTCCTACCCCTACGAATGTGATTCCAATAAAGTACGCAGCTACAGAAAAGAATCTAAATAGAGCCATAGTGCCACTGACACCACTGCTTTCAGAAAGTGACCCTAGTGACCATAGTTTTGACTCCACTCATATTGATAGTCCCCAGGCATACTACATGCAGTCACCTGAACATAATGAGGCCTATTATTATGAAAAACCGAGTGAACCAAGTTGGGAGCCAGAGTATGTGAATGTCATGTACGCCAATCCCAACTCGACCTTGGGGCAAGCCAGCACTCAGGCCTACGAGAATGAAATTGCAGATGGCCGATGGTCACATAGAAAGACCCTTAGGACTGCTAGAAGGAATAACTCTCACCACGTGTGGTGTGGAGTTTGAGCATACATTTGCTATATGTGACTTTAGCAAAAATCATGCCTATGAGATGATTCTGGGAAGACCATTTATGCGACAGTTGCAGGTGGTACTGGATTGGGGAACCAATTCCTTGTATTTGCAACACTTAGGTGTTACGACCAAAGTGAATCTCAAAGATTACTCTCATAGAGATGTCCCTCCTATCCAATGGAATCCCATCCATAGAGCTAAAGATGATACCGAGTCAGTGCATTCCATAGGATCAGGATCCTCATGGATGCACGAAGACACTCACTTGTGGATGTGTAAAGTGGCAGTAGAAGAAGAGAAGAGAGAAAAAGCCAGAGAGGTAGGTGTGAAAGAGACACATAGATCAATTCAAGAACCAGCCTATTCACGTGTAGTATTTCTTGACGAAGAATTTGAACCTCACGGCTGGGCAGAAATTTTGGCAACAATGGATGTTGCCATCAATGAAGAACAATGGACACCCCACAATGATGAGGATGGCTATGACATTTCAGTCTTCTCAATAGAACCAATCATGGGAGATGCAGTTCTAGAAGAATGCGAACCTAGCCTTGATGCATTTGAGGATGCAAGTGACTCCGATCTAGAGTCAATCATCATGGACCCACCCTTTGCATCAGATGAGGAATACTTCTATGAGGTAGAAGCTCACCCTCAGAGACATGTAGAAATTATGAACAAGGTGAGATTAACCACACAAGTGGTCACCTAGAGTGAAGGCAAGAAGAGGAAGAAGAAAGAAGTCACACCAGAAGAGGAAGAATCTTTGTTTGAGGTCCCTGAAAATTTTAAGAAGTATGAAATAGATGATAGGAGAGTCATGATAAGAATGCCTAAACGTGAGGCTCAATCAGGAGAGGCCTATGATAACAAAGAAACCACCAAGAAAATAGTTGTAGCCATGGAAGAAGGAGAAGAAAGATGCACTTACATAGGGCATGACGTGACGGAAGAAGAGGAGTATGAGTTGATAGCTTTGCTAAGAGAATACAAGGATGTATTCGCTTGGAGTTACAAGGACTTGAAGGGTGTTGACCCAGACATATGCTCACACACAATTCCCATGACCTCATACGCTAAACCCTCTAAGCAAAAGCCACACACCTATAACGATAACTACGCTGCTAAGATCAAGGAGGAGATAGATAGACTGGTGGAAGCTGGATTTATTTATGAAATTAAGCACACTGAGTGGGTATCCCCCATTATAGTGGTGCGCAAGAAGAATGGAAAGCTACGTGTGTGCATTAACTTGAAGAAGGTTAATGCAGCCACTATTCAAGATAACTATCCGCCTCCTATCACGGAACATCTCTTAGAAAGAGTAGCAGGCAAGGAAGTATACAGTTTCCTTGACGGATTTTCTGGCTACAATCAGGTAGCCATTGCTCGCGAGGACGAGCATAAGACTGCTTTTGCCATAGAATGGGGCATATTTGCCTTTAGGGTAATGCCATTTGGGCTTACCAATGCTCTTGCAACCTTCCAAAGATTGATGTGCCATGTATTTAAAGAGTTATTGAGGAAGACCTTAAAGGTCTATGTGGATGATCTTTGTGCTCATTCCAACATTAGACAAACCTATATCCCTGAACTCAGACAAATCTTTGACAAATGTCGAGAGTATGAAGTCTCCCTGAACCCAAAAAAGTGTGTTTTCATGGTTAGGCAAAGCAAGATCCTAGGACACATAGTGTCAAAGAATGGCATATCCACTGATGAAGAGAAAGTAAGAGCCATAGCAGAGTTACCTAGGCCAAAGAATGTCAAGGAAGTACAAGCTTTCATGGGGCATTGTGGCTATTACAGACGCTTTATACACATGTACGCCATCATTGCCAAGCCACTGTATGGCCTTTTGACCAACTTTGAGTGGACTAATGAATGTGAGGACTCTTTCAATGAGCTCAAAAGGAGATTGTGTTCAGCACCAATCCTAACCACACTAGATTGGAATAAGCCCTTCCATGTTCATGTGGATGCATCCAATTATTCTATTGGATGTGTGCTTGCACAACCTATGGGTGAAGGTAATATGGATCTTCCAATTGCCTATGCTAGTAGATAGTTGAATGCAGCTAAACGAAATTATACCACTACTGAGAGAGAAGGATTAGGCATGGTATATGTAGTTAAAAAATTTAGACACTATTTGCTTGCAAATAAGTTTAAATTTTTTACTAACCATCAAGCATTGTTATATCTCGTAAACAAGCCATGCACTACAAGTAGATTAGTAAGATGGTTTCTCTTACTAATGGAATATGACTTTGAGGTAGTGGTAAGAAAAGGTAAAACTCATTTGAGAGCTGACCATCTTTCTAGGCTCACATCCGGAGAGACCCCACAAGGAGTATCAGATGATCTTCCTGATGCATACTTGTTTAATTTGGAAGTTGTACCTCAGTGGGCTAAGCCATTGGTGCCAGTATTGACATAGGGGCCTAAACATCCACTAGTAAACACATAGGATAGGGAGATAGTAAAAGCCCAAAAGTACCAGATCATGGCAGGAAGTATGTGCAAGCATACAAATCAAGGGATCCTAGCTTGTTGTGTGGAAGACGATGAGTATGCAAAATGGTTGCAATTAGCACATGTAGGTGCATTAGAGCAACACTACTCAAAGCAATGAACCCTACAGACACTGAGGAGACTCGGAGTGCATTGGCCTACTATGGAAGCTGACGTACATAAGATGTGTAAAGAATGTCCAATCTGTTGCACTAAACCACCCGTGGAGCATGCCACTCTTTATCAAGTGTCCATAATGCCAGATTGGAGTGAACCACTAGTAGCCTTCTTGAGGAGGAAAACATTCCCACAAGATATGACATTGGCCAGACAAAGAAGTCTAGAACAAGAAGCCCTAGATTACTCACCCATTGGTGATAATTTGTACAAGCGTGGTAAAGATGGTTACCTCAGACTCTGTGTCCATGAGAGTGAATATTTAAAGATCTTGGAAGCTGCTCACCAGGGTGTAGCAGGAGGACATTTTGGACTAGATCGGGTGATCAAGGCTATACTATTTGCAGGTCTTTGGTGGCCAACTCTTCACATGGATGCACATACCTATGTGAAGAGGTGTGAGGTTTGTCAGCGAACCCAGTACCCTATACGAAAGGATGAGATGCCATTGAAACCTATGATGGGTGGACGTGCATTCTCTAAGTGGGGAATAGACTTTGTAGGCCCTATTAACCCTCCGGCTAAGGGTTCACATGCTGAATACATAATTGTTGCCACAGATTATCTAACCAAGTGGGTAGAAGTGAAAGCTATGATGAAGAACGATGCACAGACCACGACTAAGTTCTTATTTGAGAATGTATTCACCAAATATGGGCTACCTATGGAGCTAGTCAGTGATAGAGGCACTC
The DNA here is from genome assembly GCA_020310875.1 of Ceratopteris richardii. Classification (NCBI taxonomy): domain Eukaryota; kingdom Viridiplantae; phylum Streptophyta; class Polypodiopsida; order Polypodiales; family Pteridaceae; genus Ceratopteris; species Ceratopteris richardii. The sequence goes on from CM035425.1 coordinate 135,759,071, forward strand.
ACTTCTTGAATGAAGTTATTGAAAATCTTCTCCAAGAGTTCTTGGTAGTACACAAGAAATCTGCCCCCTATCACCCACAAGCTAATGGACAAGCTGAAAGCACAAATAAGATTTTGTGCAATGTGCTCACCAAATTAGTGAATAATAAACGCTCTGATTGGAACAAACAACTACACCACACTATTTGGGCATACCGAGTTGCCTATAAAATGGTACTCCAAGCCACACCCTTTCAGATGGTGTTTGGCTAGAATGCGGTGCTACCATTGGACTTTTTGATACCTACATTGAAAGTAGCACAGGATCATGACTGGACAGGCCATGAACTCTCCTCTAGAATCTTTGACCTTGAATGACTTGGTGAAACAAGATTAAGAGCAGCAGCAAGGATATATGCAGCTAAGAAACGACAGAAGGCATACTCTGATGCCCATGTTAAAGATAAAGGCTTGAAGGCAGGAGACCTAGTTCTAGTCTACACTTTGAAGCAACATGTGAGGAAATTAGAGAAGAGAGGCTATGGACCTATGATTATAAATAGGATCTCGACTAGTGGAGCAGTTCAGTTAGCCACACTAGAAGGAGATTTTCTCCCTAATTACATAAGTTGATGCAGAGTCAAGTTATATCAAGAACCCCTGACTGAAGAGATGCTAAATAGACTCAACACTGCCCAGAAATGCAAGGAAGAAGAAAAACGAATTCGAGAAGAAGCACAAGCAGAAGCTTTGGAATGCATCCGAAGAATGAAGTTGAGAAGACAAGGTAGAGATCAGCCTAGGACAGATGACTATACACACCCAGGATATCATATGGCTATGTGTGAAGTTTCAGGCATTAGCTCTCATAGAATAATTGATTGACGTCCTTTTGTAACCTTAGAGATAGGACAAGGAAAGAGTGCAAGGACTGTAAGGGCATTGATTGACTCAGGTGCAGCCACTAGTGCGGTTAAATTTTATTACTGTCAAAAGTTGAACTCAAGTATTAATCCCATTGAAGCATATCTCATAGGATTGGGAGGCGTGGAGACCCCTTGCATGGGCGAGGTGGAACTTCCTCTCTATATTCAAAGATGTTTTAATGACAGTTAAAGTACTAATGTGTCAAGATGAGTGTAGCTCAGTGATGAGTAGCACCTCCTTTAATGTCAATCCGGGAAGACATGAGGATGGTATGAAGACCTCGAGCAAGTGAAGGCACAAATGTCTGAGTGCGTAGCACACTAACATGCACACACATACACACACACGTGCACACACAGCAAGAACAAAGAGAGTAAGACAATGGAATCACTTCTATTGCAACAAAGTTCTCATACAAGCTCAAAACTACAAGAAGCTACCCCAAAAATGAGCTCTCTAGCTCTATTTATAGGCTTTGACTAGCTTTGGCCCTATCCAGACCTAGTGTCCGGCCTAGTTAAAAATTAGGTTTCGGGGCTTATTTGAGGACTCAAATGAGATTTACAAATTATGAAAATTGGAAGGCAACTACTTCTAAGGCTCCCCAAGCTCGAGGACTCCTCGGCTTGTACAAAATGGAGCTACAAAAAGGTGAAAAAATATTTACAAGGGTTTTTAGTGATGAGAATCACTTTTAACATGGTGTAAGGTTTGGAAAAATTTAATGGGTTGCCTTAGTGCTAGATCTGCTTGTATGCTCGTACTTGCTTCATCTGCCAACACTCTCCCCCCCCTAGGGTCTGTCGCCTTTGACAGACCTTTGCTCTGCGGTTTGGTCAATGTAGTTCTGGAGAATGTTGGTTGCCAAGTCATGTTCTTTGATCCATAGCCCTCTGATCAGGTCTCTCTGAAGGGCATCCCAATTGAGTGCTCCCGGTATGTTCGGTTGTGGCATTGTGTAGAGCTCTGAATGCATCGTTTGTTCGCATGCGAAGAGCTGTAGCAAATGAGTGGGCCGTGGCACGAACACCTCTGAATGTGCCTCCCAGAACCCCATGGTGAACATATCATCAAAAGTTTGCTTGTAGCAGGCAGGGAGATACCTGATTCGTTTGTGCCATGCATAAGCAACTCGTATGCTCGGGGTTGTGCTCATATCATATAGTAGTTCATAATTATGATTAACGAACCCGGGAATCGGAGGCTGAATGTGACATACATTGCGGAAGGTTTTAAGCACTACCTGCATCATATCCAATATTTTGAGCATCATCTAGGCAGCTATGTCTGGCATGGGGTGGAGGCATGGAAGCCAATGTCTGATAGTAGCCATCATATATGCTACTGTAGGTGTGCCTGTTGGGGGTGCAATGGAGGGATAATTTAGCCATTGTTTAGAATTTGCATTGTCCTAAACCTTGATGGCGAATGCTTTCCATGATCTCCTTGTTTGAATTGGCCCAAAGCAAGGGTTATATTTTAAATGCATGGGAGCATGGTCCCATGTCCGTAGCATTTCCGGATATGTTTCCAGTTATTTCTGCCTCCAGACAGGTTGGAATATGGCCCCCTTTTTGGCTGCCTCTGGGATATCCTCTGGTTCGAATTGAGTTGCGAAGGTGGGGTATTTGTTGGTGAGGCGTTTGATTTCAGCATTATAGTCAGCCAGCAGTACAAAATATGGTTTATACTGTAACTCTGAACTAGTTATCAGTCTTCTAGGGGCCAGATGTCTGAAGTATTCTGATTGAAGTATGGTTTCTTCAATGGTCTTCATGGCCAACATCTGGTTGGAGATACGTTCTTCATGAGTCCGCCCCATTTCTTCTACCTGTTTCATCCATGCCGATGGGGGTTCCTCATATGTATCCTGTCCCTCTTCAGTGATTCTGCCTCCTGGAAGAGGTTGTGGCTCATAATTATCTTCAAATGTTTCTTCCACCGGAATGACAATGGTCTCCTCTTTGTTTGGTTGATCAGGTGGAGAGGGGGGTCGTTCATATTGTAATAACTTAATCTTTAATTCAACCACCTGCTGTCATAGCTCTAGTACTTCATTGGTTATTGACGATTCAGGCTCTGGTGAGGTTGCAGCATTGACCATCTCTTTAGCTGTTGGTGGTTGTGGTGTATGCACTTGGGATCTTTGTAGGTCCTTTACCTGGTCTACTAACTGGTCGTGTGCCTCCAAGAGCGTAGCATATTCTTCTAATGCCTGCTGAATGTGTGCTGAGGGAATAGCCATGAATTTGGCGTGGTCTATAGGTGCTCTAGGGGTATTTTCCATGGCTGCTTCTAGATTCTCCTGGTTTTGTTGCTGTAGCCTTCTGTTTTCTTCTTGAGCCGCTGCTAAGCGGCCCAACTGATCTCTGAGTTGTTCCTCCATAGCTTTACCTGTCTCCATATACTTGGCTTCCATCTCTGCATTTGATTGTTGGAGGACAGTCACTTCGTGTTGTAATGTTGTATTACTTAGCTCCAACGCATTGACACGTGCTTGGAGTTGAGCCGAGAGGTTGCATAGCTCTGTGTTGTTTTCTTCCAGTAACTTATATTCTTGCTTAAGTAGAGTGGCCGCTTCGAACATGGTGTCTAGTGCATTACTAAATGATGTGGATGCAAGGGTAGAGGTGGAAAATGCAAAGGGTCGAGAAATGGGGAAGGGAAAAGTGGATGATGTGCCTATGAGTGAAGTGAAATGTGATGATGTTGGAACAACCGTGGTGGTGGGTGCTCCTGTGGGTGGTGAAATGTCCATCGGCTTGGACGTGATAGTGTGTGAAGTGTGAATTGTGAACATGGGAATGGTAGGTGGTGTGTTAGTGGTGGCCGTGAATGTGGGGGAGTTGGGTTGGGGAAGGGACTTTTTATTATAATTCTCAACTTGTTGGAGTATATTTACAAGGTTTGTCCAGAATGAAGGTTGGGTGACTTGGGTTGATTCTGAGGGGGTTAAAAGGGGTACAGTGGATAGGGATTGGGAGGGAGGAAATGTATTGGTGGATGGCAATGGGTGTGTTAAGGTTTGGCTAGTGGCAAGTGGCTATCCGAGGGCTGGGAGATATGAAGGGTGTCCTATTATAGTTTGATCGGTGGTAGGATGACCTATATGGGGCTCAAAAAATTGGGTGGAAGTGGTGGATGTAGGTAAAGGGAAGGATAGATGAGTAGTGGTGTGTAGAATGGTTTCATCATGGGTGGATACTGGTTGTTTAGGAAGACTAGTGGGGAAGGGTTCTGAGGGCTGGATGGGAGGTGATGGTGGAGATGGTATCTGTGTATTTACATCTGGTTCCTCAGTGGGAGTTCGGCTGGCCATATGAACATCTTCTGAAGTTGTGGTAGGCAGTGCGGTAGAGATTTCCATTTGAATCATTTTTCCCCGTCGTGGTCTTGTATCGATCCTTCGTTGGTCATATGGAGGGGTATTACGATAGACCATGGTCCTCATGGCCTCCCCTATTCCGCATGTTTCCGCCAAGAGATTCAATGATTCTACGAAATGCGGGTCGACATTCTCCGCTTGCAGCATCTGGTTCACTAGTGCTCTATTTGCCTCTTCTGATAACTTGTGTCTTTTTTGTACCTGCTTGATTGTCTTGTAGAGCCGTTTGAGTTGTGTCGTGTAGGCAGGAGCTTCCTCTTCACTCTCCTCTGGTTCATTTCCCCGTGCTTCTTCCTGATTCTGTGTGCTTTGAGCATGAGGATGTTGTGTCTCATCTTCCCAATGTACCCTTCTTACCTCACTCTGTGGCTGTTCTCTTTGGGATGATGATCCGGGACCGGCATTGTCAGAAAAACACTCACTATCAGATAAGTGGGCAGTCTGTAGGAAGTTTTCAAAGTCAAAATTTGCATCCTCTGTTAATGTGGCCATGGATGCAAACTCAGCATCGGTGGGTAGTGGCGGGGCAGATGGAGTGGGCTATACTCTATCCCCTGATTGTGTTCCTTGGAGATGGATAGTGAAAGGGTCTATTTGGGCCTCTTCTCTAAGGGAGGCTTCTGTTGTGGCCTCACGAGGGATCAGAACCTGTGAAAGTGATCCACGCATTCTTTTCGCAGGTTGAACCCCTGACTTCCGCCCCTTGAAGAATTCCAGTTGTGAGTATTTAAGGGCCCTTGCGATCGGCACATCATAGGCAAGGCATCTATAGACAATTCTTGTAATCGCACAGCAGCCATTTAAGGTATGCTTCCTCACGCCTCGCTTGCTTGCTTCATATAACTGGTCCAGAATCCATACGGGCATTTTAATTGGCAAGCCTCCAGTCTCTGCTAGGTATAATCCATACCATATTTTCATTTCTTTCAACTTCTTGATTTTGTTGTTCTTCATCGACTCTGGTATCAAGGGATCTCGATCGGAGGGTACATGGGTGCCATACATCTGAAGGGCTTCTCTGATTAAAGTAATATTCAATTCAAACTTCTTCATTTCTTCCTGGTTTGATAGAGAGGGCACCAAGAATGTGCCTGAATGATCTTTATCTCCTGTCGGCTTCAGTGTGGCAATCAAGTAGTAGCACTTGAGAAAATCCGGTCTAGGCAAAGTTGCACTAAAGTAATCTTGCAATCTTGCTTTCTGCTAGATATCCTGAAGAGGAGCTGCATTCTGTAATGTTTCAAATTCTCTTGAGAAGAATTGGAATGTCCACCATACTCCTCCCAAATATGATCTGCGTCTCCCAAGTCTCCTGGCATCTCATTGAGCCAATGAGAATGCCCCTTTACTCTTTCTGTTAAGCCACTCGGTGGATCCGGAATGGGAATTCTTCTCATGTTCAAAAGCTCTTCAGGCCTAGCTGTCGGTGGAGCCTCCACAGGCATGGTATCCCAATTGCTTTGAGTGCTAGTGCCTGCCTGAGAGCTCGTGCCTGTTGCTGCTGCCATGGGAATCGGGTGCTTATCTGCTAGAAGAAGAAAGGCACATTAGTGTTGCATAGGAAACAGAATGTAATGGTGTTCCCTTCACAATACTAACATGACAATCCCGAAGGTTAGTGGTTAGAGGTGAAGTGTTTGTGATAGATGTGAGTGGTGAATAGAGGTCAGTGTCATCCTAGATGCATACTTTGGTTATGCAATGGACTCAGAATGCACCTATGTCAGAGTGGATGGATTTACACAATTGGGTCAGGGGATTTGATACACGGTTTTAAGTCTCCAAACTTGGATAGAGGATTCGTAGCTCTTAGAGCTAAAGACAGGTAGAGATTTATGAACTAGAGTGTGATGGAGTTGGGACCTTTTGGGCACCAATTTCCATACATTCCTCGGTTTGACTGAGTGTGGGCCAGGGTGGTATTTAGGTAGAGTTCTTGGGTTGTTAGTCGAGAGGACTTGTGAGTGTTGAATTATGCCAGTAACTAGGGTTGGAGCTATTTGGGCTCGTAAATAGGCCTTGGGCACCCATATATGTCTAGCATTGGGGCTAGCCTTCATTAACCGCTTAGGGACCCAAATAGACGTGGTGCGCCTAGGAGGTTGCCTAGGGTACTCCTTCAATTTTTTCCTTAATGGTGTGGCTTGTTTTTTGGCTTCTTGAGAACCTGCTATTAGAGTTGTGGGTTTTTCCATCCTTGCATATCCAGATCTGCTTCGCGCCACGAGGTACTCCGTGTTGCACTGGTTGGCGCTCCTGCCTCTTGATCAGCGGCCTCCTTCGTGTCGAGTGATGTTCGGTCTGCCTGTTTAGAATCTTCTTTGGATCAGCTGGGAAGTCCTTATTGGCTCATGTACCTTCGGGAAGAGGGACACTCCTCTGCACCATAGAACTTTGGACAAGAACAACATTGTTACCTTCATGTGGATTCCTGGAGAGACCACGAGTTGGTGCCTTCCTACTGGTTTGAGTGCTTGATTTTCTAATTCAATCGTAAGATAGCTTTCGCCTGCCCAAGCCTAAAGAATTCCACTTCTTAGGTTGAGGTTGACTGCGTGATCATAGATCCAGTCTTGGCCCAAGACAAGAGGTTCGGTAAGATCCTCGTCTTCACACACTAGCACTTTTGCTAGCATGAGGACCTCTTGAATGTAGAGGGGAAGTTCCACCTCTCCCATGCAAGGGGTTTCAACACCTCCTAATCCTATCAGATATGCTTCTAGGGCTTTTACCTCCAATTGCAGCTGCTGGCAGTAAGAAAGCCGAACTGCACTAGTGGCTGCACCTGAATCAATTAAAGCTCTTACGGTCCTTGTACTATCTCCTTGTCCAACTTCTAGGGTCACAAAAGGTCGTCGATCCACTATCCTATGGGTACGTTCACCTGAAGCCTCACACATGGCCATGTGATAGCCTAGAGACTCTTGAGTGTCAATCATAGGCTGATCTCTCCCTTGCCTCCTCAATTTCATTCGTCGGATGCGCTCTAAGGCCTCTGCTTGTGCTTCCTCTCGAATTCATTTTTCCTCCTCTTTACGTTTCTTGGCAGTGTTGAGCCGATTTAACATCTCTTCAGTCAGGGGTTCTTGGTATAACTTGACTCTACATCCGCTTATGTAGCTAGGGAGAATATTGCCTTCCAAAGTGGCTAGTTGTACTGCCCCACTAGTTGAAATCCTATTTATGATCATAGGTCCATAGCCTCTTTTCTCTAATTTTCGTGCATGCTGCTTCAATGTGTAGACTAGGACTAGGTCTCCCGCTCTCAAGCCTTTATTCTTCACATGTGTATCAAAATATGCCTTTTGCCTCTTCTTCGCTGCATAGATTCGTGCTGCAGCTCTCAATCGTGTCTCGCCTAGCTCTTGTGCTACCTTCAATGTAGGTATCAAAAAGTCCAAGGGTAGCACCGCATTCTGACCGAACACCATCTGAAAGGGTGTGGCTTGGAGTACTGTTTTATAGGCCACTCCGTATGCCCAAACAGCATGGTGTAGTTGTTTGTCCCAATCAGTGCGTTTATTGTTCACTAATTTCGTTAGTACATTGCATAAGATCTTATTTGTGCTCTCAGCCTGGCCATTAGCTTGGGGATGATAGGGGGCAGACTTCTTATGTACCACCAAGAATTCTTGGAGCAGATTTTCAATAACTTCATTCAAGAAGTGAGTCCCTCTATCACTGACCAGCTCTATAGGTAATCCATACCTGGTGAACACATTCCCAAACAAGAACTTAGTTGTTGTTTGTGCATCGTTCTTTGTTGTTGCTTTTACCTCTACCCACTTAGTTAGATAGTCAGTGGCCACAATGATATACTCAGCATGTGAACCCTTAGCTGGGGGATTAATAGGACCTACAAAGTTTATTCCCCATTTAGAGAATGCACGTCCACCCATCATAGGTTTCAGTGGCATCTCATCTTTGCGTATAGGATACTGAGTTCTCTGACACACATCACACCGTTTCACATAGGTATGTGCATCCATGTGAAGGGTCGGCCACCAGAAGCCCACAAATAGTATTGCCTTGATCACCCGATCTGGTCCAAAGTATCCTCCTGCTACACCTTGGTGAGCAGTTTCCAAGATCTTTAGATATTCACTCTCATGAACACAAAGTCTTAGGTAACCATCTTTTCCATGCTTGTATATATTATCACCAATGAGTGAGTAATCTAGGACTTCTTGTTCTAGACTTCTTTGCCTCGTCATAGTCATGTCTGGAGGGAATGTTTTCGTCCTCAGGAAGGATACTAGGGGTTCACTCCAATCCGGCACTATGGACACTTGATAAAGAGTGGCATGTTCCATAGGTGGTTTAGTGCAGCAGATTGGGCATTCCTTGCACAACTTCTGGACATCAGCTTCCATAGTCGGCCAATGCACTCCTAGTCTCCTCAGGGTCTGTAGGGTTCGTTGTTTTGAGTAGTGTTTCTCTAATGCACCTACATGTGCTAATTGCAACCACTTAGCGTACTCGTCCTCTTCTACACAACAAGCCAAGATCCCTTGATCTGTGTGCTTGTACATACTTCCAGCCATGATGTGGTACTTCTGCTCTCAAATGAGTCCTGCCTTTCCTCACTACTACCTCAAAGTCATATTCCATTAGTAAGAGAAACCATCTTACTAATTTGCCTATATTACACGGCTTGTTTACCAGGTACAGTAGAGCTTGGTGATCAGTAAAAAATTTGAACTTATTTGCAAGCAAATAGTGTCTAAACTTTTTAACCGCGTACACCATGCCTAATCCTTCTCGTTTGGTGGTTGTAAAGTTCCGTTCAACAGCATTCAATTGTCTACTGGCATAGGCAATGGGGAGATCCATATTACCTTCACCCGTAGGTTGTGCAAGTACACATCCAATAGCATAATTGGAGGCATCCACATGAACATGGAATGGCTTGTTCCAATCTGGTGTGGTCAAGATTGGTGCTGAACATAATCTTCGTTTAAGCTCCTGGAAGGAATTCTCACATTCATCAGTCCTCTCAAAGTTAGTCAGAAGTCCGTACATGGGCTTTGCAATGACAGCATACATGTGGATGAACCGGTGGTAGTAACCACAATGCCCCATGAAAGCCTGTACTTCCTTGACGTTCTTTGGCCTAGGTAGTTCTGCGATGGCTCTCACTTTCTCTTCGTCACTGGATATGCCGTTCTTAGACACTATGTGTCCTAGAATTTTGCCTTGCCTCACCATGAAAACTGTAAGGAATTGAACTCACAACCTCTTGGTTAGGAATGTGATGGGCTAACCACTTGCCCCAAAAGCCATGGTTAAGGATTACTTCCTAGTCCTCTCTCTTAGGGTGTGGTTCAACCATCTCCTACCAGGATTATGTTACATTCTTCCCCCCTTGGTCGATCATTGTCCTCAATGATCTACTCTTGTATCCCTCTAGCCTCGGTGATCAGTCCCTTGAACCCCTAGGTGCCCTTGAATTCATGTCCCTCAACCTCGCATAGTTTCTTGAACCTTGTTTGCAACCTTGGTCTCTTGAACCCTTGCTCTCAACCTCGTTGTCTTGAACCTTCTTGTTCGCAACCTTGGTGTCTCGAGCCCTTGTTCTCAACCTCAGTCTTGAACCTTGTTCTCACCCATGCTTGGTATCTTGAACACTCAATCAAGTGCCACCCAAGGATTCACAAGGAATTCACACTTCCAAGCTAGCTCATTGGAAAGTTCGTTCCGAGAGCTTTCCAACGGTATATTACATGCCTCAATCCGACATACGGATTGAGAGATACACCCCAATCATTGTAAGGTCCATCCTTGAAACCGACGCGCGCGCTTTCCACAATTCCTACCCTTTCACATAGAGGATGCCCAAGCGCCTTTTTTAGAGGCCATTGGGTCATTCCACCTTGCCGAAGCCTACTTCCTAGGCTCTGATACCAATGTAAGGAATTGAACTCACAACCTCTTGGTTAGGAATGTGATGGGCTAACCACTTGCCCCAAAAGCCATGGTTGAGGATTACTTCCTAATCCTCTCTCTTAGGGTGTGGTTCAACCATCTCCTACCAGGATTATGTTACAAAAACACACTTTTCTGGGTTCAGGAAGACTTGATATTCTCTGCATTTATCAAAGATTTGTCTGAGTTCAGGTATATGGGTCTGTCTAATGTTGGAATGAATGCACAGATCATCAACATAGACTTCCAAATTCTTCCTCAAGAACTCTTTAAACACGTGACACATCAATCTTTGAAAGGTAGCAGGTGCATTGGTAAGCCCGAATGGCATTACCCGAAAGGCAAATATGCCCCACTCCGTGGCAAAAGCCGTCTTATGTTGATCCTCTGGAGCAATGGCTACTTGATTGTAGCCTGAAAACCCATCTAGGAAGCTGTACACTTCCTTGCTTGCTACCCTTTCTAATAAATGCTCGGTGATAGGAAGCGGATAACTATCCCTGATAGTGGCTCCGTTAACCTTCTTCAAGTTAATGCATACACGTAATTTGCCGCTCTTCTTGGGCACCACTACAATGGGGGATACCCATTCAGTGTGCTCAATTTCATAGATAAACCAGGCTTCCACCAGACGATCTATCTCTTCTTTGATCTTGGCGGTGTAGTTGTCATTGTATGTGTAGGGCTTCTGCTTAGAGGGTCTGGCATCTGAGGTCATGGGGATTGTGTGTGAGCATATGTCTGGGTCAACACCCTTCAGATCCATGTAGCTCCAAGCGAATACATCTCTGTATTCTCTTAGCAAGGCTATCAATTCATGCTCTTCGTCTTCCGTCAGGTCATGGCCTATATACGTGCATCTCTCCTCTCCTTCTTCCACAGCTACCATAATTTTCTTGGTGGTTTCTTTGTTATCATAGGGGCCTCCCCTGATTGCGCCTCTCGTTTAGGCATTTTGATCATGACTCTCCTGTCATCTACCTCATACTTCTTAAAATTTTCCGGGACCTCAAACAAAGATTCTTCCTCTTCTCGTGTGACTTCTCTCTTCTTTCTTTTCTTTCCTTCCTCCTTCAGGGTCACATGTGTGGCTAGCCTTACATCATTTGTAAGCTCTCCATGTCTCTGGGGTTGAAATTCTACTTCATAGAAGTATTCTTCATCTGATGCAAAGGGTGGGTCCATAATGATTGACTCTAGATCGGAGTCACTTGCATCCTCAAATGCATCAGGGCTAGGTTCACACTCTTCTAACACTGCCTCTCCCATGATTGGCTCTATGGAGAAGACTGAAATTTCATAGCCATCTTCATCACAGTGAGGTGTCCATTGTTCTTCATTGATGGCTACATCCATTGTTGCTAGGATTTCTGCCCAACCGTGGGGTTCAAATTCCTTGTTAGGAAAGACTACAGGTGCATAGGCTGGGTCTTGAATTGATCTATGTGTTTCTTTTGCACCTACCTCTCTGGCTTTTTCTCTTTTCTCTTCTTCTCCTACCACTTTGCACATCCATAAGTGGGTGTCTTCATGCATCCATGAGGATCTTGATCCTATGGAATGCACAGATTCCGTTGTGGAGGTGATCGCAATCCGGGTGGATCGGGTCCGGTCGTGGCACACACAGGGTGTATGAAGCTAATGAATGTTGGAACGTTTAAAGATGTGAAGGTGAAATTAATGTTGAGTATGGAGATGAGAGAGATGTTGAACTGATTATGGGAATAGGAATGTAGGAGTGCAAGTTAGATTTATGAACATGAATGATAAGAATGAAAGAGAACCATACATACGAATGAGATTTGGAAGGAAGAATGGTCCATTGAAGGATCTTCTTAAACAATTCCTAATTCCAATCCATATGCATAGTCTTCTTTGGATGATATGTATGCATGACGAGAATAGATGGAATCCTTATACATAAATCAGTTTCGAAAGGAAGAATGGTCCAATATTGGAGCTTCTTATACACTTTCAGAAACTAATAAATATGTATGGATTTGTATGGATTATATACATGCAAGTGAATTATGATGATGGATTTTACTCACAAGCTCAAAGAAACATCCTCACTGGTTCAACGCAATACTGCGGAGCCTTCTCACACATAGAAGAAATAGAAGACATGTAAAAATACTTAAGAGACTGAGAGAGGTCACAAGAGACAAGTGACAAGTGACATGAATTAAAAGAATTTGAATTAAGTTACATGTAAAAGATCGTCGTGGTACGTCATGCTAAGCAGTCTACTGATCAAAGGTGGTTCCGACCCTCAAACCATGACAGTTCAACCGAATGTCACACGTAAGAAGGTGAGTTCCACTCCAGTGACCCTATGTCTGTCTAGGCTCGTAACGTCTAACTAAAGAAGTCTAAGACTCATTAAAATCAGCTCTAACTCACTCACACGCTCCACCGAGGGTGAGTCAAGATAGAGATGCTGGTTTCAAGAGCCTATCCTAAATTGGAGTTCTAACTTAAATTTGAAACTAGGTTCTATACTCATACTAGCTCACCTTGGATCCTCACTCGCTCAACCGAGGGTGATCGTCTCAAGGAAACCGTAAGCTAGCATGAGCCCTATGGATGCCTAACAATGATGCTCTAGGAGTTTGGAGGGGGGTTTATATAGTTTTTTGAATGAATTTGGGCCCTTGGATCTAGAGAAATCAACTCTCAACTCTAGGATCACTACTTTTGATTACAACCATTTGATTAATCAAATCAATGGCTTGGAATTGTTCTTTCTATCAAATCTAGTGTAAAGGAGTGAAATTTAGGCGCCCTCATTCTCCACCATTGGATCTGGGGATGATCTGGACCGTCGGATCAGTGCTCACATCAATTCGGATAAGATAAGCCACTATTTTTGGAGAAATGATGCATTATTGATCTTTGATTGTAAAAAAGGTCTTCTTTTATGGAAAAAATTCGTGGATCCTCCTTCCTTTATGCCTTAGTGCATCTCCACCCTTGAATATGAGCTCATCTTGACCGTACAACATGGTTCAATCATATTTTGACATGTGGCAGACATTCAAGCCTTCAGTTTTCTTATTCTAGAAAACTGCGGTGACGTTGAAAACTGGACTTTGTGCTCTTTGACCCTCCAAAAAGTCTTTGATGAAGATGAAACATTGTAGGACTATGTTTCCAAAGATCTCCTTCAGGAATATGCAGAAAAAACTCCCATCTGAATCCCTAGATTGGAGTTCTAACTTAAATTTGAAACTAGGTTCTATACTCATACTAGCTCACCTTCGATCCTCACTCGCTCAACCGAGGGTGATCGTCTCAAGGAAACCGTAAGCTAGCATGAGCCCTATGGATGCCTAACAATGATGCTCTAGGAGTTTGGAGGGAGGTTTATATAGTTTTTTGAATGAATTTGGGCCCTTGGATCTAGAGAAATCAACTCTCAACTCTAGGATCACTACTTTCGATTACAACCATTTGATTAATCAAATCAATAGCTTGGAATTGTTCTTTCTATCAAATCTAGTGTAAAGGAGTGAAATTTAGGCGCCCTCATTCTCCACCATTGGATCTGGGGATGATCTGGACCGTCGGATGAGTGCTGACATCAATTCGGATAAGATAAGCCACTATTTTTGGAGAAATGCTGCATTATTGATCTTTGATTGTAAAAAAGGTCCTCTTTTATGGAAAAAATTCGTGGATCCTCCTTCCTTTATGCTTTAGTGCATCTCCACCCTTGAATATGAGCTCATCTTGACCATACAACATGGTTCAATCATATTTTGACATGTGGGAGACATTCAAGCCTTCAATTTTCTTATTCTAGAAAACTGCGGTGACCTTGAAAACTGGACTTTGTGCTCTTTGACCCTCCAAAAAGTCTTTGATGAAGATGAAACATTTTGGGACTATGTTTCCAAAGATCTCCTTCAGGAATATGCAGAAAAAACTCCCATCTGAATCTAACTTGTACAAGTTTGACTACATTTGGAAGCTTGCAAGGTGGCATTAAGGTGTCTAGGAAGCCCGGATAACCTTGAAACTTTATACAAATATGTAGCCACATATGGTCTTTATACATGCCAAACCATATGGCTAACATAAATTTCTATACAAGAATTTGTAGGGTCAAACTAGAAAAAATACATTTTTATAAAATGAACATAGCATATCAATGTGCTACCAAATCCATTTTCTGCTGAAATTTGGGCTATAGACTGCCTTTGACAATCTTTACAAGTATATGGATTTTCATCTAATTTGGTGACAATGAAATTTTTGCCCTAATTTCCCAACTTTGACCAGCTTTGACCAACTTTGACCGCTACCATGGACTTTCTTGATTTCTTTGAAACTTTGTATGTGACCTTCCTTTGACATCCTTGATGCATCCTGGACTTCTCGGGGAATTCTGGCTACCTTCACCAAATATGTTTTTTGTAGGCCTTCACAAGTGAGAGAGGAGAGAAAATCTCGACGACATTCGCCCCCACTAAACCTGCGATTCCTCCGGAAGCGCCACTCTAGCATCTGTGAAAAACAAAATGTTCGAGGCATCAAATTCTTTTATAGGCAACATAAGAAACATGGAAGGAAAATTGATTATATGCATGAATTAGTAGGTAACGTGACATGAAACAAAATTTGCATGAAAGAAAGAATTGAAACAGGCAACATGAATATGCATGAACAAATAGGCAACATATATGCAAATGAACAAGCAACATTGGCAACAAGAAAGAAAAAAAACAAGCATCAATATGAAGTGGAAGTGGATGTATTGAGTCGTTTTAAGCATCAGTTCCTCTCATCTTGAAGAAAATTTTGTACCTTTTTCATAAAGCAATCTACCTTAAATATGATTATAAACAAAGATTTAGGATTTTCAAGAGACATCTTTCATCTTTAGCTTATTTTAGATCAACTCCTTTCCTACATAAATATGAATATGCTCTTTCTCTAATAACATGCAAGGAAATCTAACTAAACTCCACTAATGCATAAATCTGCTTATATAGCCCGTGATTTATTCTACTATGCCTCTTTATCCTCCTTTGGCTTGCTCTTTTTTTTTTCGATGATGATGATGATTCGGCAACTTTATGGTTACGATCACTTTTTTGGGGTGGAAGAAAGTGTAAACTTCTTGGTAACATGTAGTTTTTTTTTTTTTTTTGACGAGGAAAAATTAAACCCCGATACAAGGTACAACCATTTTTGATGACGGAGAACAGTCGTTTAAACTCCTATACAAGTGCTGTGAGATGGACTAAGGATGTAGAAACATGCAATAACAGGAGCTAGGATTTCAACATGCTAGGAGCTAGCATGTTTATATATGAAAGTCATGTCACCAAAATAAACCTCCAAATCTACATGCCCTATCTTTCCACAATCCTAGATTATAATCAATTTCTTAGTAGATAAGTTACTACTTAAGATAAAATTTTACACAAGTAGAGAAATCATCATTTGCCTTTTTTTGACTCAAGTGATGTGGATATGCAATGCAATGCAAAGACTGAAAAAAACATACATGAAACAAGCATGGAAAAAAAAATAGAATGAACTTGAAAAAAAAAAAAAAAACAAAGCAACATGAACTTGAAAATTAATTTTTTTTTTTTTAATAACATGGATACTCCTGTTTATGAATCAGCCTCATTGTTGTCATCTTCTTCAATGTCCTCATCCAAAATGTACTCGTCATTATCATGCTTCTTGAATAACTTTATCCTTTTACTTGCAATCAAAGCTTTTAGTGCAACACCATTTAATTCACAAAGAGCATACGTACCATTGTTGTTGACTTTTGATACTATGTATGGCCCAAACCACCGTTGAGTGAGCTTTTTGCGTGCATCATATTGAGAGTCGAATGTACTATCATAAATGAGCACCCAATCTCCTACTTCAATTGGCTTAGGACGCAATCGATGAGTTTTATCAAAATAATGCTTGTTCTTCATTCTAGATTCTCTTAATTTTTCAACAGCATCATCAAGTCTTAATTTACCTTGTTCTAACTGTTTAATACGCAAACTCAAAAAATCATCAGTAGACATGTTTTCAGACCAAGGAAAATTTGACCATGCAGAAATATGAGACTGAATTGGAAACAATGGTTTTTGATAGTACATGAGTTCAGCAGGCATATATCCAGTAGTACGTGTGCATGTCATTCTATCTGCCCAAAGTGCAAAAGGTAAGAATTTAGGCCATTGTTTGATGTCACCATTACATGCTTTAGATATGGCTTTCACAATAGGTGGATGCCCTCTCTCTATTTTACCATTGGCCTCTGGATTATATGCAGTAGTGAGAGACAAACGAATACCGTGACGCTCAAAGAACTCTTTAGCTTCTCTCGCATTTAACTCTCCACGATCGGCAACTACTTTCTCTATGTACCCAAAGCAACTTATGACATCTTCAAGCAAGAATTTGCAAACATTGTAAGTGGTCTTAGATCGTAGTGCACGTCCCTCTACATGATTAGTTAAGTCTTCTCTTGCAAGTACAATGTAATGCATTTTGTCGATACCTTTAGGCATAGTTACAAGATCTACTACCCACTTGTAGTGAATACAAGGTGGATAAGTAGGATGCAACGGATCTCTATGTTTGACTGATCAATGAAGTTGACAAGTAGAACATGTAGAAACATAGCTACTAATGTCAACATACATCCTAGGCCAATAATAGGTACTTCTAATTTTTTCATATGTTCCAAAAAATCCTTTATGACTTGCCCATAATGTCTGATGCATTCCCTTCATTACTTGCAATTGAAGACCTCTCTTTCCTAGGACGCGTTGTGGATTCTTAACCTTACCCTTAGCATGTCTCCAAAGATAACCATTACATAGGAAAAAGTTATAAGCTCGTTTCCTAATGTTACGGAATCTATTCGTAGTCCAGCTAGGTAATGGTTGTAGTGTACTGAGATACTTTCCTATGTCTCTCCATTCATCTTCGTACTCAGACTCATGAAATTTCTCATACTCATATATATGTGGAACATAGTCAACTAAATTCACATTCTTTATTAGATCACTTTCAAGATCATCATCAAATCTAGCTCTCGATAACATATCAGCAACTGAGTTTGACTTACCTGAAATATGAACTAACTCAGGATTTATGAACTTAATATATGAGATCCATCTAAGCATGTCTATATCAGGAGATGAACAATTGGCTATCATTCCAATGAGAGGCAAACAATCAGTCTCAACTTTGACATTTGCACCAATGAAATATTCTTTGTCTGTTTTCAAAGCTGTTACCATACCCCATAGTTCTCGTTTGATATGTGGATATTTTCGTTGTGTTTCATGTAGAATTTTGGCACCAAACCTTATTGCATATCTATTCCCTTCACTATCATCTTGACTTATGACCCAACCTATACCAATAGGACTAGTATCAACAGTCAATATAATAGGTTTGTTAGTAGAATAGTCTACACGCTTAAGGATGGGAGCTTCAAGCAATAATTTCTTCAATTTACGCATAGCTTGAGTGTGTTTGTCAGTCCAAATAAATTTTCGTTTCTTCCTCAACAAGTCATAAAGACAATCAGCAACATGAGCAAAGTGAGGGATCCAAATAACATAAAAGATGCAAGCACCAAGAAATCTACGTACCTCACTCACGTTGTTACATGTTTCAGAAATCTTGCTAATGGCATCAACTTTTTGTGGGTATGGCTTTCGACCATAATGGCCACATAAATGTCCAACAATAAGTACCTCGTTGACACCAAAAACAGATTTCTCTATGGAAAATGTGAGACCTACCTCTTCAAATCGTTGAAATATTCTTTCACAATCAGAGATATGGTCAAGAACAAATTTACGACATCCCGATGAATCTAAAGTAATGTCCTTTACACGTTCCTCACTCCCTTTAATTGGAATATCATCAATGAATGGCATAGTTATATGAGGGATAAAGTCATGTAAGACCATATTCATAGCACTCATCATATGAGCCACAGAATTAGTCGCTCCTTGAGGTAAAGTACACATTCGCACTAAGCCTAAAGGAGTTTTCATTGTGGTTATGTCACGACTATCAATTGCTAATTGGAATTGGTCATATCCAGAATATAGATCACCCATTGAATAGATAGAATGTCCTGAAAATGATTCAGCAAACTCATCTACAATGGGTCCTGTTCCTACATTCCTTATGGTGACTTTATTGACGGGTTGGAGATCTTGAATAAAACATAGTTTCCCATTCTTTTTAGGCATAGTGAACCATCTGTTTGAGTAAGGTGCAAAAGATGGCTCTAAAATTCTCATGTTTATCTTCTCCTTAAGTAGTTTCATTAGCTCAGGTAAGTGAGCCTTTGGAACAGGTATAGGACGAAGATTCCATGGAATATGTGGAATAGTAAAGATTATCATGGGTGCAACTAGCTTAGGATCTACACAACCAATCTCATGAGGATACATAGTAAAGGCTTTTCCATGGCTCCGTATAACTCTCTCAAATTTATCTCTCTCTGCTGGAAAAAGAAAGTCATCATCTCTACCAATTTTCACCTATTTGATTGTCTCATCCGTGAATGTATGTCCTATGTTTTTCTTATCCCGAAGAATTGGATCATTTTTCACATCAATAATTTTTTCATTACTTCCTTGAGGTAATGGTTGAGCTATGGGTTTGATTTTTTTGTCTGCAGTTTTGTACTTTGTTTCAACTAAGGCATCATGTGTTTGGTTAAATTTCGAGCACTTGTCAATATTGAGAGTATACTCTTGGATTAGAGCATACTCATCAAGGGAAGAAATAAGAATAATATGGGAATTAGAATTTTGTTGAAGACATAACTCTAACTCCTCAAGAGTAGAGAAACAATGAGATGTCTCAATCACATGCTCAATGTTCTCATCATGTTCCATGATTTTGTTGTTTTTATAATTTTTTTGGGTTTTTTGGATAAAAGACTTGGACAATTGACTCTTATGCAGAAAATCTAATCTAGAATGTGGAAAACAAAGTGACAAACTATTGTACATGTTGGTTGGATGCGAGATGTCAAACCAATATCCACTGTTGTCCCACTCAACAATGGATTCTATCCGAAATTTTGATCATATGTAGCTCCAAACATGAATCGAGGTGCACAATCACTACAAGCATGCTCATGACCCTGAGTAACAATAGGTTTCTTTCTAATTGACAATCGATTCCTAGGATGATTCACTCCTACTGTCATGACTTGAAGTGATTGCATTCCATCCTTAGACTTAAATCTAGCATAGGTAGACCCATCATCCATGGCTTTAGTTTCCATACGACTCTCACAAATAAAGGGTTGACCTAAGAGAACTTCATAGGAGCAATTATCTTGAATAAAAAAGTGAAACTCTTCTGTGATTCCTCCTATGGATATGGGCACACTAGCACAAGCTCCATACAGGGTACCTACACCATTATCTGTAGTTCTCATACGCCATCCACAATCTTTATCTATGGGCCATTGAAACTTATCATAGACTTCTCTTGAAATCACATTGATTTCAGAGCCGGAATCTACTAATGCATTTACAGTGATAGTGTTCTTATCATTTCCTATTTTAACATGCATCTCTGATGTACCTCTAGACCAAAATGTTCTTTTAAAGTGGCTTTCAGGATTGTTTTCATGATTTTCATGGTCAGGTTGAATAGGTCCTAAGAAATTTTTATTAACATTTACTTCATCATCATCAAAGTCCTCTTCATCAGATTCATCAAAGTTTAAGGCTTCATTCATAGCTTGATCTTGATCTAGAGAATCTTGCATCTCAGTATCTAGATTAAGTGGAAACCTCTTCCTTTTAATTAGTCCGATAAAGTTATCTTTAAAAACAGGCTTTGCAATAGAGAAAACTTGTTCTAAAGACATAGTCACTTGACTCTTAAGCAAAATGTCATCTAAAATCTCCATAGGATCTATTTTTCTCTCAATTTCTGAAATCAAGATGGCTTTAGGTTTTCTCTTTGGTTTCTTTTGTTTTTGCTCAGGGTCTTGTTTTTGTTCATGTTCTCGTGTTTGGTCTTCAGTTTGTTTTGATTGTTCTTGTTTATCTAAAGGCTTTGGTTCTGTTTTTCTTTGCTTTGTCTTCTTCCCTTTTTGTTTCTCCTCTTGTTTTTGTTCATTGGGTTCTGATTCTTGTTTTTTATCTTTGGATTGTGATGTTTCTCCTTGCTCTATGATTGTTTCTATTCCCTTTGAGGTTTGTTTTCGAGTCACTCTTCTTTCACTAGGATCAGCTTCATCTCTTTTTCATTTTTCTTCTACATTGGATATGTGAGAAATAAGAGATTGATCTTCTATTGGTGATTCCCAAGCTGTTATTCTCCTAATCTCATCTCGTGCTCTTACTAAAGCCTCTATGGAAAAGTCAACTTCCTTTGTGGGTTTACTTGATTCCACTTGTTCATCAAGAGCTTCTAGTTTCACTCCTCTAGTTCCTACATCCGTTATGGTTATATTCTCATAGTGTTTTTTCATTCCTCCCTTACCATAATTTCCTTGCAAAGGTAGCCTAGATCGATAGTCACAGATTTTCTTATCTATGTCTATTACTAGTCGTTGCTCCTTAGCAGCCTTCAATAGTTCACAATCTCTCAAAAAGTGCTCTAACGAATCACACCAAGGACACCTACGAGGGCCACGCACAAAACCATTTTGATTTTGAGGATTTTGATTAACTTGTGGTGGGAAATTTTGAAATTGAGGATTTTGTTGATAAGGTATTGAACAGGATAATTAGGATTTTGATAAGGCAATTGATGTATTTGAGGAGCTTGGGGAGCAACATGTGGTACTTGAGGTGCAAGAGGAGCTTCCATATTATACGGTTGATAATTTTGAAAATTTTGATTTTGAGGATTTTGAAAAGCTATTTGTGAAGCTTGAGGATACATGTTTTGATACATTTGAGGATTTTGCACATGAGGATGAGGATGAGGATTTTGCATTGGAGGAACTTGATATGCTTGAGTAGGAGCTACTTGTGGATTTTGCTTGGTAGCTATAGCATGTTGATTAGGCTCTTGAAAGTCATTGGGTTCATTTGATTTTGGAAAGTTTTGGTGTAACTAGATTGTAAAGCATCTATAGTCTTGGCCAAATTGGATTGTGTAGCAATAAGACTTTCCATTTGCTTAGTGAGAATATCCACTTGAGATTGTTCAACTACACTTTTAGTTGGCTCTACTTTAAAACCTTGAGTAGGCTCCATCATTTGAGGAATAGGAGTAGAGTCAAAAAGCATAGCATGGGATTGTTCTCTAACTTGCTCCTTAGTTTGTGGAAGGCTAGCTTGAGGAAGACTAGTTTGGTCATAAAGCATGGATTGTCTTTGATGTCTATGGGCTACAGCCTCTACTACTTTACGCACTTTTTGCCAATTGTCAGTAAGACCATAGCGCTTATCTGGTTCTTCTAATCGCCGTTCAACTTCCCTACGAGTTTCAGGATGAAGAAGCTTAAGAAAATTGATCACAAGATCAGGTTCCAAAGTTATCTTATCCTCATCAGGAAGTTGTTCATAGCGTCTAATATACTCATTTTGTAAGTGAGTAATAGAGCTACTAGGCTTTGGAGAATTGACCCATTGTAAGAATCCATCCCGATTATGTTGGCTATAATCTTCAAGATAGAATTCTTTGAGCATCTCCTTTCTAAAATCACTCCAAGGAAGACTATCATATTGAGTGACACGGTTTATGATAGAGCTATCAACAATTCGTTCAAAGAATGATATCAAAAGATCTTCGGGAAGACCAAAAATCATAGCTTGCTCTTCAAACAAATCTAAGTAGCTTGTGATGTTGATGCCATTGAATTTTCCCTTCTCTCTCAACATAGAAGAGACTATTCTTTGGCCTTGTTTCTCAACAATAAGGGATTTGAATCCTTCCTCCATCTTGTGTAAATAAGCAAGTGATGCACGATGCTCTAGATCTCTCACAAATGCGTTTACTTCACGACGAAGATGTGCACGATATTGTGACAAATCCAGTGCAACACTCAAGACTGATGATGATGATATGATGAGGATGAAAAATATGAAACAAAGGATATGGATCACAACCTCCCAACAAGATCAGAAGCAAATGCCACGAAGCGTTTCACGTCGGGTTCAAATGTGGAGGTGATCGCAATCCGGGTGGATCGGGTCCCGTCGTGGCACACACAGGGTGTATGAAGCTAATGAATGTTGGAACGTTTAAAGATGTGAAGGTGAAATTAATGTTGAGTATGGAGATGAGAGAGATGTTGAACTGATTATGGGAATAGGAATGTAGGAGTGCAAGTTAGATTTATGAACATGAATGATAAGAATGAAAGAGAACCATACATACGAATGAAATTTGGAAGGAAGAATGGTCCATTGAAGGATCTTCTTAAACAATTCCTAATTCCAATCCATATGCATAGTCTTCTTTGGATGATATGTATGCATGACGAGAATAGATGGAATCCTTATACATAAATCAGTTTCGAAAGGAAGAATGGTCCAATATTGGAGCTTCTTATACGCAATACTGCGGAGCCTTCTCACACATAGAAGAAATAGAAGACATGTAAAAACACTTAAGAGACTAAGAGAGGTGACAAGAGACAAGTGACAAGTGACATGAATTAAAAGAATTTGAATTAAGTTACATGTAAAAGATCGTCGTGGTACGTCATGCTAAGTAGTCTACTGATCAAAGGTGGTTCTGACCCTCAAACCATGACAGTTCAACCGAATGTCACACGTAAGAAGGTGAGTTCCACTCCAGTGATCCTATGTCTGTCTAGGCTCGTAACGTCTAACTAAAGAAGTCTAAGACTCATTAAAATCAGCTCTAACTCACTCACACGCTCCACCGAGGGTGAGTCAAGATAGAGATGTTGGTTTCAAGAGCCTATCCTAAATTGGAGTTCTAACTTAAATTTGAAACTAGGTTCTATACTCATACTAGCTCACCTTGGATCCTCACTCGCTCAACCGAGGGTGATCGTCTCAAGGAAACCGTAAGCTAGCATGAGCCCTATGGATGCCTAACAATGATGCTCTGGGAGTTTGGAGGGGGGTCTATATAGTTTTTTGAATGAATTTGGGCCCTTGGATCTAGAGAAATCAACTCTCAACTCTAGGATCACTACTTTTGATTACAACCATTTGATTAATCAAATCAATGGCTTGGAATTGTTCTTTCTATCAAATCTAGTGTAAAGGAGTGAAATTTAGGCGCCCTCATTCTCCACCATTGGATCTGGGGATGATCTGGACCGTCGGATCAGTGCTGACATCAATTCGGATAAGATAAGCCACTAATTTTGGAGAAATGCTGCATTATTGATCTTTGATTGTAAAAAGGTCTTCTTTTATGGAAAAAATTCGTGGATCCTCCTTCCTTTATGCTTTAGTGCATCTCCACCCTTGAATATGAGCTCATCTTGACCGTACAACATGGTTCAATCATATTTTGACATGTGGCAGACATTCAAGCCTTCAATTTTCTTATTCTAGAAAACTGCGGTGACCTTGAAAACTGGACTTTGTGCTCTTTGACCCTCCAAAAAGTCTTTGATGAAGATGAAACATTGTAGGACTATGTTTCCAAAGATCTCCTTCAGGAATATGCAGAAAAAACTCCCATCTGAATCCCTAGATTGGAGTTCTCACTTAAATTTGAAACTAGGTTCTATACTCATACTAGCTCACCTTGGATCCTCACTCGCTCAACCGAGGGTGATCGTCTCAAGGAAACCGTAAGCTAGCATGAGCCCTATGGATGCCTAACAATGATGCTCTAGGAGTTTGGAGGGGGGTTTATATAGTTTTTTGAATGAATTTGGGCCCTTGGATCTAGAGAAATCAACTCTCAACTCTAGGATCACTACTTTCGATTACAACCATTTGATTAATCAAATCAATGGCTTGGAATTGTTCTTTCTATCAAATCTAGTGTAAAGGAGTGAAATTTAGGCGCCCTCATTCTCCACCATTGGATCTGGGGATGATCTGGACCGTTGGATGAGTGCTGACATCAATTCGGATAAGATAAGCCACTATTTTTGGAGAAATGCTGCATTATTGATCTTTGATTGTAAAAAAGGTCCTCTTTTATGGAAAAAATTCGTGGATCCTCCTTCCTTTATGCTTTAGTGCATCTCCACCCTTGAATATGAGCTCATCTTGACCGTACAACATGGTTCAATCATATTTTGACATGTGGCAGACATTCAAGCCTTCAATTTTCTTATTCTAGAAAACTGCGGTGACCTTGAAAACTGGACTTTGTGCTCTTTGACCCTCCAAAAAGTCTTTGATGAAGATGAAACATTGTAGGACTATGTTTCCAAAGATCTCCTTCAGGAATATGCAGAAAAAACTCCCATCTGAATCTAATTTGTACAAGTTTGACTACATTTGGAAGCTTGCAAGGTGGCATTAAGGTGTCTAGGAAGCTCGGATAGCCTTGAAACTTTATACAAATATGTAGCCACATATGGTCTTTATACATGCCAAACCATATGGCTAACATAAATTTCTATACAAGAATTTGTAGGGTCAAACTAGAAAAAATACATTTTTACAAAATGAACATAGCATATCAATGTGCTACCAAATCCATTTTCTGCTGAAATTTGGGCTATAGACTGCCTTTGACAATCTTTACAAGTATATGGATTTTCATCTAATTTGGTGACAATGAAATTTTTGCCCTAATTTCCCAACTTTGACCAGCTTTGACCAACTTTGACCGCTACCATGGACTTTCTTGATTTCTTTGAAACTTTGTATGTGACCTTCCTTTGACATCCTTGATGCATCCTGGACTTCTCGGGGAATTCTGGCTACCTTCACCAAATATGTTTTTTGTAGGCCTTCACAAGTGAGAGAGGAGAGAAAATCTCGACGACACCGTATCATCTTTGGCTCTATGGATGGGATTCCATTGGATAGGAGGGACATCTCTATGAGAGTAATCTTTGAGATTCACTTTGGTCGTAACACCTAAGTGTTGTAGGTACAAGGAATTGGTTCCCCAGTCCTGTACCACTTGCAACTGTTGCATAAATGGTCTCCCTAAGATCATTTCATAGGCATGATTTTTGCTAAAATCACATATAGCAAATGTATGCTCGAACTCAACACCACATGTAGTGAGAGTTATGCCTTCTAGTAATCCCAAGGGCCTCTCAATATGGCCATTAGCCATCTGCAATTTCATTCTCGTCGGTCGGAGTGCTGACTTGCCCCAATGCTTCTAGAGGGAAGTTGTAGCAATTGCAACTCCTGCACCTGAGTCCAAAATTGCCTTGGTTGTGTATCCCTGATGGGTAACTGGGAGATAGGTATTTCCTTCTTCTCCTTCACTCATGTCTCCTATCTTATCCAATGGTATTTCAGGCACTGTTCTATGAGATCCGACCTAGGAACGCGATTTCGCTATGTCTGGCACTTGCATGGCTACGTGTTTCCACACTTCTGGCTTAACTTTGAGTAGCTCTTTTAAAGTGAGATTGCACTGCACCTTAGTGTTCCTTACTACCTCTGTATTCCTAGGTATGATTGAATCTTCGTTTCTTATCATGACTATGGGCACTCTCAGGCAAATAGACTTGGTTTCCCATGGGCCAGTGAAATGGGGTAATTCCTGTAGGGAGCTAGACTCGAAGTCTAACCTCTCTTGGTTTTGTGCATTCTCCTGCTCTCCATAAATGGAAGGAATATCTTGAGGGAATTGATCATGTGTGTCATCCACAAGTTCAATGGGAGGAGGGGCTTCACTTTCATTAGCCCATTTGTCTTCTTGAATCTCTCGTAGGAATTCTGGAGTGAACCTATTCATAGAAGAGGAGGTGTCTGGTTCAGTGGAATTGGGCACATAAGCTTCCTGTGGGGGATGGCTTATGTTTTTGCTCGCCTCATCTCTTTCTCGATTTTTTTCTTCCTTGCAATTATGCTCTCTAACTTCTCTAGGAGTCCATCCAAGTGCAATTGTGTCTTGGTTGAGCCTGAGTGGTTGAAAAGGCGACTGGCTTCAAACATGGTCTGAGCCAATGCGACCATTTTCGCACACAGCTTGGTTCTCTCTATCTCTAGGTCAGATCTAGGGTAGCACTTGTCATGATCCTGTTGATATATTTAGGTAGTGATGTGTGTGAACACTCTAGGACCGCCGGGGCACTTTTTTTCCTCTTTAGGAGGTTTTTTTCCCCCGGCTTGTATATACGCCTATTGCCCTAATGGGCTACTTATCTTTGTACATTCTCTAGTAATACATTCAGTCTTGTGTGTTGTGCTCCAAGCTTCTTCTTCTTCCTTGTGCTGTTCGCGTGCTTCCGCAGACGTCTAACTCCAACAATTGGTATCAGAGGAGGTCGTTGCTTCTTCTAGGGCGCCGTCGACACTCCTCCGTTTGCAGTCTCAGATTCGCACAAAATTTGGTGAGCATACTCAGGGTGTTTCCGAGATCAAAATGGCTTCGCTCTATGGTGCCGAAATCGCGATCTGAGCTCGTTTCGGCCTCCGAACGCACTATCGCAGTGCTTGTGCAGGCTATTTCGTCCTTTTGTGCCAAAGGTATATACCAGTTTCTGTTTGCCAGTTTAAGCGTCTCGAAGTCTGCTACAGGTCTAGTAGAACTCGTCTAGGCAGTTCTGTTCAACTTTTTGAGATACAGTCAATTTTCTGCATCAAGGTATTTTAGTCACCGGCCATGGCTGAAAGCAGTGATGTATTCCGTATGTTGGCTATTGAGGATAAGTTGGATGGTACCAACTACCCATTATGGGCTTATATGATGCGACATGCACTGGTTGCAAAAGGATTGTGGAACATTGTGCAGGGTGTTGAAAGACGTCCTGTTACACCTGTAACGACAGGTACTGCAAATACAGGTGTTGGAGCTGATGAAGATGGTGTCGAAGATGATATTCCGCAGATTCCTGTTCGTGCTGCTGTTTCTGTTGCACCTACTGCAGAGCAGATTCGTTGGGATGGCAGAGATGCCCAGGCACATGCATTGATAGCTTTGTCTGTCAAACGTGCCATTATTCCTCACATTCGCTCTTGCAGAATAGCAAAGGATGCTTGGGATACACTTACCACTTTGTACGAGGCTAGGAATGAGGCTCGTGTTGCTTACCTCCGAAAACAGTTGGAGAGTGAGCACATGAATGAAGGTGATTCGATGGACAGTTTTCTTACAAAGATCAAAGACCTGAAGGAACAATTGATTTCTGCTGATGAGGTTATACCAGATAGCTCACTTGTGCAGACCGTTCTGAATGGCCTTCCTGATTCATATCAGAGTTTTGCCTCTACTCCTCGATTGATGATGAAAGGCAATCCGAATGCCTTGTCATTTGAGGAATTAGTCTCTGTTCTGTTGCAGGAAGATCAGTCCAGGCAGAACAGGTCCATTATGCGTGTTGCAGATCAAGCTTTCCTGGCTAGTCAGAAGGGCAAAGGAAAATGGAGCTCTTCTACTAGTAAGCAGAAATCTGCAAATGTTGCACAATCGAAGAACCAGGATAAAGATGAGAAGAAATCAGAAAAGCAGAAATTGTTCTGCAAGTACTGTAAAGGAAATGATCATATTATAAAGAACTGTCCAAAACTGGCTGCTAAAGAGGCAAAGAAGAAAGAGGCTGGAATGGTTGTTGCAGAGGCCTCTACACCAAAAACAGAGTCTGCAAATCTTGTGCAGGAAGAAGAATGGGCGTTTACTACTGTCTGCAGTTTTGACCCATCTTCTCATGATCAGTGCATGTCTGCAGTAGACTCAGATGTTTGGTACTTTGACAGTGGGGCAACCAAACATATTACCTCGCAGCGCAGTTTCTTCTCTTCACTCGAGCCTGCCCCTACAGGGAATACTGTCACATGCGCCAATAACTCCTCTTATCCTGTTATGGGAGTTGGCAAGATCATTCTGACTACTGCTGATGGTAGTTCTTTCACTTTGTCAGAT
This sequence comes from Ceratopteris richardii, assembly GCA_020310875.1. Taxonomy (NCBI): domain Eukaryota; kingdom Viridiplantae; phylum Streptophyta; class Polypodiopsida; order Polypodiales; family Pteridaceae; genus Ceratopteris; species Ceratopteris richardii. Next base: position 135,787,250 of record CM035425.1, read on the forward strand.
GCTTTATTTGTGCCAGGGATCAAAAAGAACCTGTTATCAGTCTTTGCATTAGCCAAGATTGGCTTGGTTGTGAAATTCGTTGATGATAGGTGTACAGTCCATGATCTCTCAAATGGCGATGTGATTATTGCTTCTGGCATTTTATGTCGTGGGCTGTATAAGCTCATAGACTATGAAAAATCTGTGAATGATTCGGCATGTGCAGTTCATGATTCTCAGGCTATGTCAGATGCAAAGCTTTGGCATGCACGCTTTGGTCATCTGAATTTTGCTAGTTTGTTACGCCTGCAGAAATCTGAAATGGTGTCCTCTTTGCCCAAACTTGAGGCACCTGGAAAACATGTTTGTGAAGGCTGTATTTTGGGCAAAATGCAGCGTTCTTCCTTTCCAAAAGATGGTTCAGTTCGGGCTATGCAGAAATTGGAGCTTGTACATAGTGATGTCTGTGGTCCTATGCAGACACCCTCTTTTGGAAATTACCTTTACTTCGTGACTTTCATTGATGATTTTTCCAGGCATGCATGGGTATATCCACTCAAAGCAAAGTCCGAAGTGTTCATGTGCTTCAAACAGTTTTTGGTTTTGGCTGAAAATCTGTCAGCATGTAAAATGGGCACCCTCCGTTCTGATCGGGGGGGAATATATGTCTTCAGATTTTAATGCATTTCTGGCTGAACGTGGGATAAAACACCAGTGTACAGTGCCGTATACACCTCAACAGAATGGAGTTGCTGAACGAAAGAACAGGTCACTCATGGAGATGGCGAGGTGCATGGTCAAAAGTCAGGCTTTACCACATAGTTTCTGGCTTGAGGCTATCATGTGTGCAGCATATGTACTGAACAGGTGTCCCACGAAAGCGTTGCAGTCTATCACTCCATATGAGGCTTGGCATGACCGCAAGCCATCTGTTGCTCATCTGCATGTTTTTGGTTGTTTGGCATATGCATTAGTGCCTGAACAACATCGCAGAAAATTGGATGATAAGGCAGTAAAATGTATTTTTGTTGGGTACAGTTCTGAAAGTAAAGGCTATCGTCTGTATCATCCACAGACTAAACGCATTCTGGTTAGCCGTGATGTTGTCTTTGTGGAAGATGCTATTCAGCCATTGCTTTCATGTACTAAGGAGACATCTGTTAGCTCCAAAGACATGTATGATACTTTGATGCCTCTTTTTACAGGTGGACAGGCTAGCGCTGGTCCTAATGAGGCAACTTCTCAGCCTTTGCAGGTTTCATATGATGATGTAGATCATTCCATTTCTGATGCAGATTTACATGATGCACTTGTTGATGAGAGAGCTGATATTGAACAGGCAAAAACTATGCCAAAATGGCTGGTGCAGACTTTGCGTGACAGCAAATTAGATGCACCTTTGTCATATCGTACTCGTTCAGGCTCTCATAGTACCTCCTTTGCATCAGATTGCTATGCTATGGCTGCATCTAGTCTTTGTGATGAGAATGAGCCTGTTTCTTTTGATGAAGCACAAAATTCAGAAAATTGGATGGCTGCTATGCCATCTGAATATGATGCTATAATGAAGAATGGTACATGGTCTTTATGTGACTTGCCTCCTGGCAAGAAGGCCATTGGCACTAAGTGGGTATACAAGCTGAAGCGTAAACCTGATGGTACAGTTGACAGGTATAAGGCTAGGCTTGTTGCAAAGGGTTATGCGCAGGAAAGAGGCATTGATTTTGATGAGACCTTTGCACCTACATGCCGTATGACTACTGTTCGGAGCATTTGTGCACTTGCAGCCCATCATGGTTGGAATGTACATCAGTTGGACATTAAAATAGCATTTCTGAATGGTGACTTGCATGAAGAAGTGTATGTTTTTCAGCCCCGTGGCTTTGTGCAGAAAGGGCATGAAAACCAGGTGTGCAGGTTAAAGAAGGCGTTATATGGTTTAAAGCAAGCACCACGTGCTTGGTATGAGAAAATACATGCCTATCTGATTGCACATGGTTTTGAGAACAGTCCAACTGAAAGCACCTTATATGTTAAGCGTGCTAATGATCTGCTTTTGATCATTTTTGTCTATGTAGACGACATGCTGCTCACTGGTCCTCTTGAGAAGCATATTGGTGATTTCAAGGCTGATTTGCATGCCTCATTTGAGATGTCTGATTTGGGGCATTTGCATCACTATTTATGCATTCAGTTTATGCAAGTTGATGGTGGAATGGCTTTGTGTCAAACGAAATATATTGACACATTATTGCAGCGTTTTGGCCTTGAAGACTGTAAGCCTATTGCCACTCCTATGGAGACAGGTTTACGATTGAGTCTTCATGATGCTGGAGATGCATTTGATGCTGTTCTCTATCAGCAGGCTGTTGGATGCTTGATTTACTTATGCATTACTCGGCCAGATATTCACTTTGTTGTCTCACAGATGAGCAGGTTTATGCATTGCCCAGGAGTCACGCATTGGAAAGCGGTTAAGCGCATCTTTCGCTACTTGAGTGGTACTCGGCTACTTGGGTTGTTTTATCCCAAGGGGGGATCACTACCGCCAGATTTGCATGCTTTTTCTGACTCAGATTGGGCTGGTTGCTATGACACTCGTGTGTCCACCAGTGGTTTTTGCTTCATGCTTGGTAGCTCATGTATATCTTGGTTGAGCAAGAAGCAGCCTACTGTGGCCACTTCCAGTTGTGAGGCTGAGTATAGGGCAGCTTTCACAACGACTGTTGAGTGTGTGTGGCTCAAACGCCTTATGGCTGATTTGGGTGTTGGCCAGTCTTCTGCCACCACCATCTTCACTAACAGTCAGAGTGCATTGGCAGTTGCGAGGAACGCTGTGTTCCATGCTCGCACTAAGCACATTGAGGTGCATTATCACTATGTCAGGGAGAGGTTCTCTGCTGGGGAGATCAGCTTGGCATATGTGCCCACGCAGGAGAACATTGCAGACCTTTTCACGAAGGCTCTGCCTAGGGAGAAGTTTGAAGCTTTCCGCAAAGCTTTGGGCTTACTTCCTTTTGTGGAGTGATTTCCACATAGCTCGGCACTTCCTTATACATGAGTGCCAACTCCTTGTTCACCGCATCACTCCCAGGGGGGATTTGTTGATATATTTAGGTAGTGATGTGTGTGAACACTCTTGGACCGCCGGGGCACTTTTTTCCCTCTTTAGGAGGTTTTTTTCCCCCAGCTTGTATATACGCCTATTGCCCTAATGGGCTACTTATCTTTGTACATTCTCTAGTAATACATTCAGTCTTGTGTGTTGTGCTCCAAGCTTCTTCTTCTTCCTTGTGCTGTTCGCGTGCTTCCGCAAACGTCTACCTCCAACAGATCCGTCATATTTGGCCCTTCTTGAATTCTGGCCTAATATGCTTTAAGCATCATATCTAGATCTTCAGGAGTGGGATCGGCTAGGACTGATCCTACTCTAGGTGGTGGGTGGGTCAAGGGTGGTGTATTGAAAGGTTGGGGAATGGAAGAAGATGGATTGGCGGGTAAAGGGAAAGGTGGTGGAGGGGTGGTGTGAGAGTGGTTTTGAGATGCGAGTTCACTTATCTTTGCTTTGGTTTCTCTCAAGCTTGCTTCAAGTTCGCTCATTTTCTGTGACCATTGTCTTTTCATTCTCTCCCAGCTATCTCTCCATGCTCTTGTCCTTTTCTTGGTTATACTCTCTGTCTCACTAACCTTAGCACTCTTTTCGTGCCCTACTCCTTGAGTTTGCTGCAAGGCTTGGGCTCTAGTGACCACATGCACTGGGGCTGTGGAAGTTATACTTCCCGTAGAGTCTACCACTAACCCAATGACGTTGATAGGAGTGATTTTAGGCATGTTATTAGGGTTTTTTGGGCAATCTTGTAGGAGATGCTCTTTTCTACAGTCTTGAAAGAAACCCTGAATTGTCACTAGTTGGGGTTGTGTAGAGGCAGGTAGTGGACAATCATGTATAAGGTGATCTCCCTGACATCTGAAGCATGGTCCTCTAGGGAATGGGGGTCGTACCTGCCTAGGTTGAGGTCTAGAGTTGGGGTTTGTGTACATGACATTAGCATACTCAAGCACCCCACTATTTTCACTTCGATCCTCATAATAGTATGACTCGTTATGCTCGGGTGACTGCATGTAGTAAGCTTGTGGGCTATCAATATGTGTGGAGTCAAAACTATGGTCACTTGGATCACTGTGTGATAGCGTTGGGGTGACTAGGACTATGGCTCTGTTCGGATTTTCTTCAGCAGATGCATATTTCACTCTGATCACATTGGTTGGAGTAGGGGGTTGCTGCACTAGGACTGGTTAAGGTCTCTGTTGCCCTCGATAAGGTGGCTGATAAGGTTGCTGTGGTCTGTTGTATTGTTGTGGAGGGTACTGATTCTCGTATCTACCCTGTTGTGGATATGGCTGAGGGTAATTTTGCCTAACAGTTTGTTTGCTATATGGGCAGTCCTGTGCAGTGTGGTTGGTGTACCTTCGCTCTATGGTGCAGTACTGGCTACTAGGATTCACCTGGGGTTGGGCCATAATGGGACATACATTTGCCATATGGTCACCTCCACAAGTGTAGCACCGCTTAACTAGGGCAAATCTTGGAATTTGTTTGCTAGAGACACCTAGTTTTTGAGCTACCTTCTCGGCAAGTTCCTCAATGGATGAGGACTGACCAGATGTGAGACTACTAGAGCTATCCGAATCCTTATAGATTTTTGATAGATCCAACTCCTCGCCTAGATTATCCTCAATGTCTATGCACATGCGCACGCATTCTTCTGTAGTTCTGGGGTCCTTCAAATACACATATGACCTAAGCTTGGTGCTCAACAAGCCATCTAAGAACAAAACCACTTGCTTGGCTGGTGTGGGTAACTCAGGCATCGGGCACCTCTCTAGGTATTGCCTAAACCGTCTTCCTACTAGTCTGACCGTCTCTTGAGGTGTTTGCTTGAAGCTATGAATTAGTGAGGAAGTGTTGTGCCTTATACCACTCTTAGAAAACTCAATGATAAAAGCTTCAAGGAGCTGGTCTATGTTTCTGAAATGCCCCTTGTTCAGTGGTTGAAACCACGTAAGGGCAGTGTTCCTAAGGGTTACACCAAAAGCATTATATTGCGTGAATAGATCCTCTACCTATTCAGCTTTCAAGACTTGCCTAAATTCTGCCACATGGTCATAAGGGTCTCTAGTGCCATCAAAGTAATTCTTCATGGACTTCACCAGTTGAGTTGGCCTCAGAGTCCTAGTGTGTTCTCTCGGCCTTGGCAAAGGAAAATCATCAGCATTTCTTTGGTTCCTTGAGTCTCTAAATCTCTCGGTTTCTTCTCTATCCGTCCCCGTTCTCCTTCTTTCTCTTCCCTGGGGGTTGGCAAAGCTTACTTCAGGTCTATCTCTACTTCTATCTCCTTGAGCTCCATGAGCCTGGGAGGTCCCGGCTCCTTGGTGACCATAGGACACATTAGACCGTGGTTGGGGAAAAACAAATTCACCCTTCCATGTGTAGGCATGTTTGCCATGCTCCGTGACCATGAAGATTCTCTCCGATGTATTGTCTAGGTATGTTACTTTGCCTGGGTTGTCAGGGTCTTTAAACTCATAGATTGTGAGAGCACTCACTTCTTGAGGGTGAGCAGGTTTATATCTCCAAAATGCCTCATCGGTTTCTCGGTTTAAAAGCAAATCTATGCTTTTATTATCCTGTGGAATCCACGCTAGAGTCATGATTCTGGTCAAGATAGATTTACCATGGGAAGTTCTTGGCTCTCTCTCTAAATTCCCTTGATCTATATCACCCATGTCGGTCTCCGCAATCACATTTCCAAACTCATCAGTTCTATCAGGAAGAGCGGTGACTACATATATAGTCCCCTCTTTATCTAGGTATGCTCCATTCTCAAACTTGACTACCGGGTGTTCTAGTCCATGGGGTTGATCGGGGTTCTTAATCTAGACCACAGATCTTCTCAGTCCGCCTTCGTAGATGCGAGCACCTAGACAATTAGTCTTGATGTATTCCAATTGAGTCTTGTAAGGTCCCTCTAGCTTTCCTAGATAAGCCACCCCTGAACTACCTACTGGTCTCTCCATGTGATAGGACATTTCAGAATCACTTGTTTCTGATCGTGGAGTGTATGGGTAATTACTCAACTGCTGGGCCCAAGACCTAGTAGTGTGATTTACACTAGCTTCAGAAGATCTGAGGCTTTGTCTGTCTCCGCCTAAGTGTCTGCTTTACCTAAGGTTCATATGCCTGGTTTATCTACCCCCTTTGGTCCCAAGTACACTCTCATTGCATGTTATTTTGCACCAATCACTTTGTTCTTTTTAGTTGATTATTATGTTTATGAACTTGTCTGATATCTCGGCGTCTGGAATACTTAAGTGAATTTCGCACTTGATAATTGATCGATTCAAGTTTACTTTTTTCCTTAGGGTTTTCGCACTTAAGTCCTACTCAATGCTTGCACTTGGTTGATTAGTTCTCTTAGACTTATTTTGTGCCTGACGCTGACCTAATTAATTACCACACCTAAGTCGTACTTAACCTAGGCTAGGAATTGACAAAGGAGGGTTGAGAGAACTCCCAACCTCAATACTCTGGTTGCTCAGACTTCTACACCAGCCCAGGAAGCCTTCTCCCAAGCTTGGTACTCACCCTTGCTAGCCTACCTTGGAATACCTTGAGTGCACACAATGTTCCTGCAAAATTTCACAAGTTAATATAGCTCATTTACCACAATGAATTGAAAGACACACATCAGCAACTATGGACCCCCCTTGGAGTAACTCACTGATCCCCCAAAATCTTATGACCACCTAGTTCCACCTAATGGTCACCTAATGTTCCAACGAGACCAAAAGCTCATCAATCGGAGTTCGTATGGTGAAGTTATGACCAATCAGGCACTTAGGGGTCAAAACAGGCTCTCAGGGTTCAGGAGATCCCTCTCTGGTTTCTAGGTCTTTTGCCCACTCCTAAGGCTCTAATGTTATCCCAATGTGTCTAAAATTAAGCCCAAATATACCTCAATTCACTCAAAAATTCACTCTAAAATTTTCATGTGTTAAGGCCGTGTATCGCGATAGGTCGGGTCGGTGTGTCGCGATAGATGGAGGTGTCGCGATAGGTGGAAGTGTCGCGATAGGTCGGGGTGTCGTGATAGGTCGGGGTGTCGTGATACTTGGGAGTGTCGCGATAGGTCGAGGTGTCACGATACTTGGGAGTGTCGCGATAGGTGGAGGTGTCACGATAGGTCGGGGTGTCGCGATACTTGGGAGTGTCGCGATAGGTCGAGGTGTCGCGATAGGTCGGGGTGTCGCGATAGGTCGGGGTGTCGCGATACTTGGGAGTGTCGTGATACTCCGAGGTGTCGCGATAGGTCGGGAATGTCGCGATACTTCGAGGTGTCGCGATAGGTGGGGTCGGTGTGTCGCGATACTCCGAGGTGTCGCGATAGGTCGGGGGTGTCGCGATACTTCGAGGTGTTGCGATAAGTCGTGGGTATCGCGATACTTCGAGGTGTCGCGATAGGTCGGGTTATTGTAAATTTTGTTGTTCTATCTAGTGATCCTAGGAGCTCTAGGCCTGCGCAGTGTCGTGGTGCACTCAGAATCGTGATCGGGTGAAGTTTTCGGAGTGTCCCGATAGCTCGAGCTCGACGCCTCGGGGCTTGCGCAGACAAAATCCATACCTGCTGAGCTTGTTGGAGATGATGATGGAGCTGCAACCTGCAAGAAACATGCAAAAAAACACACACAAGCAAGAACACACACTCGCGCTCTCTCAAACTCGCACAAAGCAAATGAGGAAATGGTTTGGAAATGAGAATATAAAGTGGAGAAGGAGATGAAGGTGGAGATGAAGATGGAGATGGAGATGGAGAAAAATCCAAAATTTACCTACTAGTTACCATTCCAACGCGTCCTCTCTACGTCTTACCATCACACGCTCGTCCTCAAAGCTCGAATCCCCGGCAACGGCGCCAAAATTTGGTGTAGCTCAGTGATGAGTAGCACCTCCTTTAATGTCAATCCGAGAAGACATGAGGATGGTATGAAGACCTCGAGCAAGTGAAGGCACAAATGTGTGAGTGCGAAGCACACTAACATGCACACACAGACACACACACGCGCACACACATACACACACATGCGCACACACAGCAAGAACAAAGAGAGTAAGACAATGGAATCACTTCTATTGCAATAAAGTTCTCATACAAGCTCAAAACTACAAGAAGCTACCCCAAAAATGAGCTCTCTAGCTCTATTTATAGGTTTTGACAAGCTTTGGCCCTGTCCAGACCTAGTGTCCGGCCTAGTTAAAAATTAGGTTCCGGGGCTTATTTGAGGACTCAAATGAGATTTAAAAATTATGAAAATTGGCAGGCAACTACTTCTAAGGCTCCCCAAGCTCAAGGACTCCTCGGCTTGTACAAAATGGAGCTACAAAAAGGTGAAACAATATTTACAAGGGTTTTTAGTGATGAGAATCACTTTTAACATGGTGTAAGGTTTGGAAAAATTTAATGGGTTGCCTTAGTGCTAGATCTGCATGTATGCTCGTACTTGCTTCATCTGCCAACAATGAGGATCTCACTGAACCCCTTGTCTTGGGTCAGGACTAGATCTATGATCATGCAGTCAACCTAAACCTAAGAAGTGGATTTCTTCAGGTCTGGGTAAATCAGAACCGCATTACACTTGAATTAGAGAATGAAGCACTCAAGGAACTAGGAAAGGCACACACTCCTGGTCCTTCGAGGAGTACACATGAAGATGACCATGCTATTCTTGTCCAAAAATATGTGATGCAGAGGGATGATTGTCTCAATAAAGAAGTCAAGGGTACAACGGAACTCCCTTCTTTTCCAAAGGCCATAGGGATATGGCAACGAATGGCAGATCAAATACAGAAGAAGCAGACTACCTATGCTCGAAGCCAAAAGATAGTACAAAGCAAGGTGTCCCAACCCCCAAAACAAATGTGGGTGCGGAAAGGCGAGCATCCTATTGCGGTCAAGCCACAACAACTCGCTCAACTTCCTATTAGTGATCAACTACACGACACTAATAAGAAGTCTTCCAAAAATTCTTCTGAGAAAGTGAAGTCTATCTGGGTACCCAAGAAGTTGATGAAGGCTGACCCACAATCAAGACAAATTTGGGTGCCTAAGGCTTGCTTGCGGGCTCAAATAGATACACAAAGACCACACCCTGTGCAACATGGTTCACTCACTCGAACAACTGATATCCACTCTTATACATCACGCACAAACACATATTCACCCATGAGCACGAGTAGAATCACTTGTAAATGGGTCCCTAAAAAGCCTCATTCCCAAGCAGATACTCTCACAAATCCCTCAAGAGTCTCCACCAAACCAAAACCGAAAGCCATCCACTCTGTTTGGCTGCCCAAAGTTTGTAATAAACCCCCCGACCCCACTTGTAAATTCACCTCCACCTACTAACAGCGTCATTCTCACACTGCGTCTTTCCATTTAGCTTTTAGGACAACCCATCCACTAACCACATCCACAACCACCGAGCACTCACTAACTAACTAACATCTCACTAAAACCTCATGTGAATGTTGTAACGGGGACACGTGACCACTTGGTGTCCATTTGCAATGTTAACCTTCATTTGTATATTCTCACAGAACCAGTGACCAATCCCTTCAAGATGGCTGAGGCTGCAGGAACGAGCTCCCATGCAGGAACCAGCCCTCAGATCCTGGACATTGAAAGTCTTCCCATTGACGAGGAATTGAAGGAATGCCCAGTGGCATTGAGAGCATTACATGCCATACCAATTTAGAATCCTCCACAAGGGCACACAATGCCAGTCAGCAAAAACTCACATTGGTTCAGTGATGTGGCAAGACCTCTGGGAGAAGGCACTTACATGTGGGAGGCAGAGATAGAGTTCAACGAGCGCTGGCGTAGGTATCACTTCTTCACCAGGGAATTTGAGAAGCTTCAAAATAATGAAGGCTTGAAACCAACATGGAAGAAGGCAGGCCTATATGATTATTTCAAAGCTCAATTACCAAAGCCCGACTTTCTGAGATGCTCATACTTGATTAGCACCCTTACTCCGAGTAAGGAGAAAAAGGGATACAACACCTTTGTCTTACCATCTCTTACGAGGGATAATGAATTGAAGTGCTTCAAGTTGACTAACAATTTGGTAAGGGAAGCTCTCGAGATGAAAGGCATGCATATCCCCACAGAGAAGGAGTCAATGGTGCTCGACAACATGAAAAACAGGAACCTGACTAAACTAAAGGACATGGTGGCAATGACACCAACTATTGCCATTCATCTTCAAATGTGCATGCAACATTTCACATTCCTCGCTCAAGAGAGGTTCACAATGCCACCAAAGAAGATATGGTTTAGTTTGTACCTAGCAGACGCATTTGATTTGACAATAAACATGCCGCATTAGATTATCGACCAAATACACTTGGCACATCAACGGTGGTATATGAAGCAAAAGTCAGTGCTTTATGGATGTTGTGCTCTCACAAGGATTGTTTACCGCTGCTTGGAATATGATGTGCCAATTCAAAGGGCACTTGTTTGGACCAGGGTACAAGAATTTCAACGCAGACTGTCAACCGTAGGGTCTCCATCCAAGAAAATGAGAGGAGCATTTCAGGTGCCTTGTGCACAGGCCCGAGATGCTACACTGACACCAGAAACCACTCCACCGCTTCCAAGGTGAGTGCAACCATTCACTATCAGATTACCGAGGCATAGCGCGGAAGGCCCAAACCTAGTATTTCCACCCATACCCACCGACTTAGAGTTCCCTCATGGCTTTACACTAGAAGATCTAACTGATGAGGAAGTAGCTAGAATAATTAATGTTACTAATTTGGAGGTTGAGGTAGAGCAAGCAGGCAGACAACAGACAATCATGGACCAACCTCCTCCAATCCAACTAGAAGTTGTTGAAGTAGATGAAGACGAAGAGGAGACGGCCAACGACGAGCAAGTGGATGAATGAGAGGGACTATCAGACAAAGAAGAGTAAGAATATGAGCAAGAAGTCGTACAGGAACTTGATGGTGCCCCGACGTATACGAAGCAATTGAAAAAACTATATGATACCATCAACCGCGTTCAAGAACAACACAAACTGTCCCTGGCAGCAGGAAAATCCCTCATGAACCAAATCCTTGAGGAGGAAGGTGTGGAAGAGCAATACCGAGCAACCCTTGACATGATAGCTGATGCATTGGGGGTACCTGAGAGGGTGCATACCGCTCTCGCATATTCACGAAGATCGGAGCAAAGATACGACAGACGTCCCCCTCGACCAGGGAAACAAATGAATGTATTAGCATCAGAACCACAGGGCACCACATCCACAACCACAGGCACATCTCATACCATTCATGACACTAAGGAAGCCCATACCTCCGGTTCACCCTCGTCACCCCCTTTGTCCCCTCTCCCTCCAACTCCACCATCTTCCCCTCCTACCACCACTGTCACCTCCATTGTCACAGTTTTAGATTCCACTTCCGCACAAACTGTTAGTCAACCCTCACAATCCGCACAACCTCTCACCACCCCTATTGTACATGTCACCACTCACATGGTAATTCTAACTATAGCCGCTGAAATTCCCATTCCCCTGATCACGCTCCCTGGCGGTCCATATTCACAACTACACACACCACTTTACATCTTCACAACCATCACTACACCGACAATTCCCATGTTCACAATCACTCCCACGACCGCATCCACATATGATGTCATGGACATATCACCTACTTCCGCACCTCTCCCTCCCCCCATATTTCCACAATCTCCCATTCCCCCACCACCCACTTCACCCTTTTCTAGCACATCATACACACTCCCATTCCCTTTTCCCTACCCCCCTCCATTCAACACCTTTCCCGCATCCACTCCTATTAATAATGTATTTAATAATATGTACCAGTGTATGACTCAACTACAACAGCATTACCAGCATCTAGATGCCCAGTATACGAGCTTGTTCAGAAATCATGAAACACTACAGAAGAGACTCATTAATTTAGAGAAGGAGAAGAGGCAGTTACAACAGCAGTATAGTACATTGCAAGCACAACATGATCAGTCAATTGCCAATCCACCCCAAATGGATACTAAAGAAAAACAACAACTTGATGATCTGTTACACGCTCAGATAACGGACAATCTCAAGCTTCGACGTAACCTCGCCTTACTACGCAAGCACATGTTTGTAGCACTCGAAGAAAATAAACGACTACAGAGACACAACGAAGAGAACCTGGAAGCAGCAATGGAGGGTTCACCGCAAGAAATGGACCCAGAGAATTTCAAGGCCATCCCATCGGCAAATATGCAAATCATATTGGAAACACACGCCGATCTCTTGGAAGCACATGCTCCCTTAGAGAAAGAACGGGATGACCTACTCAAGCAACTGGCAGCTCAACAAGATTCACCAAAAGAAGTTACAGCCGCAGCAGACACATCTGAAGAAGTCGCAGAACTCAGAGCACAATTGGCAGAACTACAAAATAAAATTCTTCAGTATGAGCCTCAACCCTCTCCCCTCATGGAATCGGAACCTGAAGACTTAGTTCCAATTGAAGTTGAGGAGATCTTTGAAGACCCATAGGTACCGATACCTGCACCAAGGGGTAAGCAAACAGAAGAAGGAATGGACACAATTGAGATCAAAGCTCCTAAATGGATGCAGAGGTTAGAGAAGATGGCTACAACCCATGATGAGAGAAATCGTCATCAAATCCGATTACTTCAGAAACCTCTCCCATCATAGGTGGATTGGCACGTCCGATGATTTGTATGTTCCACTCTGTGTCTTAATGGCAGAGTATAATGCTGAAATCAAGCGGCGCACAACAAAAGAACCAACCTCGGCGACACAGTTTGCACCAGAAGGCATCCCTGCAAGTGCCACGCATGGGAATATATTTCAACCTACCTGGAGGATCCGTCTCCTTGAAACATACCCTGAGATGGTACACACTTGGAATAACATGCCATTATACATCAAGTATAATCCATGCTATTGCCTTGTCTTTCAAAGAAGGTCTTGGCCAAAGTACACCAAAACAGTTTTGACGGTTAAAGGATGTGAAAAGTGGCTAAATTATGTGTACCTAGCACCCCCTCATGGCCAACCCACAGTCAACTACATGATTTCAACCATCCGACACTAGGTAGTCAGATTCAAGAATATACCAAACGTCATGGCACAGATGTGCCTCAAAATCTTTGAGCTAATGCTGGTGACATTCAGGACCTTTAAAAATGTGAAGGAACCTCATCTTTCAGTTCTCGGATTTAATGCACGAAATCAAGACCTTGTTTATGATATGAGCACCACACCATCTATCAATGTCGTCTATGCATGGCATGCTCGTATCAAGTATCTACCAGCTTGCTTCAAGCAAACATTTGAGGAAATGTTTATCACTGGGTTCTGGGAATATCACTGGTTTATTACAGTTATTTACCGTGGAAGAGGCTCTACATTCAGAAAAGTTATGCATGCCATATTCGGAAGTTCCTGGGCTAGTAGACTGGGATGCCCTACTCACCGATTTGGCAAAAGGACTGAGATTATTAGAACATCACTTAGCGATCGATGTCGTGAATTACTATATCCAACGATCCACTCAACAAGGGTCTGTCAGAGACGACAAACGCGAGAGAGGGGGGGGTGTTGGTAGCAGTCAAGGTACCCAAGGACTCACAAGACAAGGAAGTCAAAGAAGAGATTCACAGCAAAGAGAAAGCACAAGCAGACAAAGTAGTCAATGAAGATCTGGCAAGTAGGCCGTCCAAATTTTTCCATGAAGTAATACTTCCTAAATAGTGAATTTAGTCACTCTACATCATTGTAAATACCATTTCACCTTTTTGTACCTCCATTTTCTGCAAGCCAAGGAGTCCTTGAGCTTGAGGAGCATTAGAAGTATCTACCTATCAATTTTCATATTTTGTAGCCTCCGTTTGAGCCCTCAAATAGGCCCTAGAACCTAATTTTTAACTAGGCCGGACACTAGGTCTGGACAGGGCCAAAGCTAGTCAAAAACTATAAATAAGGCTAGAGAGCTCATTTTTGAGGTTAGATTGTAATAGATTTGAACTTGTAAGAGCACTTTTGAAGTAATCTAAAGAACTCCATTGTCTTTCTCTTTGTCTTGCCTTGGGTGCGCGCGTGTGTGTATGTGTGTGCATGTTAGTGTGCTTCTCACTCACGCACATGTGCCATCACTTGTTCGAGGTCTTCATACCATCCTCACGTCTTCCCGGATTGACATTAAAGGAGGTGCTACTCATCACTGAGCTACACACATCGAGTGGACAAGATTCATCAACGTCAAAGGGAGATGCCCATGGATTCTATGATGAAGGTAACGGTTATGAGTCCTCCCTTATGATACAAGAGAACCAATAAGGTAGATATGAGCTAGATGAAGCTAGTAACCAAGTTGAAGATAATGACATAGAAGAGGTTGTTACACATATCGCGAAGATAACAAGGTTTAAGAAGCAACACCCAAAGGGTAATGGAAGGAGTTAACTAGAAAGAAGAACCACATTCAAACGTTAATTTATGACTCTTTGATGGCAAAGCATATTGTATACATGATGCGTGTTGTTGCAGATCAAGATCAAACTACCTATGAGGAAGCTAAGGAGAAACTTGAATGAAGGGCTACAATGTATGATGAAATCAGTGTATTAAATGAAACGACACTTCGGAATTAGTACACAAGAAGAAAGGCATGAAGATAGGCAAAAGAAAGATGTGAATAAAAAGTGAAAATGAACCAAGATAGAACCCTAGTTAGACACAAGGCTAGATTGGTCGCGAAGGGCTTTACTCACACTGAGCATATAAATTATGATGAAACTTTCAGACTTATTGCTAACGAAACAACCACTAGGTCTTTAACATCCATATGTGCAACTAATGGTGTTCCATTTACTAGCTAAGGGTGTCCAATTTACCAAATGGACATCAAGAATGATTTTCTAAATGGTGAGTTGAAGGAGGAAGTGTATATGGCCCAACCTCAAAGTTATAAGGATCCACATTACATAGATTTTGTATGCTTGTTAAAGAAAGCATTGTATAGTCTTAAGCAAGACCCACAAACATGGAACCAAAGGTTGTTGGATTACTTGAGCAAGTTTGGCTACTCTCCTGGCCATGCAAACTGAGTCGCTATACTGAAAGAATGTTGAGGATAGACTAGTAGTTATATTCATCCATGTGGATGACCTCATTAATCCAGGTAAAGATCATGGAGGTATGGAAGTCATAAAGAGGAGGCTTGTAAGAGAATTCAAGGTATCTCAGTTGGGTGAGCTAAAGCATATATTGGGCATTGAACTTGTATATGTAGGTGAAGATATCTACCTATGCCAAGGGAAGTACCTCCTATATATGCTTTATAAATATGGCAATGCATATTGCAAGCCAAGTGCTCCACCCATAGATACAAACATGAAGATCACCAAGGACGATGGTAAAAAGCTTAATGACTTGAATTTCTATAGAATGTTGGTAGGCTCATTGACATATGAAACTCTCACAAGACTTGATTTGAGTTATGTAGCAAGAGTACTCTTAGAATATATTCATGCAACCATAGATATGCACATCAATGCAGCTTAGAAGGTACTAAGTTATGTGAAGAGCACAATGAAATATGGATCGTTTTATAGGTATGGAGAGGAGCTACAACTCAAAGGATGGAGTGATGTAAATGGGGTAGGAAGTGTTGTATATAGGAGGTCTATATCTAGATATGTGTTCATGATAGGAACTAAATCCATCTCATGGATAAGTAAGAAGCAACCTACATTGGCATTGTCATCAACTAAAGATAAATATAGGGCATTAGCATTCACTACATGTGAGTCTAAGTGGTTAAATGACTTGGATTCTTAGGTTAACAAAATCCCCATCTATAGAGACAACAATCCCATGTATCATGCAAAGAGCAAACATATAGAGGTACATTATCATTATGTGAGGAAAGGGGGTGTAAGAAAAGATGTGGTTTTGCATTTCACGGGTACAAAGGACCAAGTTGATGAGATTTTCACTAAAGGATTGGATGCTTCAAGGTTAAACAAGTTCAAGAAAGCAATGAGCCTCTTGTAGATGGATAATACCACATGAGCTTGAGGGGGAGTGTTGGGATTTCGAATTGGTGAAGCCTGCCAACCGTATAGCATAGAAAAGATGTTCCCAAAGGTAAAGGATACTCCAATAGATAATATCCATTCATGTCAAAAAAGCCAAAAGACAAGCCAAGGTTAGATGAAATTCCAAGGGTCATACAAGGGGAGGTGAAGAGTCACAAGGAGGTCTACATACACTCATTCTCAAGAACAAGGTGCAACAAAGGCCATTCAAGTGTGTAAGGTGAAGGGGAGAACCTATGGAGGAAGCCCAAGAAGCTTCATGATTTATCCAAGCAAAGCGGAGGTCATACCAAGAGCTACAAAGCTCAACACCTGTAGGAAGAGTGTTTGAAGGACACTACCTATGGGTTTTGTACATTTCTCTCTATATAGATATGTGGTTGATGCATACAATATATTTTTCAAAATCTTATCTCTTCCATGTTTTGTGGTCCAAGTATCTATCCTAAATTTTGCTCTAATAGTTAGTGAGAACAATCCTTGTCAACGCTTATTTATGTCACAAGCTAGATACTTTCATTAGTATGTCTTCTATAGTCCAATTGCTAAGCTAAACTATTCCATTTTGAGTGGTTGATGGTTTTTTTTAAATCTATACAATTCTACTATGTGTGTTTAGAGAAAAAAGCACAAGTGATCTAGATATGAGCTGATTGGTCCATTAGGTACAAACACGTAGCATAATTGTACAATGGGATGAACTAGAGGAACCTAGGAGTGCGTACTCATGTTCCTTCTAAAAAGTTGAGAGTAAAATCTTAGAATACGCAAGTGATACACTTCAACATTCTCATGGGACAACTCTTCATTCATGCGTCCAAACTTATGAAGAATGATGAGAATAAAAAAAGTAATCTATCCTCTTCCTTAAAATAGATAAAAGAAAAGGTAAAGATAAGAAAGGAAACAATTCGGGCTATCTTTAGATCAATTGCGACCCATGGACCCATCCACTTGACCATGCTTACTCCACCCACATGTTGAGCTAGCATAGCACAAGACATAGAGAACCTACCTGTTGGGGGGATCCTTGGACAATAAGGGATTTGAGTGTTTGTAGGAGAAAAGGGAAAGAAAAGAAGAAAGATACACACTGGAAGCCTCTGCCGATTGATTATAAGAGGACAAATACAATGTGAAGCACAATACAATCCAATGCTTCTGTGCAAAATCCCACAGAGTGCTCAAGTATAAAATACCAAATACCCAAGGGACTTGTTGCCGCCGGCCTCCTCCACACCAAACCTCCACCTTCTCCAAACCTGCACTTGTACACACCTTGCACCAAGCTTCCACTAAGGGGGAGGGATGGATACCTTCTGTTGGCACGTGCACACTTCAATGAGACCTTGGGATCCTTGGGGGACTAGCTTAGCACTTCTCTGCACACTTCCTTGGTCACTCTTCATGCACACCTTGCATTTCACTTCTCTGCGTCGCAAATGTGTTTCGCTTGCACTTCTCTCTCTTGCCTTGCTTAGACTATGCTCACTCTTGCTTACACTTTGGATAGTCCAAGAATAGTCCTTGCCTTGATTTGAGTGTCGATTCACGTACGCTCCTAAGTGCAAGAGTATCTTGGTGCTCACTTTGATGTCCCAAGATTTTCTTCACAAGTGGTAGCCAACGAATCCCTGTTTTGTCCTGTAGTGACTTTAGCCTAAAACAAAAATTTTAATTGGGGGGCCATACTTTCACTTTTGCGTACGTTGCCGCTTCACATACCTTCACATTTTTCCTTTTAATTCTTCACTTTTGCACATAAGAGAGGGTTCACCTGAACCTTCCAAAACACTTTAAAAACACTTTGAACCTTAGGGAAATTATAGAAATACCTTTGTAACCTGCAACGCACTTTCTCCAATTTATCCTTTGTGGACAATTAATTGTGCACTACCTGTGCACTTTGACACCTGCACTTTAGCACTTTGACTTTGCACCTGTTGACTTTGATCTTGACTTTGTTGACTTTCACTAGTTTGAGTTTGATTTGACCTTTTGACTTTGATTGTGGTTGACTTTGACTACGGTTGACTTTGACCAATATGACTTTTATGGGCTCAACAGTTGCCCACCACCTAATGTGCTCTCCGTCCCGGAGAGCTACAGTCAAAACTAAGATCATAGAGGACAACATGATTCTTGTGCTGCAGAAGCTTCAAAAGGACACTTAAGTAGAGACCAAGTCCACCAGAAACAAGAGAACAAGCACGAGAGAAGAACCAAAAGGGAGATTTTTTCATGGAAAAGCAAAGGAGGGCAATGGGAGGGTAGAAAGGAGGTGGAGGGGAGGGCTGAGGGGCGGAGATGAATAGGCTCGAGAGGGTTAAGGATGTGGCTGGGCAGATTGGTAAAGGGAGGGATTGGGAGTACGATTATGGGGTCTGGAGTTTGAAAAAAATGGCCATTCGAGGCGCAATCCAGAACCAAAAGGTTTGAGCCAGGAAAAAATTATATATATATATATATATATATATATATATATATATATATATATATATATATATATATATATATATATATATATATATATATATATATATATATATATATATATATATATATATATATATATATATATATATATATATATATATATATATATTAGTCTGATTTTTTTTATGAACGTGCAGGATGCTGAAAATAAAAAAAATAAAAAGAAAAATAAAATAATATTAAGTAAAAGAAAAATAAAATAAAGTAAATAAATAAAGATACAAAATAAAAAGAAAATATATAACACACATACACACCCACACACACATATATATATATATATATATATAAAGAAAATTTAAAAAAATGAGGGGGGCGGATGGGGGGGGGGACAGGGGGGGTATGGGGAAAGAGAGAGAGAGAGAGAGAGAGAGAGAGAGAGAGAGAGTTTTTTTTCGATTTTTTTTTGGGGGAAAAACAAAACGCCTAGGGGGCATTTTTTTAATTATCCAAAAAACTGAAGAAAAATACATAAACATCCAAAAAATTGCAAAAAAATCCAAAAAATTTTCAAAAAATTCTAAAAGAATTTCCTAAAAGTTTAGGCTAGTTTTTTCACTCAAAACCACAGAGAGCTTCCTTTATTCCTCCAATTTGGCAAGAAAAAAACACTTGAGCAAGGATGAAAAATACTAGAAACATTCAAAAAATGCTTGAAAAATTCCCAAAAAAATTCCAAAATTAAACTTATGCCAAGGCCTAAGAAATAGTTGCTAAATTTGCTAAAAACACAAAAAATAAACATGAAAATTGATAAAAACTACTAAAAGTTAAGCAAAAATGATGGGAAAAGACTATGTACAACCTAGACAAATTTTGCAGGTTCCAGGTGATCCAAAAAGCTTCACTTTTGTTGATGATAGGCCTTGAGCCTTGTATTGTTGACTTTGAGAAACTCCTCCATAATCTCCAATTCTATTGCACTTCATTGGTTTTGTCCTCTTGTTGGGCCCATTGGTCATCTGATAGGGGTACCCTAAATCCTTCAGTAAAATATTGTCTCCCCCATACTGCAACTTTTGTATCATTGTGTCAGCAACTTTATAGCTTAATCTGCAAAATTGTTGGAGTTAGACATCTGCGAAAGCACGCGAAGAGCACAAGGAAGAAGAAGAAGCTTGGAGCACAACACACAAGACTGAATGTATTACTAGAGAATGTACAAAGATAAGTAGCCCATTAGGGCAATAGGCGTATATACAAGCCGGGGGAAAAAAACCTCCTAAAGAGGGAAAAAAGTGCCCCGGTGGTCCTAGAGTGTTCACACACATCACTACCTAAATATATCAACAGATCCCCCCTGGGAGTGATGCGATGAACAAGGAGCTGGCACTCATGTATAAGGAAGTGCCGAGCTATGTGGAAATCACTCCACAAAAGGAAGTAAGCCCAAAGCTTTGCGGAAAGCTTCAAACTTCTCCCTAGGCAGAGCCTTCGTGAAAAGGTCTGCAATGTTCTCCTGCGTGGGCAGATATGCCAAGCTGATCTCCCCAGCAGAGAACCTCTCCCTGACATAGTGATAATGCACCTCAATGTGCTTAGTGCGAGCATGGAACACAGGGTTCCTCGCAACTGCCAATGCGCTCTGACTGTCAGCGAAGATGGTGGTGGCAGAAGACTGGCCATAACCCAAATCAGCCATAAGGCGTCCGAGCCACACACACTCAACAGTCGCTGTGAAAGCTGCCCTATACTCAGCCTCACAACTGGAAGTGGCCACAGTAGGCTGCTTCTTGCTCAACCAAGATATACATGAGCTACCAAGCATGAAGCAAAAACCACTGGTGGACACACGAGTGTCATAGCAACCAACCCAATCTGAGTCAGAAAAAGCATGCAAATCTGGCAGTAGTGATCCCCCCTTGGGATAAAACAACCCAAGTAGTCGAGTACCACTCAAGTAGCGAAAGATGCGCTTAACCGCTTTCCAATGCGTGACTCCTGGGCAATGCATAAACCTGCTCATCTGTGAGACAGCAAATTGAATATCTGGCCGAGTAATGCATAAGTAAATCAAGCATCCAATAGCCTGTTGATAGAGAACAGCATCAAATGCATCTCCAGCATCATGAAGACTCAATCGTAAACTTGTCTCCATAGGAGTGGCAATAGGCTTACAGTCTTCAAGGCCAAAACGCTGCAATAATGTGTCAATATATTTTGTTTGACACAAAGCCATTCCACCATCAACTTGCATAAACTGAATGCCCAAATAGTGATGCAAATGCCCCAAATCAGACATCTCAAATGAGGCATGCAAATCAGCCTTGAAATCAGCAATATGCTTCTCAAGAGGACCAGTGAGGAGCATGTCGTCTACATAGACAACAATGATCAAAAGCACATCATTAGCACGCTTAACATATAAGGTGCTTTCAGTTGGACTGTTCTCAAAACCATGTGCAATCAGATAGGCATGTATTTTCTCATACCAAGCACGTGGTGCTTGCTTTAAACCATATTATGCCTTCTTTAACCTGCACACCTGGTTTTCATGCCCTTTCTGCACAAAGCCACGGGGCTGAAAAACATACACTTCTTCATGCAAGTCACCATTCAGAAATGCTGTTTTAATGTCCAACTAATGTACATTCCAACCATGATGGGCTGCAAGTGCACAAATGCTCCGAACAGTAGTCATACGGCATGTAGGCGCAAAGGTCTCATCAAAATCAATGCCTCTTTCCTGCACATAACCCTTTGCAACAAGCCTAGCCTTATACCTATCAACTGTACCATCAGGTTTACGCTTCAGCTTGTATACCCACTTAGTGCCAATGGCCTTCTTGCCAGGAGGCAAGTCACATAAAGACTATGTACCATTCTTCATTATAGCATCATATTCAGATTGCATAGCAGCCATCCAATTTTCTGAATTTTGTGCTTCATCAAAAGAAATAGGCTCATTCTCATCACAGAGACTAGATGCAACCATAGCATAGCAATCTGATGCAAAGGAGGTACTATGAGAGCCTAAACGAGTACGATATGACAAAGGTGCATCTAATTTGTTGTCACGCAAAGTCTGCACCAGCCATTTTGGCATAGTTTTTGCCTGTTCAATATCAGCTCTCTCATCAACAAGTGCATCATGTAAATCTGCATCAGAAATGGAATGATCTGCATCATCATATGAAACCTGCAAAGGCTGAGAAGTTGCCTCATTAGGACCAGCGCTAGCCTGTCCACCTGTAAAAAGAGGCATCAAAGTATCATACATGTCTTTGGAGCTAACAGATGTCTCCTTAGTACATGAAAGCAATGGCTGAATAGCATCTTCCACAAAGACAACATCACGGCTAACCAGAATGCGTTTAGTCTGTGGATGATACAGACGATAGCCTTTACTTTCAGAACTGTACCCAACAAAAATACATTTTACTGCCTTATCATCCAATTTTTTGTGATGTTGTTCAGGCACTAATGCATATGCCAAACAACCAAAAACACGCAGATGAGCAACAGATGGCTTGCGGTCATGCCAAGCCTCATATGGAGTGATAGACTGCAACGCTTTGGTGGGACACCTGTTCAGTACATATGCTGCACACATGACAGCCTCAAGCCAGAAACTATGTGGTAAAGCCTGACTTTTGACCATGCACCTCGCCATCTCCATGAGTGACCTGTTCTTTCGTTCAGCAACTCCATTCTGTTGAGGTGTATACGGCACTATACACTGGTGTTTTATCCCACGTTCAGCCACAAATGCATTAAAATCTGAAGACATATATTCCCCCCCTCGATCAGAACGGACGGTGCCCATTTTACATGCTGACAGATTTTCAGCCAAAACCAAAAACTGTTTGAAGCACATGAACACTTCGGACTTTGCTTTGAGTGGATATACCCATGCATGCCTGGAAAAATCATCAATGAAAGTCACGAAGTAAAGGTAATTTCCAAAAGAGGGTGTCTGCATAGGACCACAGACATCACTATGTACAAGCTACAATTTCTGCATAGCCCGAACTGAACCATCTTTCTGAAAGGAAGAACACTGCATTTTGCCCAAAATACAGCCTTCACAAACATGTTTTCCAGGTGCCTCAAGTTCGGGCAAAGAGGACACCATTTCAGATTTCTGCAGGCGTAACAAACTAGCAAAATTCAGATGACCAAAGCGTGCATGCCAAAGCTTTGCATCTGACATAGCCTGAGAATCATGAACTGCACATGCCGAATCATTCACAGATCTTTCATAGTCTATGAGCTTATACAGCCCACGACATAAAATGCCAGAAGCAATAATCACATCGCCATTTGAGAGATCATGGATTGTACACCTGTCATCAACTAATTTCACAACCAAGCCAATCTTGTCTAATGCAGAAACTGATAACAGGTTCTTTTTGATCCCTGGCACAAATAAAGCATCTGACAAAGTGAAAGAACTACCATCAGCAGTAGTCAGAATGATCTTACCAACTCCCATAACAAGATAAGAGGAGTTATTGGCGCATGTGACAGTATTCCCTGTAGGGGCAGGCTCGAGTGAAGAGAAGAAACTGCGCTGCGAGGTAATATGTTTGGTCGCCCCACTGTCAAAGTACCAAACATCTGAGTCTATTGCAGACATGCACTGATCATGAGAAGATGGGTCAAAACTGCAGACAGTAGTAAACGCCCATTCTTCTTCCTGCACAAGATTTGCAGACTCTGTTTTTGGTTTAGACCATTCCAGCCTCTTTCTTCTTTGCCTCTTTAGCAGCCAGTTTTGGACAGTTCTTTATAATATGATCATTTCCTTTACAGTACTTGCAGAACAATTTCTGCTTTTCTGATTTCTTCTCATCTTTATCCTGGTTCTTCGATTGTGCAGCATTTGCAGATTTCTGCTTACTAGTAGAAGAGCTCCATTTTCCTTTGCCCTTCTGACTAGCCAGGAAAGCTTGATCTGCAACACGCATAATGGACCTGTTCTGCCTGGACTGATCTTCCTGCAACAGAATAGAGACTAATTCCTCAAATGACAAGGCATTCGGATTGCCTTTCATCATCAATCGAAGAGTGGAGGCAAAACTCTGATATGAATCAAGAAGGCCATTCAGAATGGTCTGCACAAATGAACTATCTGGTATAACCTCATCAGCAGAAATCAATTGTTCCTTCAGGTCTCTGATCTTTGTAAGAAAACTGTCCATCAAATCACCTTCATTCATGTGCTCACTCTCCAACAGTTTTCGGAGGTAAGCACCACGAGCCTCATTCCTAGCCTGGTACAAAGTGGTAAGTGTATCCCAAGCATCCTTTGTTGTTCTGCAAGAGCGAATGTGAGGAATAATGGCATGTTTGACAGACAAAGCTATCAATGCATGTGCCTGGGCATCTCTGCCATCCCAATGAATCTGCTCTGCAGTAGGTGCAATAGAAACAGCAGCACGAACAAGAATCTGCGGAATATCATCTTCGACACCATCTTCATCAGCTCCAACACCTGTATTTGCAGTACCTGTCGTTACAGGTGTAACAGGATGTCTTTCAACACCCTGCACAATGTTCCACAATCCTTTTGCAACCAGTACATGTCCCATCATATAAGCCCATAATGGGTAGTTGGTACCATCCAACTTATCCTCAACAGCTAACATACGGAATACATCACTGCTTTCAACCATGGCCGGTGACTAAAATACCTTGATGCAGAAAATTGACTGTATCTCAAAAAGTTGAACAAAACTGCCCAGACGAGTTCTGCTAGACCTGTAGCAGACTTCGAGACGCTTAAACTGGCGAATAGAAATTGGTATATACCTTTGGCACAAAAGGACGAAATAGCCTGTACAAGCACTGCGATAGTGCGTTCGGAGACCGAAACGAGCTCAGATCGCGATTTCTGCACCACAGAGCGAATCTGTTTTGATCTCGGAAACACCCTGAGTATGCTCACCAAATTTTGTGAGAATCTGAGACTGCAAACGGAGGAGTGTCGACGGCGCCCTAGAAGAAGCAACGACCTGCTCTGATACCAATTGTTGGAGTTAGACGTCTGCGGAAGCACGCGAACAGCACAAGGAAGAAGAAGAAGCTTGGAGCACAACACACAAGAATGAATGTATTACTAGAGAATGTACAAAGATAAGTAGCCCATTAGGGCAATAGGCGTATATACAAGCCGGGGGAAAAAAACCTCCTAAAGAGGGAAAAAAGTGCCCCGGCGGTCCTAGAGTGTTCACACACATCACTACCTAAATATATCAACAAAAATTTCATTTTCACTATTCTAGCTTCTTCATCAAATGTAACCCTCTATTTCCAAAGGCTTGCAGGTACTTCTTCCACATTCTTGTAAAGCCCTGCACTTGATATCATAAAAATTGACATAACAGATGATATCCTTACCAGTATCCATAAAAAAGTGGTCATTGACATATGACTTGAAGTATCTTCATCAGTGTTGCACTTAAGGGTTCTTCTTTTCTCCCCTCTTCTATGGTCTTTAACTGAGACTGTCTCACTCGAGTCAATAACCTGAATAATGTCCTCTCTTTTTTCATATGCTTCCTCTCTACTTGAGTTTGGAAAAATTCCATAGCAATAAGATGGGTCCTCTACATGGAGCCAAGCCAACATGTTTTCATCTTCATATAAATCTGCTCCTTCAAATAGATCTGCTTCTGGCTTGTCCACCAGTTCTGCTTCCATACAAATACCAATTGCCTGCATCATGCTGGTATGCCTTTGATTGTCTGGACCTTCTTCTAAAATTATCTGCTGCAACTCTTTTCCCTCTTGCTTTACCCACATTGTTTCCTTGCCCCAGTCATGCAGCACATTGGCATGCCTTAACCAAGGTCTCCCAATTAACAGGGGGAAACTTCCTTCTACCTGTGGCAGCCTTAAAACAACAAAGTCCAAGTTAAAGATGGTACCTTGTATCTTCACTGGGACTCTAGGGACCACTCCCATAGGCCTTACTATGCTTTGGTCTGCCATTGTTACAATGAAGTTGCTAGGTCTTGAAGGGTATAGTCCAATCTTTTTCATGGTATATTCAGGCTTCAAGTCAATGCCATAACCACCATCCACAATAACTCCTTGAAACTCATGACCTTTAATAGAGACTGTTAGCCAAGGGCTCTTGTAATCTGTGAGGGGTGCTTTCCCTACACTTTTATCTTTATGCATAACAACAACCTTTGCCACTAAACTTGTTGTGGACATTTCATCAATTATCTGCAAGAGTTCTGACCTGAATTTCCCATCTATCTTTATTAATTCAAAAATACTGACCTCCTTTTTCATGGACTTGAGTAGTCTGGAAGTTTGTGATTCCTTAAGAGCATGGGCTCCATTTGACTTATCAAACTCCTCATGAGCCCTGTTGACTGCGTGTCCAATGGCATCACTGGTACCTATGAAATTTTCTTTTTGCTTTGTGTCTGCACATGTGATAGCTTTGTCTTCAGATGCAACTTTGTCTTTCTTCAATCCATTAATCATTGATTCTTGACCTATGTCCACTTGAGCCTTCCCCTTGCTTCTTGTCTGCAGGGTAAAAGATTCAATTTCTTCTAACTGCACCACCCTGGTAGATGGTGATGGCACATTGACTTGATCTACCATTTCTTCTTTGCAACAGAAATCATTTGAATGTGGGGCCCAGATGAAGATGCTTGGTTCTTAGGACAACAATTAGTATAGTGGTCTCTCGCCTCTAGGCAGTTCCTGCAAGGAGGGGCATTTTCTGGGGGGTGCACCTACTTTGATAGTGCCCACATTCTCCACATTTGAAACAAATAATTGGCCTCCTTGGCCCATTTTCAAAGTTATCCCTATATCTAGGGTTAAAATTGTTACCTTGATTGGGTGTAGCCGCCATCACATTTGCTGGTGGTAGGGGTCCTCCTTGTGTCCAATATGTTGTTGCAGGCATTCCTCTTGATTGGCATTCTTGGGCCTCATGGCAAACTTTCCTGCATATTTGGCAAGTCACACTTAATAGAGGACATTCACTTATTACATGACCTTGCTTGCTACACATGGTACACCAAAGTCCACTCTTGATGCCACCCCCTTTTAGTTCCTGCAACTCCTGCCGCAGTTGAGCGAATTCCTCTACTTGGGCCTCCTCCTCCTTTTGGAGCTTTAATGCCTCAATCTCCCTCCTCAATTGAGTAACAACATTCTCCTCCTCTTTGTGGGGCTTATTCCTTTTTAAGCCCTCCAACTCCTTCCTTGGCTAGATTATTGGATCCTCCATTTATGTAGAATATGGTAGTTGAGGAGAAATTGCTCCATACTGTTGCCTTATTTGCTCGAGTCGTGTAGCTGTGTTGATGAACTCCTCTATGGAGGGTGTAAGCAACACTAATTCCTTGATTTTACATTGGGTAGTCACTCGAAGTGGCTTAGCTAACCATTTCTTAACAAAAAAATCATGTGGTGGATCTAGTAATTTAGCCATTAGTGCCTTGGCCCTAGTCACAAACTTTGGGAACTTTTCACCTGGACCCAATCTCAAATTCTCTAATTCCTCTATGATGATCTCTATAGTATTTCCATGCTGAAATTGATTTTTGAATGCATCTTTCATTAAGTCCCAAGTTGTTAAATGGTTCTAATGTAGCAAGGAAGAGTATCAAAAAGGCATCCTCTCTTCCCATTAAGCCTCTAGTTTTTCATAGTGCTAAAAACCTTCTAATATGCTCGTCCGGATCTTCCTGAGCTAGGCCTTTGAAAGAAGGAAATTTTATATTTAATCTTGATAGTAGGGTTTGCAAGTCTACCTGACCAGCCATGCTCCTTACTGATGAAGTTGATGAAAGTGGACTAGATGATCTTCTAACAACCTTCCTTCTTGTTTGCTTGGAGGTGACCCTCAATGTTTGGGATCAGGTTGCGGTCATGGGCTGTTCATAGTCCTCTTAGTATGAGATAATTGATAAGAATATGTACCTCTTAGTCCACTGAAGTAGTACTGTCAACACTTGAATAGTGCTTCTCCAACTGCAATATGTCTTCTCCTATGCTCAAATCTCCTTGGATGATCCACCGGGCATGCCAAATTTTGTTGGGGGGATTCTTGGACAAGAAGGGATTTGAGTGTTTGTAGGAGAAAAGGGAAAGAAAAGATGAAAGATACACACTAGAAGCCTCTGCCGATTGATTATAATAAGACAAATACAATATGAAGCACAATAGAATCCAATGCTTCTGTGCAAAACCCCACAAAGTGCTCAATTACCAAATACCAAATACCCAAGGGACTTGTTGCCGCCGGCCTCCTCTGCACCAAACCTCCACCTTCTCCAAGCCTGCACTTGTGCACACCTTGCACCAAGCTTCCACTAAGGGGGAGAGATGGATACCTTCTGTCGGCATGCGCACACTTCAATGAGACCTTGGGATCCTTGGGGGACTAGCTTAGCACTCCTTTGCACACTTCCTTGGTCACTCTTCATGCACACTTTGCACTTCACTTCTCTGTATCGCACAATGTGTCTCTTGCACTTCTCTCTCTTGCCTTGCTTAGACTATGCTCACTCTTGCTTACACTTTGGATAGTCCAAGAATAGTCCTTGCCTTAATTTGAGTGTCGATTTACGTACGCTCCTAACTGCAAGAGTATCTTGGTGCTCACTTTGATGTCCCAAGATTTTCTTCATAAGTGGCAGCCAACGAATCCCTGTTTTGTCCTATAGTGACTTTAGCTTAAAACAAAAATTTTAATTGGGGGGCCATACTTTCACTTCTGCGTACGCTGCCGCTTCATATACCTTCACATTTTTCCTTTTAATTCTTCACTTTTGCACATAAGAGAGGGTTCACCTGAACCTTCCAAAACACTTTAAAAACACTTTGAACCTTAGGGAAATTAGAGAAATACCTCTGCAACTTGCAACCCACTTTCTCCAATTTACCCTTTGTGGACAATTAATTGTGCACTACCTGTGCACTTTGACACCCGCACTTTAGCACTTTGACTTTGCACCTGTTGACTTTGACCTTGACTTTGTTGAATTTGACCAGTTTGACTTTGATCTTTTGACTGACTATAGTTGACTTTGACTGTAGTTGACTTTGACCAATATGAATTGTATGGGCTCAACACTACCATATGCCAAATTTATGTCAGCTCATGGCTTTGCTCCCACAAGTTTAAGTGACTCCATTCATAGATCAATCTTCATAGGCACATGACAAGTTTGGCTATATGACAAAGCTAGTGTTGGATCCATAATTTACATAGCCCTCCTTTCACTTCTATTACCAACATGTCATGAAGTTCGTGGAAAGACGAGAGGATTTAAGACAAAAGCTCAACTCGGACGATCCTAGGGACACAAATAGACAAGAGTGATATCTAGCACTCATATTATGGATTGGATGAGAGCTCCATTAAAATTCTCTAGGAGTAGCACTACAATCCAAATGGTAAATAATCTCATCATAGAGCTGCAATTAGAAGCAACAAAGTGTTGATCCCTTTGCATTTATTTGCAGATCATAGAGAGCAATGTTATAGGTATTCATCAAAGCTCTATTGAGTTTGAAATCTCAACAAATATAAAAGGAAACAACAAAGAAAGGATCCCAAAATAGTTCCTAGCGTAATTTAATGCTTTCAATGCATGATAAACAAATCTTCATGAACTTCGCATACAAATGTATCTTAGTGTTTTGTAGATCAGAAACTTCTTCTTATAGCCTTCAAAGGACAATGAGTAAACCATTAGGGAAGGAAATGAACCCTCTTTGGTCCTTTTGAAGATTCTTGTTTTGTAGGGATTAAAGTGCTTCATGTAGGAACTTCAAGGGACTCATGAAACCACTAGTGGTTTTGGAAATAGAATAATCTTTGTTAAATTCTTGAAAATCCTTAACCTTTGGGATCTTTAAATCAATGGCTAATATTAAAATGCATGTAAGACGAGAGAGAGAGAGAGAAGGCGTGGCATTTCGTGGGAACTTGCACACTCTCTACAAGAATTTAGGCCATTGGATCATGCCTCATCCAAAGGCTAAGTGAAAATGGGGCTGATCCTCATTTGTGGAATGTTGCAGCCATTTGATCTTGTATAGATTTAATGAAGGAGATGAGAGGTAGATTTTTTTCTTGGGGAAGTTTAGGAGCCATATGATCTTCTCAAAGATCTAATGGGCTATATTAAAAGGCATATTTCCAAGAAGTGGGTGGCCTGCAGCCATTAGATTTCATGCCAATCCAATGGATGAGATAGAAAGATGCTTTTCATCATGAAGGTTCATCAAGACCCTTCATTTTCAAGGCAATCCAAGGGCCAGAAATGAGAGCACCCTCTCTTCTACAAATTTGAATAGGAACCCTTGAATTCACGTCAAATTTAAGGGCCCAAATTGATGTCCAACTTTACTTTCACACTTGAAGCATAGACATTAGATCTTTGGGGCCATCTAAGGGTTGTGGCTCATGTGAATGAAACCCCTAATGTGCAAGAAACCACCAAATGAACATAGTTTTTGCATATTTGAGCAAGGCAAACCAACAAAAGCCTATACCTATACTACTTGATTAAGAGACTAGAATGTGGCGAGTGCCCTTCTCTTATTGGTGGATCACTAATCACTCCTTAAGCTAAAAGGCCCAAAGAGTGTTCATTTTTTCCCTAATCTTGACAATGGTTTTCATGTATAGGATGTGTTCAAAGTTCTATACATTTGTATGACTCCACTTTCTCATTTTCAAGAATCCCACATATAAGAACTTCGATCATGTTTCACTTTCCAATAATGAAGCAAGTTTTTATTTTCCATCAATGTATTTTTATTTTAATTGATCTAAACGATTCAAGCCGACGTTTATGAAAAGCTTTTTTCACAAAACATAAAAATGGATGCAAAATTCTTATTGAAAGTTATGCAGATCATTGATGAAGCATCGATATCTACTCTAGTTGCTAAGGCTTATGCTATGAGTGAGGGTAAAGTTATAGGGGTAGCCCACCTTATAGATTATAAGAGCCTGTGACTCATCTTCACTATTAAAGGACAATGTCTACAAGGATTTTATAGTGGATAGTGGCTCAGACATTAACTTAATGCCTCAATATATTATGGAAAAACTTGGACACCCACAATCAAGGATAGCCTAATTCACTATGATATTGGTTGACCAAAGCACAATAAGACCAATGGGAGTTGTCCCTTGAGTTCCAATCATGGTACAAGGTAGCAACTTTACTTTCAACTTGTTGTATTGATACTACTACATGTAGATGGAGGTTTTTCTCTATTGATTGGGAGAGCTTGGTTTTTCTCTACTGACTGGGAGACCTTGACTCATCTTCACTATTAATGGACAATGTCTACAAGGATTTATAGTGGATAGTGGCTCAAACATTAACTTAATGCCTCAATATATTATGGAAAAACTTGGACACCCACAATCAAGGCTAGCCAAATTCATTGTGATATTGGCTGAGCAAAGCACAGTAAGACCAATGGGAGTTGTCCCTTGAGTTCCAATCATGGTACAGTAACAACTTTACTTTGAATTTGTTGTATTGATACTACTACATGTAGATAGAGGTTTTTCTCTATTGATTGGGAGACCTTGGCTCAGGAATGCTAGTGTTGTACCTAATCAAAGAAAGGATACTATGTGGGTAAAACCAAAAAGAAAAGAACTAAAACAGATATATTTGGAAGAAGGATCCCACAACTAGAGACATACTAACATGATGCAAACAGTAGGCATTTCTATGGAATAAGACATCATGGACAACTCCAAATTGGATTTATATGATGAAGAAGAAATTCTGGTCTGGAAACAAGTGGGTAGCTCATTTTTGTGGTATGGGATGTTTCCAAATGACTCAAGTAGAGGAGAAGTTTATGAAGACAAAGAGGAGACCATACAAGTTGCAGTATTGGTTGAATCTATGAATGACCATAGAAGAGGGAAGAAAATACCTCTTTAGTGCAACATAGATAAAGATGATTCAAATACCAAGAGGGAAACTGCCAGCAAAGTAAATCAATCTATTGAAGAAGTTTCTTTACAGATTCATGAAATCCCTACAAGGTGGATGCAAGAAAAGAAATAACAAGTTGATATCCAAAGTGCTCTTGCATATGACACTTAGTCTATGTGGGATAAAGTGATGGAAAATTCCAAAGTCCTTGGACAATACATTAATGGATTGGAACCTTGATAGACAATACAGAAAAACCTCATCCTATATTAGTGGGCACATGGTTGTGGAATTATCCAAAGATTGTTTCAAAGATGAGAAGAGATCCTAGGATCTCTACTAGGCTATCTCCACTCAAAAAGTTGGAGGAAGTTTTCATACATGTAGTGAAGCAGTTGGAGGAGACACAAAAAAAGGAAGCAAGCTCATGATAAAAACTTAAGGATAGAAAAACTACAAACTAGTGTGCTTGTTCTCTTACATAGAACACTATTATAGACACAATTGTGAGGCAACTAGCCCCCTCATCACGAAGGACTATACAAGGTTAGAGAAATGTTACAATGGGGTGTGGTGAAATTAGAGACTTTGGATGATGATGCACTACCACTAGTCAACATCTTGAGGCTCAAGGCCGATCATCAACAAAGCTGAAGCCGTTCTAGGTCACCTAGAACTTGCAAAATTTGGCCACATTGTACATAGCTCTTCTCATATCCTTTTCTACATTTTTCTTATTTTCATATTTTATCATACTTTCTCTTTAAAGGTTTTCATATAATTATGAGTACGTTTCATTTCCCAAATAATGAGAATCTTGTTAGCAATTTTTAGGATTTTTTTAGAATTCTTAGAATTTTTTATGTTTTCTTTAAGAATTATGTTTCTTTTTTAAATGCTCCTTTTCTTGTTAAAATAAATGCAAAAAGAAATCTCTCTGACGTTTTGAGTGTGGGAATTGGTCTCGAAGTTTTGCCCAATTTCATAAATTTTTTCCTTGATTGTTTGGCTTTTTTTTGGGATTTTTTTGGCATGTTATTTGATTTTTTTCTATTTTCAGGGTATATGTTAAAAAATGGGCCAATTAATTTTCTCTGAATCCAAAAAGAATCCCCCTCTACTTTGTCTTCTCCCCTCCACCCCATATCCCCCCCCACCCGCCCCCCAAACATCTTACTTTAAAAATTTTATCCTAAAGATACTTTTTCTCGATTTCTTTTATTATTTTATCCCCCCCCCCCCCCCCCCCCGAGACCATAGGATAAAATTTTATCCTATGGTTAGGCCTATTTCTTTGCTTTTTATATATACATGCATCATGGGTCTAGATTGTAGTTCACGTACCCATTGTTTTCAAAATTAGAGTCATTTTAATGTTTCTTGATATCCCTAAATGGATTTTGACCATTAGTTTTCCCAAATTTTCACTTGCATGTGTTCCACATGTTCTATTACCTCTTTAATTTTAAAAATGTTTCATATTTCTCATATGCCTCACATGCTGCTTTAATGTACTTTTTGCAGTTTTTACCTATACTCAGCCCCACAACCTATTCCCCTTCCCTTTTACCTAAACACAAACCTAACCCTCATTTCTCCTTGCCTTTTTCTCATTAGCCCGTCAACCCTACCTCCCTTACCCTTTTAACCCATCACGCAATCTTGCTTATTCCTCCACTTTCACTAATTGCATTGGTGTCCAATTTTGTTGTTTCCTTGTGACCGTTTACTTTTCTCATCTTGTTGGATTACTCATATTTTAGTTTCAAGGTTTTACACACAATAGTGTTGAAGAGGCACATCTTTTCTCGTGGTTTGGCTATTCACTCTCAAGGATAGAGAGCCCATTAGGTGTTGTGAAATTGTTGAGCCAATCAAAGTGGTGAACTGGCAAAATAGTTCACAGGTTGTGACACTTGGCCAAGAACATGGGTGCACAAATAGTTGTTCACATGGCTCTTGCAAGAAAGTTCAATGGAGGTTGCAAAAATGTGTTTTGGAAGGGTTTT
Organism: Ceratopteris richardii; assembly: GCA_020310875.1. Classification (NCBI taxonomy): domain Eukaryota; kingdom Viridiplantae; phylum Streptophyta; class Polypodiopsida; order Polypodiales; family Pteridaceae; genus Ceratopteris; species Ceratopteris richardii. The sequence goes on from CM035425.1 coordinate 135,820,847, forward strand.
AAGGCTTTTAAAGTATTATGGAATGTGTAGGTGACCACTCTTGTGCACAATTTGTAGAAATTAGGGTCAAAAAGTGGAAAAGAAAAAGTAAACAAGATATGGAAGAGCGTATGTGTTGCCCTCCATTTAATTTTTTGTTTTCCATAAAGCCACTACACAACAAAATAGGGAGTCATGGGTCTTTACATGAAGAGGTTCTTGGGACAACAAAGTAAGCATCAAGATATACAAGTAGTTGAAGCAACGTACATAAGAGAATTGACACGCCATAAAAGGAGTTATCTTAGAGATAGACTAAAAGGGAGCAAGAAACAAGGAGCAAGAGCATACTCTACACTTAGAGAGCAAGAGAAAGCAAGACACACAGTTGAACAATGCATGTGCAGAGAGGAAAAGTGTGCAAAGAGAGAGAGAGAGAGAGAGAAAGGGGGAGAGAGAGAGAGAGCAAAGCAGGAACAAGTTATGCACAAAGAGTGCATAGAGGCCAACCAAGAGAGAAAGTAAGGTGTGACAAAGTATCATAAAAAAGGTGCTAAAATTTGACAATAAAGGTAACCAAGCCATCAACCTTATTGGAAGCTTGACTACAAGGAGTGCACAAGAGAAAGCTACTGGGAAAGGTGGAGGACCACCACATAGGTTGACTACACAAGTAATTGTCGTATTTTGTATACTTATGTGTTTGCTTCTTTGGCTTAACTGCTACGCATAAGAACATTTTTTCTTATTCTAGACAAAGCTATCGTAATCTTTTGTTGTAACCAAGACAAAGAGGCTTCTCGTGCCATTGTCTTCCTTCTTCTTTACCATTCTTCTCCTACAAACACTCAAGACCCTTTCAAATAAAGAATCCTTCAACAATCTCCAACATGCATAATGGACCTATTCTACCTAGAAAAGAATAGAGAAAAACTCCTCAAGTGTTAAGGCATTTGGATTGCCTTTCCTCGTCAATCGAAGAGTAGAAGCAAAAATCTCCTATGAACCCAAAAGACAATTAAGAATAGTCTACATAAGTGAATTTTCTAGTAAGAATTCATTAGTAGAAATCAACTGCTCCTTCAAATCTTTGATCTTTTCTAAGAAAATATCCATGGAATCTTCTTGATTCATGTGCTCACTCTCCAACTGCTTTCAAAGGTAGGCAAGATGACCCTCATTTCTTTCATGGTATAAGGTTGTCAGTGTATCAAAAGCATCCTTTGTTGTATTGCAAGAGAGAACCTGAGGGATAATGGCATGTTTGACAAAAAAAGTTATCAACTTGCATGTGCCTTAGCATCTGTGCCATCTGATAGACGTTGCTCTATAGTAGGTGCAACACCAATCATACTAGGAAGAAGAGTATGAAGATCATCATCTTCAACGCTATCAATACATGATGCATCATATATTCCTGTAATTGGTAATTAATGCCATCATACTTATCCTCAATAGCCAACATATGGAATACATCATTGCTTTTAGAAATGGCCACTAACTTCATACCTTGATGCCAAAAGATGATTGGATCTCAAAAGTGGAAGAGGACTACCTTGTCGAGATCTACTAAATTTTTAGAGACCTTTGAGGAGCTTGTACTGGCCAACCAAAACCTGTATATATATGTTTTGTAAAAAAGGACAAAATAGCCTACACAAGTATTACAATAGTGTGTTTGCAGGTGGAAACGAGATCACATCAAAATTTTGATGCCACCAATCACAATGTGTATGCTCACGAATTTTGGTGCAATTCTAAGACTATGACGAGAGGGGTGTTGAAAATTCCCTAGATGAAGCAGCAACTTATTTTGATACCAATTATTGGAGTTTGAGTTTTATTATCCCATTGAAAACACCTCTTCTAGATCATGGAGCACTTGATCTATGATATCTAGAAGCTATGGTCTGGATCTGGTGGTCTTGCACCACAGTATGAGAAGAAATGCAAAAGAAGCATTCTACTAGTATGACAATCTCACGTGAATGGTAGACAAAGAGGCATGTTAGGGTTCAACAACAACAACAACATATTCACCAGTTGCTTTAATGCCTTCATCGTCCCTATGCTTGTCACAATACATCCATCGACAATGCTCTGCTATATTTCTTTAGTCTGGTGTGATCGCTTGTGACATATCTTAGTCCATCATGAATGCCAGCTCTCTCTTGTTCTCTCTTGCCTTCATCAACTCTTGTAACTAATTTTTACACATAACTATAGACCCCTAAAAGGAGATATACCAACAAAACTTAGAACTCCTTTAATTTACAATGTCATGCAATGGAAGACCAAGACAAATACCACAAGATGAAAATGATGACAAGTAGAGATTAGATGAGTAAAATAAGGAAAGTGATTAATGAACTATGTTCTACAGATGTGCCATAAGTTAGCTATGCAAAGTCCTCTATCTCTCTCTCTCTCGGACTTTGTCTTTATCTGAAGATCATTGATGCAGTAGCCAAAGCATAACTCTCTCCTACTGCTCTCTCTCCCGCTCTAATCTGTGTTTCACTCATTTGTACCCGCTTTCATCCATGTCTACAACTGAGTCTCTCTCTCTCTCTCTCTCTCTCTCTCTCTCTCTCTCTCTCTCTCTCTCCCCAATGCATCAACGTGGGCTCTGTTATGCATAAAAGAACCATCAGTAGCTCTCTCTCTCTCTCTAACTTCCACTCTATCTGAAGATCATTGATGTAGTAGTTGAAGCAGCACTCTCTGCTACTCTCTCTCTCTCTCTCTTTCTCTCTCTCTCTCTCTCTCTCTCTCTCTCTCTCTCTCTCTCTCTCTATATATATATATATATATATATATATATATATATATATATATATATATATATATATATATATATATATATATATATATATATATATATATATATCTCCATGCATTAGTGTGGGCTTTTTTATGCATAAAAGAGCCGTCAGTAGCTCTCTCTCTCTCTCTCTCTCCCTCTTTGTATCTTGTACACATGTCTACTTGCAACAATGCTCTAACAAATGTAGCACCCGAGGGGGGGGATGATCACTCACTTTCTCTGTATGCATAGAGTGTGCAAGACATTGGGAGGAGGAGGGATGAAGACTATTAATGCTTCACTCTCTATATCTATATAGCATAGAAATCTTTGTCGGAGTGAGAGGAAGCAAAGAGAAGAGATAGCAAATAATCTCTCCCTCACTTTCTCCCATTCTCACTGCCCTTTCTTCTATGACACAAAACAAAAAAAAAGTTCTCTCTCTCTCACTCTCTCTCTCTCACTCTCTCTCTCTCACTCTCTCTCTATGTTCGTGAGTGCAAAAATTCATTCGAAAAAGATGCAACACAAATACATAACATATATGTACTCGTCTCTCATAGGAGCACACCCACCTCTTTCTAGTAAAGATACACAAGTCAATTATTGCATATACATACTATACTCATACACATTATATTCACGTGCTTACTTTACTCATATATATTCAAAATTTACCCATACATGAACTGCCCATATAAATTAAATATGAGCTGCTCATATATTAACATAAACTAACATATATCAAATACTTATAAGCACACATGCATCACATATTTATAATATTTCTCATTAGGGTTAGAACATATAAATATACATACACATCTTTACACCTAAATATATTTACAAATTAAAATGTACACACATTGAATTTTAGGTGAATAAATGTACACAAAGTTTGAACAAATGCTCACATACTCATAACCCATTTAGTCACATAGAATCACCCACACATAATATATCATATACCATTGCTGCTTTCAAGCATAGTCACAAGGTCAACTACCCACTTGTAATAAATACAAGGTGGGTAAGTCAGGTGTAAGGGATCTCTATGTTTGACTGAGGAATGTAACTGGCATGTGACACATGTGCTTACAAAATCCTTCACTCTTACATACATCCTCGGCCACCAATAACTTTCACAAATCTTTCCATACGTTGCTACAAAACTTTTGTGAGGAGTCCATAGGCTTTCATGCATATCTCTCATAACTTGTACTTGAAAACTTTTAAGTCTTTATACTCTTTGTGGGTTTTTCACCTTCCCTTTAGCATGTCGCCAAAGATATCCGCCTTTCATAAAGAAGTTAAAAGACTTCTTTCTAATATTCTGGAATCGATTTGCTAACTAGTTTGAGATAGGTTGAAAGGTACTCAGATAATAGCCTATATCTTTCCATTCTCCCTCATATTCTTCATCTCTAAATTGCTCATACGTAAAAGTAGATGGATCATAACTAATCAAGTTTATTCCTCGATCTGTTACTTCTTCATCATCGTCAATTTTTTCTCACGAGAGCATATCCACAATAGTATTATGTTTTCCATAAATATGAACAAAGGCTAGATTAATAAATTTGATAAAAGCAATCCACCTTAACATCACAATGTTAGGAGATGAACAGTTAGCAATCATTCCTATTGATGGAAGACGATCAGTTTCAACGATCACATTGGCTCTAATAAAATATTCTTTATTTGTTTTCAAGGTAGTGACCAATCCCCATAGCTCCCTTTTAATCTAAGGATAATTCCTCTGTGTATCATGCAAAACTTTCGCACCAAAATGAACCGCATATGTTCACCTTTTCTCATCAACCTTACCAATGACCCAGTCTATGCCAATAGCACTGGTATCAATAGTTAGGAATGTGGGTTTATTTTTGGAAAAAACCGATCCTTTTTAAGATTGGAGCATTGAGAAGCAGTTGCTTCACTTTTCTCATAGTTTTACTATGCTCCTCCATCAAGAATAATTTCTTTTTCTTTCATAACAAATCATATAATGGATTCACAATATGGGAAAAATGAGGGATCAAAATTACATAGAAGACTGAAGCTCCTAAAAATCTCCTCACTTCACTAACATTGTGACACACCTCTGAAATCCTACTAATGGCATCAACGTTTTGTGGATATGGCCTATGGCCATTAATGCCCACATAAATGTCCGACAATCAAGACTTTGTTGGCACCAAAAGTGGATTTTTCTAATGATAAAGTTAGTTTGATCTCCGCCAATATTTGAAAGATTCTTTCACAGTAAAAAATGTGGTAGAAAAAACTTTTCTGCCTCCAAATGAATCTAGAGTCACATATTTTTTCCTTTTCACACACCCTTTTGTTGGAATATCATCAATAAAAGGGATAGTCACTTTGGGAATGAATTCATATAAGACCAAGTTCATTGCATTCATCATGTGTGCCACGAAATGTGTTGCTCCTTGAGGTAAAGTACACATATGTACTAGACCCAAAGGAGTTTTCATTGTGGTTACATCTCTCCTTTCAATGGCTAATTGAAACTGGTCATATCCTGAGTACATGTCACCCATTGAATATATAGAGTGTATGGCAAATGCCTCTACAAGCTCATCTAGAATGGGACTTATTCCTACATTTCTAATACTGACTGTTAACACGTTGTAGATCCTATGAAACATAACTTTCGATTATTTTTAGGTATCGTGAACCATCCATTTGAATAAGATGCTGATGATGGTTCTAGGATTCTCATCGAAATCTTCTCCTTTAGCAATCTCATTAGCTTAGGTAAATGACCCTTTGGGATTGGTATTGGCCGAAGGTTCCATGGAATATGTGCTACGATAAATATGATCATAGGAGCTAGAAGCTTTGGATCAGCCCATCCTATTTCATGTGGGAACAAGGAAAATGCCTTTACATGATGCATGATCATTTTTCTAAATTGATCTTTTTTGCATTCTGACAAGAATTATTCTCCAAACTTTATATATTTCATAGTCTCCTCAATAAATGTATGTCCTATCTTAGATGGATCTCTAATAATAGTCTCCTCAATAAATGTATGTCCTATCTTAGATCGATCTCTAATAATAGGATCCTCAAAAACTCATCCAATTATGCTATAGCTCTGTTTTGGCAATGGGTGAGCTATGGGTTTAATTTACTTTTCAACCATTTTATATTTAGTATCAATCTTGACCTCATGTTCTACTAAGAAATTAGCAATCAACTGATTCCTTAATAGAGTCAAGAATGATAAATTTTGATTCTAATTCTTCTTGAAGAACATTTTTAAGTTCTTCTATCAAAGTAGAAATTTTGAAATCTCAACCATACATTCAATATTTTCTTCAAATGAACTTAATCCTAAGTCTTTGAAAATTTTCATTTATTTTTCTAAAATTGTTTGTAAGTCTCTTTTTTGGTAAAGTGTAAACTGGCAGTAGGGGTGCAAACTAAAAAGATCTCAAAGCTATATACATCGTTAGGTGAGACATCAATCCATTTTCCACTATTGTCTTGCTCAATAGTGGAATCTAGTAGAAATTTTGATCCTACTAGCCCCAAATTATCTTAGAGGTGGTGAATCTTCACATACATGTTTGTAAGAGTCAATGGGATTTCTTCTTAGATTTATAATCGAGCTCTCTAGAAAGATCTCAAACTTCAGTTTGTTGGCTTCTTATTTCAAATGCTAAATTGGACTTGCCGAGGCATACGGAGAATCTCAGAGGCAATTTTTGAAATGCCAAAATATGTTGAATTCGGGCGCTGTTGCTCTAGTCAAAAGATTGTCCAATATCTTATCTTATGCCTGTGTCGTACCTTCATTTTCCGCCTGAGGTTTCTAAATGAAGAAGAAAAACGTAAGTATTGACTCCACTATGAGACATGAGAATTCTCATGGGTTTTTTTGAATGCAGATCGCAATGTGGATTCGTAATAAATTAAGAGAAACAATTGTGCATTATCTAATCTTATGCTTGTGGACCTTCATTTCCGCATATCAGGGTCTTTAATGAAAGAGGCGACTGTCACTATTAGTTTACCTTCAGACATGCGAATTCCCTTGGAACCCATTGGATGCACACAACGATGTGGATCTATGAAAAATTGAGCCATGGATCTGTAATAAACTAAGCCAAGAACAGACGCAGTCAAACTTCCATGAATAAACTTCTACGTATTACTGCATGATATCCACAGTAAATGGGCTTCAATTCATTGATCTTCCTCAAAGTCTTTGAACACAAGGAATAATTCATTATGCGAGTCAGGACTCGGGTGATGTAGCACACAACGATGTGGATCGATGAAAAGTTGAGCCATGGATCTGTATAAACTAAGCCAGGAACAGACGCAGTCAAACTTCTACGTGTTAGTGCACTTAGACACACTAAACTGGGTTTCAAATTCATTGATCTTCCTCAAAATCTTTGAACACGGTGAGTAATTCATTGTGCGAGTGAGCACTCAGGTCATGCACTAATTGAGAAACCAGCAAAGCTTTTCCACAGAAACTACACTTGCATGTTTTAGATTAGGAGTGGACTTGTGCTCATACAATAGAGTCGATACTCATAGATAGCCTTAGAATATTAAAAGTAACAAACATATGTCTTTGCCTTCAACTATTTTACGTGTTAGTGCACTTAGACACACTAAACTGGGTTTCAAATTCATTGATCTCAAAATCTTTGAACACGGTGAGTAATTCATTGTAAAGTAACAAACATATGTCTTTGCCTTCTATTTTTCTTTGTCTACACGACCCTGAGAACACCAGCTTTTGCTAGAATGGGCTGGCAATGTACTCCAAGGCAACGGCGCATTGAATAGCCGCACCAACAGGCAGCACATTCTCGTCCAGAACAAACTTCGGGTTATGGACTGGGTAGACTTCGTTATCTTCAGGAAAAGGGGCCTCACAGCCAACGAAAGAGAACGCACCAGGTATCTCCTTCAGGTAATAGGAAAAGTCTTCCGATGCTGTCGCCGATGATGGTAATTCAAATAGCCTACTCTCCTCGGCAAGCACATTCAAAGCTGCTGCGCGTACAAACTTGTATGCGTTGCTACTGTTCACAACCGGTGGGTAGTTGTGGTTCTCGTCGAAAGTCGCCGTTGCTGAGCATCTGTGTACAGCCGCCTGGTTTTCAATGACCTGAACATCGTACGCTGATAAGTCAGTAGCATCATGTTGAAACACTCAAGAACAAGTTTTTTTTTTTTGTTTTTTTTTGTTTTTTGTTTTTTATTTTGTTTTTTTTTTTTTTTTGAGACAACAGGAAAGAAGATTAAATTGAATGGAACAAGTACAAGTTATGCAGGGAGGCAGGATCCCACATGAAAATTATGGATCACGAACCCAATGTACAACAGCATATGCGGGCCACAAAGATGAGTCACATATGGAGCAATACGACAGAGGGCAAGCCTAGGGATCACTACAGCTTTGCATCAATACAAAACACCATGATAAATCTATCCACATAGAAGAGCTTTGCATTAAAATACAAAACACCATGATAAATCTATCCATAGAGTGGAAGAATACAAGAATATCTCTCCACCTTCGAGGTGGATGCTTGCGCAGGGATTCTCGGAAACTTTGGGCTGGGATTCTTTCCATGGATAAATTTTCTGTGTAAGCCGTGCAACAATAAACCTAACAACATTCGAGACACGAGGACATTGCGGTAAATAACATTATACTGAGTGTACAGGCATCCCATATAGGATGTCAATCCAAGATGGGTAGACCGTTTCTATACAGGAAAAACGTGAAACAACTTCTGTACCCTCACATGCATTTCAGGCATCCCATATAGGATGTCAATGCAAGATGGGTAGATCGTTTTCCTGCAAAGTAGATCGTTTCTATGCAGGAAAAACGTGAAACAACTTCTGTACCCTCAAATGCATTTCTGATCTAGTTGCAGTATATGTTTAGCGCTCGGTAAGCTGTGCATAAAGAGCGAAAGCATGCAGAAAAGATAGTTTGGGAAACTCTATTTGAACTTACTGTGGGGAGCTGCCAGAGAATGGAGATAAGAGAGTCTAGAAAGTCTGAGCTGAATGTTCTAGCTGCAGTATGTGTATGACGATCGCTACGCTGTGCATGAAAAGCAAGAGCTTGCAGAAGGAGATGGTTTAGGAAACTCTATTTGAGCTCACCGTGCAGAGCTGCCAGAGAATGCAGATAAGATGGTCTGGAAAGTGGAGCTCAATGCACTCCAGCAAGATGTGCATTCCAGCAAGATGAAAAATAGATGTTCAGAAATTACGAACATAATGATCCCAATGCTAGAGAATAATGCACTCCAGCAGCACGAAAGAGATATTCACAAAAGACGAGCGCGATAATCTCTACGTTAGTTCCAAATGTTGGAAATCGATGGTTCAACAAATGCCGACTAGATTGACAGTGAGAGCAAGATCATTCGGTCACCATATCTATGAAAATAAGCTATTCGTGCAAAATCGGCTCATGCAGAAAAGACGGCTTAAACAATTGAGCACAATTAAACTGAAAATCTCTTCAATGCGATACAGCAACACTACAAAGTGAAAACATGAGAATGGTTTCAAAAGATAAAATTCTAGATGTAATACCACAAGGCGGACAAGAATTTGTTGCAGAAGATGAAAACATACGAAAACACTGCTTGCAAATCAGAAAATTTACAACGAAATGCCAAAACATGGAGGAAATTTACATGGAAAAAAAAGAAGTCTCAGTGCTAGCTCAAAATATTTGCAAGACGTAATACTTGGAAAAACATCTCAATGCTAGTTCAAAGTATTGAAAGAGACGCTAGTTCCAAACTTTTAAGTACACAAAAGCTCAATGCACTGACAAGAGTAAGAATTTGCAGACCTCTAGAATTCTGTCTTTCCTTTCTTCAATCGTACTTTCATCTCCTTCGACGTACCGAAATGTACCGGCCATGTCCACGTAATCGGGGATAACGTTGTTGGCAGTGCCTCCATTAATCATCCCGATAGTAATAACCTATATGTCAAATACAGTTTGGGAAAAATTCTGTTCTTATAACCCTCATTATCAATCTCAACAGTAACAACGTAAATACCTGTGTGTAACGTACTGACTGATTGGAAACTAAAATTTGTTTAAAATATGGTCCTACGCCCAGGGCCTTTATTCTTAATCCCAGCAGTAAGGGCATCTTAGACACTTAATTATTTTATTCTTTTCTAGAGTAGAATAAATTGGAAATATAGTCTCACAAACCGAACCCCGTAAACTAGAGACGCCCATCATGAGAGACTCATGACATATCCAGCAAGACATGATCACAAACCGAACCCCGTAAACTAGAGACACCCATCATGAGAGACTCATGACATGTCCACCCATCATGAGAGACTCATGACATGTCCAGCATGAGAGACTCATGACATGATCTCAGGACGGGCTCCCGCAGCTTCAAGACATAAGCCACTAGGCTACGCTGGCTGATTGATTTTGGGTTTAATACACATATTTATTATTAATCTATAGAAGAGAATTATTTACCTGACTAATGGTGGGGTCAGTTTCACGGGAGATAATAGGCTGCAAGGAGGTAATCACAAAGGCGGACGCAACTACGGGGTCGATTGCCGATTGTGGGACACCGCCATGGCCCCCCATGCCATGAATTCTGGCATTGAAACGCGTTGATCCTGCCATCAGAGTACCAGCTCTTGCCGCCCATGTACCAGCAGGGAGGGCAGGCGATACGTGCAAACCAAATATCGCTCGAGCCTCCTTGAGCGCCCCATCATTCACCATCTCTCTCGCACCTGCATTTTTCTCTTCTGAAGGTTGGAACAGTAAGAATACAGTTCCCTGGAACCGCATTCATAAACGCTTAGGGAATCGCGTCACTTTGATGATGATGTCATGTACATAAAAACAGAAAAAAATGTTTCGCTGTGCATCACCTCAAATTCCTTATCTTCATAGCGTTCTTGAAGAAGCTTCGCTGCACCTAAAAGCATTGCTGTATGAGCATCATGGCCGCATGCGTGCATAACACCGTCGACTTTGCTCTTATGCTCCCATTCGTAAAGTTCCTGAGCATCATGCAGGTCAGTTCCAGCTCTCTATGATAAAACTGTGAGAAATTGCGCTTCTGAACCCGTGCACGACCAGACAAATCAAATGGAGAGGCCCGTGGTAATGTAATAAAGGGAATGGAAACCATATAAGTTTTGCGACACGATGAACACAACAATGAAATACCTATGCATATCAAGTACCTGTAGCGGCAACGCATCCATATCTGCTCTTAGAGCGACGAAAGGTGCTTTCCCACTACCGATGCGACCAACAACTCCAGTTCGCGCGTATCCCTTATCGTCGTAGATGTACACGCCAAGCTCCTTGAGAGTTGCTTTCACAAGCTCGGAAGTCATACAGCACTCGAAACCAAGCTCCGGATTCTCGTGAATTTTGTTACGAATGTCGACCATCCACTGCTTGATGGCCTGCGCCGCAGCCCATAACTTACTGCTCTCTGGAGCTATCACAGTGCGTTGTTTCACTGCTGAGCTGCGCTGCACGATGGATGATGGCAATACAGCTTTTTCTTCCTCCGTTTCAGCGGAATTGCGTGCATTGAACAGAAACGAGAGCACCATGATTCTCTTCCACTATCTTACACACCCGACGTAAACACAAGCGTACAGAATGGTTTAAGTCTTAACGTGGAAACAGGCAACATATAGGTAACGTCCTTTCCTTTCCTGTAAATGCATGTTTGTATCTCGGAGTTCGGTTCATCTGTGCTGTGGAATGGGGATGGCTTCCCGATCTGGCCGTAATACTTCATAGGGGAGGAACTAGATGACATGGAAGTGTCTAGGCTAGAGACGTGGACGACAATGTCACAAGAACTGCATGGATAGTACCGACTGCATGGATAGTAGCCTCTGCACATCTGCCTCTGATTCGAACTTGCGAACTCAACGTTTCAGTTCTAAAAATTTTGTTCTGACGTCTCTAGATAGTAGCTGTCTCAATACTGTTCCATTCTCCATATCAGCAAAACTCTCTAATCGCAAGCGAATGATTGGATAGCTTTTCAGTTATTGTTTTTGTCACTCCCTTTTTTCCTTCATAAAAGGCAGCAGAGAATCTCAATGTTGTTTCGTATGTGAACGTATGAAAGGAGACACAGCAGATTTTGTTTCTATTTCATTGGAACAAGGATCAAACGCATAACAATTCCTTCACTCGAGTCTAAACGCACGCTATGCGGATCACCAACTCAACTACTACGTACGCACTGGCTGCTACGTAGGCACTCAGCATGATTATTAGGCTTCTGGACATGTGCTCGGAATGGACTCGAAGAGGACATTGGACACTTTTTTTTTTCTTTTGGGGGCCCCAGGGGGGGGGGGTTGGATCTTGGATTTACTTTTTCATCAAACCAGGGACAATTTACAAAATCACACAGTCGAACGGTCTCTTTATTCTCAGACTCAAAAGTTAAGACTCGAGAGCTAATATCAACTTGATGATTTGGTATTTCTAATGTCGACTTGATGATTTGGTATTTGTTATTATCAATGTTTGTTGACATAATTTGGTAGTAATGTGTGTGAACACACATAGAACTGCCGGGACATGTTTTTCCCTCTTTATGAGGTTTCACCCTTTCTCTTGTATACATGACTGTTAATGAAAACCTGTTAATGTTCTACAATCAATGAAGGAAGATAAAGATGACATGAAAATTGAAAAGAAGAAAAAAAAATTCAAGTATTAAATATCACCATCTTTGACACCATCTCTATCAGCTCCAGTACCTGTATTTGTAGTACTTGTATTCGTAGGTGTAACAGGACGTCTTTCAACACCCTGCACAATGTTCTAGAGTCCTTTTGCAACCAATACATGTCTCATCATATAAGCCCATAATGGGTAGTTGGTACCATCCAACTTATCCTCAACAGCCAAATTATAGAATACATCACTACTTTCAGCCGTGGCCAGTGTCTAAAATATCTAGATCCAAAAAAAATGACTGTATCTCAAAAAGTTGAACAGAACTATGCAAACGAATTTGGGTAAACTTGTAGCAAACTTCGAGATGCTTATACTGGTGAACCGAAACTGGTATATACCTTTGGCATATGTTCTCCTTTGTGGGCACATATGCCAAACTGATCTCTCTAGTAGAGAAATTCTCCCTGACATAATGATAGTGCACCTCAATGTGCTTAGTGCGAGCATGGAACACATGGTTCCTCGCAACTTCCAATACGCTCTGATTGTCAGTGAAGATGGTGGTGGCAGAATACTCACTAACACCCAAATCAACCAAAAGGCATCTAAGCCACACACACTCAATAATCACTATGAAAGCTGCCCTATACTCAGCCTCAAAACTAGAAGTGGCCATTGTAGGCTTCTTCTTGCTCAACCAACATATGCATGAGCTAGCAAGCATGAAGCAAAATCCACTCGTGGACATACAAGTGTCATAGCAACCAACCCAATGAGAGTTAGAAAATACATGTAAATTAGGCAGTAGTGATCCCCCTTGGGATAAAACAATCCAAGTAGACGAGTACCACTCAAGTAGTAAAAGATGCACTTAACTTCTTGTTAATGCTTGACACTTGGCCAATGCATAAACCTGCTCATCTATGAGAAAAGAAAATGAATATCTAGTAGACTAATGCATAAGTGAATCAAGCATCCAATAGCCTGTTGATAGAGAACAACATCAAATGCATCTCCAGCATCATGAGGACTCAATCATAGACATGTCTCCATAGGAGTGGCAAATGGTTTGGCTATCTTCAAGGGCAAAATGTTGCAATAATGTGTAAATATATTTTGTTTGACACAAAGCTATTTCACCATCAACTTGCATAAGCTAAGTGCCCAAATAATGATGCAAATGCCCCAAAAACATCTCGAATGAGGCATGTAGATCAGTCTTAAAATCAACAATATGCTTCTCATGAGGACCACTAAGCAGCATGTCATCAACATACACAACAATGATCAAACGCACATCATTTTCACACCTAACATATAAGGTGCTCTAAGTTGGACTATTCTCTAAACTATGTGCAATTAGGTAGGCAAGTACTATTTTTTCATGCCAAGGACATGGTGCTTGCTTCAAACCATATAATGCCTTTTTCAACTTGGACATGGTTTTCATGCGTTTTTTGCACAAAACCATAGGGCTAAAAACATACACTTCTTGATGCAAGTCACCATTCAAAAATGTAGTGTTAATGTCTAATTGATGTATATTCCAACCATGATGAGCTGCAAGTGCACAAATGCTATGAACAGTAGTCATTGGGGATGTAGGAGCAAAGGTCTCATCAAAATCAATGCCTCTTTCTTGAGCATAACCCTTTGCAACAAGCCTTGCCTTGTACCTGTCAACTCTTCCATCACGCTTATGCTTTAGCTTGTATACCCACTTAGTGCCAATTGCCGTCTTGTGAAGAGGCAAGTCACAGAAAGACCATGTACCATTTATAACATCCATCCAATTTTGTACTTCATCAAACCAAACACACTCATTCTCATCACAGAGACAAAAGGCACCCATCACATAGCAATGTAATGCAAACCAGGCCCTATGAGAGCCTGAACGAGTACGATATGATAGAGGTGCATCTAATTTTCTATCACACAAAGTATGCACCAACCATTTTAGCATAGTTTTGGCCTCCTCAATATCAACTCTCTCATCAACAAGTGCATCATGTAAATCTGCATCATAAATGGAATGATCTGCATCACCACATGAAACCTATAAAGGATTATCTCATTAGGACCAGCACTAGACTTTCCACATGTAAAAAGAGGGAACAAAGTGTCATACGTGTCTTTGAACCTAATCGATGTCTCGTTAGTACATGAAAGTAATGGCTGAATAGCATCTTCAACAAAAACAACATCACAACAAACCAAAATGTGTTTAGTTTGTGGACAATACAGATGATACCCTTTTCTTTCAAGAAATGTACCCAACAAAAATACATTTCACTGCTTTACCATCCAATTTCCAGTGTTGTTATTCAGGCACTAATGCATATGCCAAACAACCAAAAACATGCAGGTGAGCAAGAGATGGCTTAGGATCATGTCAAGCCTCATATGGAGTAATAGACTGCAATGCTTTAGTGGGACACCTCTTAAGTACATATGCGACACACATAACAGCCTCAAGCCAGAAACTATGTGGTAAAGCTGACTCTTGACCATACACCTGACCATCTCCATGACTGACCTCTTCTTCCTTTCAACAACTCCATTTTTTGAGGTTTATACAACACTCTGCACTCATGTTTTATCCCACATTCAGCCAAAAATGCATGAAATTCAAAAGAAGTATATTCCCCCTTGATGAGAATGGAGGGTGCCCATTTGACATGCTGATAGATTTTCGGCCAAAACTTGAAACTATTTGAGGCACATAAACACTTTGAACTTTTCATTCAATGGATATACCCATGCATGCCCAGAAGAATCATCAATGAAAGTCATGAAGTAAAGATAGTTCCCAAAAGAAGGTGTCTGCACATTAGGGGAAAAAATGAGCCCTGGATGGGCCTTTTAGATTAAGGATTGTTTAGTGATGGACCAATGAGAAGAGGGTGGTGGCTACAATCTAGTCCCTTAATCACATAGGCTAGGCATAGGCTTCCCTTGTTTTTGTGTGGTCAAAGAGGAGAAAACCACCTTGAACTCATGGTTTTAGCCATTTGAATGGTTTTGAAAGGCTTCCAAATGAACTAGAGCCCTTGGATTGTCCCCAAGATCTAATGATTGAGGTTGAATGGCAAAACTCAAGGCAATTTTACACTTGGGCCCTTGGATTTGCTTAAAATCTGATGGTTGAGATCAAGGAAGCCTCCAAAAATGCACCTTTTAATTTCCACCCTTGGATCATGGCTAAGATCTAATGGCTACGCTTGAATCTCATGACTTTTAGGCGCCTTAGATTGTAGCCATTGGATCTGATCTTGATCCAATGGTTGGGAAGGCTGCCCATCATTACAAAGGCAGCTTTTCATGTTCTCCGTTAGATGGGACGCAATCGGATGGCTGAAAGCATCCCGGTCAATTTACTAAGCCCCAAGTGCGCTTCTCCGTCCGATTTTGGCTTGATCTAAGGGCTCATAGCATTCATAAAGTGTAGCTCAGCCCCAAATGTGGTTTTTCATCCAATTAGATTGATCCAAGGGTGCACATTTCTGTAGAGAGTCTCGATGACAATCCCCATGTGTATATTTTTGTGAGATGGCTTCTCTCTCATATCCCTCGCATGTAAATCTTGGCCATTCATTTGAAGCATCCAAAGGCCACAATTTATTCCCTTTTATAATACAAACAAATTGATGTCAGAAATAATATATTATTAGAGAATACCACTAGTGGTTTTACATGTCCCTTGAATCTCTTGGATTAAGCTTTTTAATCCCTAAAAATTAGGAATCCTTACAAGGCCCATGCAGGGCTCATTTTTTCCTCTAATGATAGGAACACAGACATTACTATGAACAAACTGTAATTTTTAAGTACCTTGAACTCGACCATCCTTTGGGGCAAAGAGAACACCATTTCAGAAATCTACAAGCATTTCAAACTAGCATAATTCAGATGACCAAAGCATGCATGCCAAAGCTTTGCATCTGACAAAGCCTCAGAATCATGTACTACACATGCTGAATCATTCAAGAATTTTTCATAGTCTATGAGCTTATACAACCCACGATATAAAATGCCAAAAGTGATAATCACATCACCATTTCACAGATCATGAACTGTACATCGATCATCAAAAAATTTCACAATGAAGCCAATCTTGGCTAAAGCTAAAATTGATAACAGATTCTTATTGATCCCTCACACAAATAAACAATCCAAAAATGTCAAAGAAGTGCCATCACCAGTAGTCAAAATGATCCTACCAACTCCCATGACAAGATAATAGGATATCTTGGCACATGTGATAGTATTCCATATAGGGGCAGGCATGAGTGGTCAAGAAACCGCACTCTCAGGTAATATGTTTGGTTGCCCCACTATCAAAGTACCCAATATCTCAGTCTACTACAAACATACATTGTTCATGAGAAGATGGGTCATAACAACAAACAATGGTAAATGCCCATTGTTTGTTTTGCACAAGATTAGTAGACTCTTTTGGGTGTATATGCCTCTCCAACAACCAGTTCAGCCTCTTTCTTCATTGTCTCTTTAGGAGCAAGTTTTGGATAACTCTTTATGACATAATCATTTCCCTTATAGTATTTGCGAAGCAATTTTTGCTTTTCTCTTTTCTTTTCATCTCTATCATTCTTCTTGGATTGTGCAGAAGTAGCAAATTTCTACTTACTAGTAGAAGAGCTCCATTTACCTTTGCCCTTCTGATTAGCGAAGAAATCTTGATCTACAACATGCATAATGGACTTGTTCTACCTAGATAGATCTTCGTGTAGCAGAACAAAGACTAACTCCTCAAATGTTAAGGTATTTGGATTTCCTTTCATCACCAAATGAAGAATAGAAGCAAAACTCTGATATGAATTGGGAAGACCATTCAAAACAGTCTATAAAACTGAAATGTTAAGCAAGAATTCATGAGCAAAAATCAATTGTTCCTTTAAATCTTTGATCTCTGTCAGAAAACTATCCATGGAATCTCCTTCATTCATGTGCTCATTCTCCAATTGTTTTCTGAGGTAAGCAACACGAGCCTCATTCCTTGCCTAGGATAAAGTGGTAACTGTATCCCAAGCATCCTTAGCTATTCTGCAAGAGCAAATGTGATTAATAATGGCACGTTTGATGGACAATGCTATCAGTGAATGTGCCTGAGCATCTCTACCATCCGGACAAATTTGCCCTATAGTAGGTGGAGCAAGAACTCCAACACAAAAAAGAACATGAAGCATATTTCCATCTTCAATGCCATCTACATCACCTTCAAAAACTCTGTTTGTAGGTCTAATAGGGGGGTTTTCCACACCTTAACAATATTCCACAGTCCTTTTGCAACCAATACATGATGCATCATATCAGCCCATAATGGGTAATTGGTACCATCCAACTTATGCTCAATAGCAAGCATATGGAATACATCATTACTTTCACCCATGACCACTAACTAAAATACCTTGATGCAGAAAAATTATTGTATCTCAAAAAGTTGAATAGAATAACCTTGTACAGTTCTGCTAAACCTGTAATAGACATCGAGATGCTCATATTGGCAAACCAAAACCTACATATATCTTTCGCGAAAAAAGATGAAATTCTCATAATCACCTTGAGTATGCTCACCAAATCTCGTGCGATCCGGAAAATATGACAGGAGGGGTGTGGATGATGCCCTAGATGAAGTAGCGACTTGCTCTTATACCGATTGTTGGAGTTTGAGGTTTGCAGAAGCACGCATAGAGTACAAGGTAGACAAAGAAGAAGGTTGGAGCACAACATAGAATACTGAATGTTTTACTACTAGAATGTAAAAAGATAAGTATCCTCTTAGGGCTATAGGCATATATACAAGTTCAAAAAGCCTCCTAAAGAGGGCAAAAAGTGCCATGGTGGTCCTACTGTGTTCACACACCTCACTACTTTAGTATATCAACATCTATAAGTTCATGAATTTTGCAAAATCTAAGGATCAGTCACCATGTGCAGATGATAATTCTTAAGTTATTTCATATGCAAAACTTTTGCATGCATGCTTTGATTATTTGATTCTTGTGAGTTTCTTTTGCCTACAAAAATCTGAAATTGTATCATCTCAACCCAAACTTGAGACACCTACTAAGCATGTCTTTGAGGACTAGATTTTGGGTAAAATCTAGTGTTCTTCCTTTCCCAAAAATTCTTCACTTAGAGTTGCACATAAACCACAACTTGTTCATAATGATCGTTGTAGTCTATGCAAGGCACCTTCAACTTCATGAATTTCATTGGCTACTTTTTTTGGGTATGCATGGGTTTATCCACGAAAAGTAGATTTTCAAGTGTTTATGTTTTTTAAATAGTTCATGGTAATGGCTAAAAATCAATCATCTTCTAAGCATGTCAATGAAAGATTTAATTTTCTGTAAAATGCAATGTTCTTCCTTCCCCAAAGATGGTTAAGTTAGAGATGCACATAAGCCTAACCTTCTTGGTAGTGATGTCCTTAGTTCTATGCAAACACCTTCATTTAGTAATCAGCTATACCTTATGAATTTCATTGATGACTTTTTTCAAGCATGCATGGGTTTATCGAGCAAAATAAAAGTCTAAAGTATGTATATTCTTTCAATATTTTTTGATTATGGATACAAATTTATTCACATTTAAAATATAAAGTGTGCAATTGGAAAAGGCATTATTTGGATTAAAGTGAGCAGCATGTGGTTGGTATGAAAGGATGCATGCCTACTTGCTAGCACATGGATTTGAGAACTTAAATGTGTGCAAAACAAACATTACATAGTAATAGAGGAGAGAAGGTGAAGAATGGAAGTAAGAAATTAGTTGATGATTTCGAGGAGGGCTGAGAGGAACCATCATTGGTGTGAAAGTGGAGGACAATGCTTGTTGTCGGTGATTCAAGAGTTCTAATTGAGAAGGTGGAAAGCTTGTTGTTGGCCATCTCAATAAGTGGAGAATGCTTAGAGGAAAGTGCAACAATTGAAAGTTTCGATGTCAACGTTGGAAGCAAGGTTGGTAGGGAACCATGATAGGTTGGGGACTAGCAAGGTGGTGATCCTGCAGATGGCTCGCATCAAGTGGATCATCAATCAATGAGGAAATGAGGTGGTCAATTGGCTCTTTTGCTTTCCTAAGAGCTTCAGGTGATTCCTCCTCTCTAAGTGTCTCTCTCTATAAGATTCTTGTAGCTGAAGTGCATGTAGGGTCAAGGAAAATACATGTATCCATAACACTACATCCATGTTACACTTATGTATCTGTAACATCACATCCATGTTTGGCTTATGGAACTAGAAATCTCCACTAAACTCTATGAAGAGAAGAAATTATGCAGATTTCTAATCATCAACTAGTGGTTCATCTCAATTTTGTAACACATTCTCCCACAACATAATATTCTATATTTAGTTCATTTCCTTCTTACATCTGTCTTGTTTACTTCCTTGAGCACCAGTTCTATATATTAATTTCAACAATGAAACCAATATATATGACTCATACCTCTGTAATGAATGTGTTGAGGTTCATCATATCTCTAGCTAAACTCGCTACCTCCTTGGCTAAATACCGAAGAACTAGTGAAACAGTATGGGCTTTGTACAATTGTAGACCAAGCTATAGAAATTTGGCATGTTGTGTGGGACTTAGGGCTTAGTGGCTTGTTTATTAGATGTTTTGAAGTTATGTATAACAAAAACTCATTTGTGGCTTGCATCACTTAGTCATGAGAATAGCATCATCGTTTAAGAAAGGTCTAGAGGCAAGCACCAAGTCATGAATGAACCATAGATGTAGTCTTACTTCTTTCACATATCAACATCAATTTAGAATTCATCCTTGCGATGATTTGAAATCCGTTCAATTCATGACAATCTGTATTAATCATCCGCGCAACCGTAGGTCCTTAAGAAATATTGCGAACATTTGTTTTATGTAGTGTACAAGTTTCAAATTATGTAAATACCTTTGGGAAGTCTTCAAATACTTCAAGAAGGCTCATATTATTCATTAAATATAGCCAAAATACCACGTGAGTTCTAGAACATGGTGAGTCAAATTAGTGAGTCACAAGGGAGTTGGAGTGGTGTCCTAGTGGAAGGTCGATGTGGCTAGTTCTCAAAGTCCATCAATACTTTGCTTATTTGAGCACTTGAGTCATGTAATACCTCCACCCAAGTGTCTACCACGAATTTATATGTATTAGGAAGGTTTTAGATTAGTTCCCCATGCTATAAAAATCTTTTGGGATGTCCAAGAGAGTCATATGTGTATCTCTACGCTGCCGTAGTTTTGTATGCAGATATTGTAGAGCTTTTATCTCCCTCATTATATATCCAAATTACATGTTTCATAGCTCATTTGAAAGCACTTACTGTCTACTTGGATACTGTCAATTTTTATAATCATTGGATTTGTGAGTTGAGAGCAGTACTCTCTCCAAGTAGTGTGTATTCTAGGGTTCACCCCTTGCTGAAGGTCTCCATTAAACCTCAAACTTGCAGAGCTCCTACCTCCTTGTGTATTTATCCAAATTGAGTGTTCTGTAGCTCATTGGAAAGCTCTTTGTCTCTAGTATATGTGGTTAAAATAGTTTTAAAAAATTCTAATCCACCAGAGAATAGTAAGCTCTACAAGCATGACTCGTTTTTTGTGATGGAGTTTGCGAGAAGGTCACCTTGTTCCTAGGGGGTTCCACCTACTTCCAGCTATATTTTGGAGGTCAATAAGCTCCAACATTGGTATCAGAACAAGGAATTGAAGCTTGGAGAAGGTTATAATACCTTGATGAAGAATTTGAAGCTATTGGAGTAGCGGTTCATCATCGACACTACACAAAGGTAGGAGATAGCAAGGAAGCATTTCAAGCAATATCCAAGCAAAGAAAGGTGCATAGACTTTATTACAAAGGTAAATCTCATACTTCTTCTTATCACATATATCCAAAAGGAGGGTTAAAGGAGGAAGTTTAGTATTTTGCACAATGGGCGATCAACATGCACAAATAGAGAAGCTTGATAAGAACAACTCTCAAGCATGGCGATTTAGAATCACAGCATACTTGCAAGGTAGAGGCTTGTATGGTTTGATTGATAGAACGGATATCAAACCTATATTACTAGAGGATCCAAATCAGCAACAATTGAGGAAGTTTAGACTTTGGAATGAAAGAGACAAAAGGGTTATATTCATTTTATCACAAAATATTCAAGATTCAATGGTAGGACACATACAAGATCTAGACACAAGCTGAGATGTTTGGCTTGCATTGGAAAGGTTGTATGCTATAGGTACAAGAGCAAGGAAGATTCAACTCAAAAATGAGTTGAATAACATAAAGAAAGATACAAGGACATCGGTCAATGATTACTTGTTGAAGGTTAAAGAGATTGCAGATCAACTAGGATCAATTCAAACTCATGTGGAGGACGACGACTTGGTTGCACATACTCTCAACGGACTCAAGGATGATGAGAGATGGAAACCATTCATTACTTCAGTTTATGTTAGAGGAGAATTACCAGACTTTGATCAGCTTGTTGCTCTCATGGTCACGGAGGAGATGAATCTAAATGGTTCTACTGCAAATCAAAAAGGATCTCAAGGACAAGCTCTTTATGTAGGATCATCAAGAGGTGGAAACAAAGGTAGAAGAGGTTCAAATAGAGGTCGAGGAAGAAGGAGCGATGATCAAGGGACTTCAAGTGGCTTCTTCAACACAAGACGAAGAGGAAAATAAAGTGCTAGAGGTATGAGAGGCTACTACAACTACAATCAAAGACAAAGGAGTGAAGATAACAACAATTGCTATATATGTTGAAGGTATGGACACTATGCCAAAGATTGTTATCAAAATGAAAATAATCAAGGTGGTAATCGAAGAGGAGGCTATTCAAGAAGAGGTAAACAACAAGGAAATTATGCAGTTGAAGGTAAAACTGAAGATCATGATTCTGTTCTTATTATGAATGTAGAAACTAAGATGAATTGCAATAGTGATGTATGGTATGTAGATAGTGGTTGTTCTAACCATATGTCACATGATGCTTCATGGTTTTCTAATATGCAAAATCCTTCATGTAAAGGTCATGTTGAAACAGGAGATGATACAACACATAAGATTATGCAGGTTGGAGATGTTGTCATGCAGGATAAGAGCAAGACAAATTGCTTGAAGGATGTACTTTATGTGCCAACGATCACTAAGAATTTGATGCCAGTTGGTCAAATGGTAGAAAAAGGTTTGCAAATAAGATTTAATCATGCAGGTTGCTTCATTGAGGATCCAAAGCAAAGGAGGTTAATTGCTAGAGGTAAAAAACAAGGTACATTGTTTACATTCAAGGTACACCCAAATCATACAAACTATTTCTCTTATAGTATGCATCGAATAGCAGAGCTTGATCTATGGCACAAAAGGATTGGACACATGAATGTACACAGGTTAAAGGAGCTATCAAAAAAGAGTATTGTTGAAGGATAACCTGATCTTACTAAGCAAGATATGGTGCATCTTTGTGAAGCATGTCAAATGGGTAAGCAGACTAGAGAGCCTTTCAAGCATTCAAGCTATGTAAGCAGTGGATTGCTAGACCTTATACACACGGACGTATGGGGTCCTACTAAAGAGGCATCCTTGGCTGGTAATAAGTACTATGTATCATTCATTGATGATCAAAGCAGAATGACATTTGTGTATTTTTTTAAACATAAGAGTGAAGTCTTTGATGGTTTCAAAGATTTTAAATCATTTGTCAAGAAGCAAACAGGAAGATATGTTAAGAAGCTAAGATCGGATGGAGGGGGAGAGTATTTCTCTCAAGGTTTTACTGTTTTTTTGTATGATGAAGGTATCAAAAGAGAAGTTACATGCAGGTATACTCCAGAACAAAATGGAGTCGCAGAACCAAGAAACAGAATCATAGCAAAAGCATCTAGAAGCATGCTAAATGATATGTGTTTGCCTAATTCTTTTTGGGCTGAAGTTGGTAGCACAAGTGTGTACATTATGAATATAGTACCTACTATTGGAGTTCATCATTTGACACCATATGAGGTATGGCATGGAAGGAAACCAAGTGTAAGTCATTTGAAAGTATTTGGTTGTGTATGTTATGTACATGTACCTAGTGAAGTGAGATCAAAACTTGATGTGAAATAAGAAAAGTGTATATTTATTGGTTATGCAGATAATCAAAGAGAATATAGATGTTATAATCCTCATACCAATAAGATGGTTGTTTCAAGAGATGTACATTTTGATGAATCACTTTCATGGTATGTAGCTAAGAAAAGTTTGCAGGTCATAAATGGAGATGAAGAAGATACAGGTGAAGGAGATAAGTACTTACCTCAGCCCACAAGAAGTTTAAGTGATGAGAAAAGTGCTTTGGATGAAGAAAGAGAGCTACCTTTCAATGGAAGATTAAGGAAAGAGTCACCTCCAAGTGTTAAAAGTAAAGGTAAACTCAAACTTGTTGAAGTTAATGATGAAGGAGAGGAAATTAGTGATGTATGTGAGTACGGAGAATCATCAAAGGTTCGTAATAAGAAAGGAAGAGCATCTACATTGGAGGTAAGAAGAACTTCAAGAGTGAGTAAGAAACCTCAAAGGTATACTTATGAATCTTTCATGAATACTCATTATGCTTTTATGACAAAAGTTGAGCAGGAAAATGAACCCACATGTTATGATGAGGCAAAAGGAGATGAAAAATGGAGAAAGCAATGAGAGAAGAAATGGAAGCACTACAGGATAACAAGACTTGAAATTTAGTTCCAAAGACACCAATAAAAAACGTAATTGGTTGCAAGTGGGTTTTTAAGATTGAAAGAAATAGTGATGGTAGTGTGTCAAGATATAAGGCTAGACTTGTAGCAAAAGGATATAGTCAAACTCAAGGATTGGACTATGAGGAAACATTTAGTCTTGCTACTATGGCAACGGTGAGAACTTTGTTGGCTTTAGTTGCAAGTAAAAGGTGGAATATATATCAACTTGATATAAAGAATGCCTCTCTTAATGGTGAGTTAAATGACGAAGTGTATATGTCATAACCAGATGGTTATGTGGATGAAAAATGTCCTAATCATGTATGCAGGTTAAAGAAGGCACTGTATGGTCTTAAACAGGCACCAAGGGCATGGAATGCAAGGTTGGTAAAGTATCTTATGCTGCAAGGATACACAGCGAGTCATGTTGATCCTTCACTTTATGTAAAACATGTAGATGAAATGTGTGTCTATGTATGCATTTATGTGGATGACTTGTTGATTACAGGGAATGATGTAAAAGCAAATGAAGAGATAAAAGGTAATTTGGGAAAGGAATTTAAAATTTCAGATCTTGGTTTGCTTAGATACTTTCTTGGGATTGAAATTGTGTATGGCGATGAGGGTATGTGGTTGATACAGAGAAAGTATATATGTGATATGTTGAAAAGGTTTGGTATGTAGGAATGTAAATTTGTTTCTACTCCAATGGAATGTAATGTAAAGTTGAGTGCAAAGGAAGGTGATGAGTTGCATGATATGAATGCATATAGATCCATGGTAGGATCTTTGATTTATGCAAAAAAAACTAGACCTGATATATGCTATGCAGTGGGAGTATTGTCACAGTTTATGCATGAACCTAGAGTACCTCATATGCATGCAACGAAAAGAGTGCTTAGGTATTTGAAAGGTACCATGAACGAAGGATTATTTTATAGTCATGATGTTGATCTAACTCTTAAAGTCTTTAGTGATGCAGATTGGGCTGGAAGCAAAGATGACAGAAGATCCACAAGTGGATATGTGGTAATAGCAAGAAACAAGACATTAACATGGAGTTCAAAGAAACAGCCTACAATTGCTTTATCTTCTATAGAGGCTGAGTATAGAGGTTTAGCATTGGCTACTACTGAGGTTATGTGGTTTGAAAATTTGTTTCATGACTTGAATGTGCAAGTTGATGTACCACTGATATATGGGGATAACTTGAGCAGCATTCATATGACCTCAAATCCTATTTTTCATGCTAGAACAAAGCATATAGAGGTTCACTATGATTATGTTCGAGAGAAGGTCTTTTGTGGAAACAAATGATCAAGTTGCTGTTGGAGTTAGACGTCTGCAGAAGCACGCGAACATCACAAGGAAGAGGAAGAAGCTTAAAGCACAACACACAAGACTGAATGTATTACTAGAGAATGTACAAAGATAAGTAGCCCATTAGGGCAATAGGCGTATATACAAGCCGGGGGAAAAAAACCCTCCTAAAGAGGGAAAAAAGTGCCCCGGCGGTCCTAGAGTGTTCACACACATCACTACCTAAATATATCAACAAATCCCCCCTGGGAGTGATGCGGTGAACAAGGAGCTGGCACTCATGTATAAGGAAGTGCCGAGCTATGTGGAAATCACTCCACAAAAGGAAGTAAGCCCAAAGCTTTGCGGAAAGCTTCAAACTTCTCCCTAGGCAGAGCCTTCGTGAAAAGGTCTGCAATGTTCTCCTGCGTGGGCACATATGCCAAGCTGATCTCCCCAGCAGAGAACCTCTCCCTGACATAGTGATAATGCACCTCAATGTGCTTAGTGCGAGCATGGAACACAGGGTTCCTCGCAACTGCCAATGCGCTCTGACTGTCAGTGAAGATGGTGGTGGCAGAAGACTGGCCAACACCCAAATCAGCCATAAGGCATCTGAGCCACACACACTCAACAGTCGCTGTAAAAGCTGCCCTATACTCAGCCTCACAACTGGAAGTGGCCACAGTAGGCTGCTTCTTGCTCAACCAAGATATACATGAGCTACCAAGCATGAAGCAAAAACCACTGGTGGACACACGAGTGTCATAGCAACCAGCCCAATCTGAGTCAGAAAAAGCATGCAAATCTGGCGGTAGTGATCCCCCCTTGGGATAAAACAACCCAAGTAGCCGAGTACCACTCAAGTAGCGAAAGATGCGCTTAACCGCTTTCCAATGCGTGACTCCTGGGCAATGCATAAACCTGCTCATCTGTGAGACAGCAAACTGAATATCTGGCCGAGTAATGCATAAGTAAATCAAGCATCCAACAGCCTGCTGATAGAGAACAGCATCAAATGCATCTCCAGCATCATGAAGACTCAATTGTAAACCTATCTCCATAGGAGTGGCAATAGGCTTATAGTCTTCAAGGCCAAAACGCTGCAATAATGTGTCAATATATTTCGTTTGACACAAAGCCATTCCACCATCAACTTGCATAAACTGAATGCCCAAATAGTGATGCAAATGCCCCAAATCAGACATCTCAAATGAGGCATGCAAATCAGCCTTGAAATCAGCAATATGCTTCTCAAGAGGACCAGTGAGCAGCATGTCGTCTACATAGACAATGATCAAAAGCACATCATTAGCATGCTTAACATATAAGGTGCTTTCAGTTGGACTGTTCTCAAAACCATGTGCAATCAGATAGGCATGTATTTTTTCATACCAAGCACATGGTGCTTGCTTTAAACCATATAACGCCTTCTTTAACCTGCACACCTGGTTTTCATGCCCTTTCTGCACAAAGCCACGGGGCTGAAAAACATACACTTCTTCATGCAAGTCACCATTCAGAAATGCTGTTTTAATGTCCAACTGATGTACATTCCAACCATGATGGGCTGCAAGTGCACAAATGCTCCGAACAGTAGTCATACGGCATGTAGGTGCAAAGGTCTCATCAAAATCAATGCCTCTTTCCTGCGCATAACCCTTTGCAGCAAGCCTAGCCTTATACCTGTCAACTGTACCATCAGGTTTACGCTTCAGCTTGTATACCCACTTAGTGCCAATGGCCTTCTTGCCAGGAGGCAAGTCACATAAAGACCATGTACCATTCTTCATTATAGCATCATATTCAGATTGCATAGCAGCCATCCAATTTTCTGAATTTTGTGCTTCATCAAAAGAAACAGGCTCATTCTCATCACAGAGACTAGATGCAGCCATAGCATAGCAATCTGATGCAAAGGAGGTACTATGAGAGCCTGAACGAGTACGATATGACAAAGGTGCATCTAATTTGCTGTCACGCAAAGTCTGCACCAGCCATTTTGGCATAGTTTTTGCATGTTCAATATCAGCTCTCTCATCAACAAGTGCATCATGTAAATCTGCATCAGAAATGGCATGATCTGCATCATCATATGAAACCTGCAAAGGCTGAGAAGTTGCCTCATTAGGACCAGCGCTAGCCTGTCCACCTGTAAAAAGAGGCATCAAAGTATCATACATGTCTTTGGAGCTAACAAATGTCTCCTTAGTACATGAAAGCAATGGCTGAATAGCATCTTCCACAAAGACAACATCACGGCTAACCAGAATGCGTTTAGTCTGTGGATGATACAGACGATAGCCTTTACTTTCAGAACTGCACCCAACAAAAATACATTTTACTGCCTTATCATCCAATTTTCTGCGATGTTGTTCAGGCACTAATGCATATGCCAAACAACCAAAAACACGCAGATGAGCAACAGATGGCTTGCGGTCATGCCAAGCCTCATATGGAGTGATAGACTGCAACGCTTTCGTGGGACACCTGTTCAGTACATATGCTGCACACATGACAGCCTCAAGCCAGAAACTATGTGGTAAAGCCTGACTTTTGACCATGCACCTCGCCATCTCCATGAGTGACCTGTTCTTTCGTTCAGCAACTCCATTCTGTTGAGGTGTATACGGCACTGTACACTGGTGTTTTATCCCACGTTCAGCCAGAAATGCATTAAAATCTGAAGACATATATTCCCCCCCTCGATCAGAACGAAGGGTGCCCATTTTACATGCTGACAGATTTTCAGCCAAAACCAAAAATTGTTTGAAGCACATGAACACTTCGGACTTTGCTTTGAGTGGATATACCCATGCATGCCTGGAAAAATCATCAATGAAAGTCACGAAGTAAAGGTAATTTCCAAAAGAGGGTGTCTGCATAGGACCACACACATCACTATGTACAAGCTGCAATTTCTGCATAGCCCGAACTGAACCATCTTTTGGAAAGGAAGAACGCTGCATTTTGCCCAAAATACAGCCTTCACAAACATGTTTTCCAGGTGCCTCAAGTTTGGGTAAAGAGGACACCATTTCAGATTTCTGCAGGCGTAACAAACTAGCAAAATTCAGATGACCAAAGCGTGCATGCAAAAGCTTTGCATCTGACATAGCCTGAGAATCATGAACTGCACATGCCGAATCATTCACAGATTTTTCATAGTCTATGAGCTTATGGAGCCCACGACATAAAATGCCAGAAGCAATAATCACATCGCCATTTGAGAGATCATGGACTGTACACCTGTCATCAACGAATTTCACAACCAAGCCAATCTTGGCTAATGCAAAAACTGATAACAGGTTCTTTTTGATCCCTGGCACAAATAAAGCATCTGACAAAGTGAAAGAACTACCATCAGCAGTAGTCAGAATGATCTTACCAACTCCCATAACAGGATAAGAGGAGTTATTGGCGCATGTGACAGTATTCCCTGTAGGGGCAGGCTCGAGTGAAGAGAAGAAACTGCGCTGCGAGGTAATATGTTTGGTTGCCCCACTGTCAAAGTACCAAACATCTGAGTCTACTGCAGACATGCACTGATCATGAGAAGATGGGTCAAAACTGCAAACAGTAGTAAACGCCCATTCTTCTTCCTGCACACGATTTGCAGACTCTGTTTTTGGTGTAGAGGCCTCTGCAACAACCATTCCAGCGTCTTTCTTCTTTGCCTCTTTAGCAGCCAGTTTTGGACAGTTCTTTATAATATGATCATTTCCTTTACAGTACTTGCAGAATAATTTCTGCTTTTTCTTCTCATCTTTATCCTGGTTCTTCGATTGTGCAGCATTTGCAGATTCCTTCTTACTAGTAGAAGAGCTCCATTTTCCTTTGCCCTTCTAACTAGCCAGGAAAGCTTGATCTGCAACACGCATAATGGACCTGTTCTGCCTGGACTGATCTTCCTGCAACAGAACAGAGACTAATTCCTCAAATGACAAGGCATTCGGATTGCCTTTCATCATCAATCGAAGAGTAGAGGCAAAACTCTGATATGAATCAGGAAGGCCATTCAGAACGGTCTGCACAAGTGAGCTATCTGGTATAACCTCATCAGCAGAAATCAATTGTTCCTTCAGGTCTTTGATCTTTGTAAGAAAACTGTCCATCGAATCACCTTCATTCATGTGCTCACTCTCCAACTGTTTTCGGAGGTAAGCAACACGAGCCTCATTCCTAGCCTGGTACAAAGTGGTAAGTGTATCCCAAGCATCCTTTGCTGTTCTACAAGAGCGAATGTGAGGAATAATGGCACGTTTGACAGACAAAGCTATCAATGCATGTGCCTGGGCATCTCTGCCATCCCAACGAATCTGCTCTGCAGTAGGTGCAACAGAAACAGCAGCATGAATAGGAATCTGCGGAATATCATCTTCGACACCATCTTCATCAGCTCCAACACCTGTATTTGTAGTACCTGTCATTACAGGTGTAACAGGACGTCTTTCAACACCCTGCACAATGTTCCACAATCCTTTTGCAACCAGTACATGTCGCATCATATAAGCCCATAATGGGTAGTTGGTACCATCCAACTTATCCTCAACAGCCAACATACGGAATACATCACTGCTTTCAGCCATGGCCGGTGACTAAAATACCTTGATGCAGAAAATTGACTGTATCTCAAAAAGTTGAACAGAACTGCCCAGACAAGTTCTGCTAGACCTGTAGCAAACTTCGAGACGCTTAAACTGGCAAACAAAAACTGGTATATACCTTTGGCACAAAAGGACGAAATAGCCTGCACAAGCACTGCGATAGTGCGTTCGGAGGCCGAAACGAGCTCAGATCGCGATTTCGGCACCACACAGCAAAGCTGTTTTGATCTCGAAAACACCTTGAGTATGCTCACCAAATTTTGTGCGAATCTGAGACTGCAAACGGAGGAGTGTCGACGGTGCCCTAGAAGAATCAACGACCTGCTCTGATACCAATTGTTGGAGTTAGACGTCTGCGGAAGCACGCGAACAGCACAAGGAAGAGGAAGAAGCTTGGAGCACAACACACAAGACTGAATGTATTACTAGAGAATGTACAAAGATAAGTAGCCCATTAGGGCAATAGGCGTATATACAAGCCGGGGGAAAAAAACCTCCTAAAGAGGGAAAAAAGTGCCCCGGTGGTCCTAGAGTGTTCACACACATCACTACCTAAATATATCAACAGTTGCAAATATCTTCACCAAATCCTTGGATGGACCAAAGCTTCAAAGATTCAACTATATTCTTGGCATGAAGGAAATACCCTTTGAAACTTGAGGGGGAGAATGTTGCGAACATTTGTTTTATGTAGGGTACAAGTTTCAAATTATGTAAATACCTTTGGGAAGTCTTCAAATACTTCAAGAAGGCTCATATTATTCATTAAGTATAGCCAAAATACCACGTGAGTTCTAGAACATGGTGAGTCAAATTAGTGATTCACAAGGGAGCTGCAGTGGTGTCCTAGTGGAAGGTCGTTGTGGCTAGTTCTCAAAGTCCATCAATACTATGCTTATTTGAGCACTTGAGTCATGTAATACCTCCACCCAAGTGTCTACCACGAATTTAAATGTATTAGGAAGGTTTTAGATTAGTTCCCCATGCTATAAAAAGAGGAGAGAAGTCGTTATCTTTTCGGATGTCCAAGAGAGTCATATGTGTATCTCTATGTTGTTGTAGTTTTGTATGCAGAGATTGCAGAGCTTGTGTCTCCCTCGTTATACATCCAAATTACATGTTTCATAGCTCATTTGAACGCTCTTATTGTCTACTTTCATATTGTCATTTTTTATAATCATTGGATTTGTGAGTTGAGAGCAGTACTCTCTGCAAGTAGTGTGTATTCTCGTGTTCACCCCCTGTTGAAGGTCTCCATTAAACCTCAAACTTGCAAAGGTCATATCGCCTTGTGTATTTATCCAAATTGAGTGTTCCTTAGCTCATTGGAAAGCTCTTGGCTCTAGTATAGGTGGTTAAAACAGTTTAAAAAATTCTAATCCAGTAGAGATCAGTCAGCTCTGCAAGCATGAGTGGTTCTTTGTGATGGAGTTTGCGAGAAGGTCAACTTGTTCGTAGGGGGTTCCACCTACTTCCAGCTATATTTTGGAGGTCAATAAACTCCAACAAGAAAAACACCTTTGATATATTTAGAGCAGTATTTCGAATAAATCCCACTATTGAGCGAGGTGACAATAGGCTTTGGTTTGACATCTCGCAAACTTTTGTACATAATATACATAACATTTCTAATTATTTTCCATCTTTTGCATTAAATATTTTGCATTCTGAACGAATTCCTAAAGAACTCATAAAAGATATCAAAAACACTTTAAAAAAATGGGTATTTACTATCTGATGAGAACATCGAGCATGTGATAGAAACATCTCAATGCTTCTCAACTCTTGAAGAGCTAGAAATATTTTTCCAAAATAATTCTAATTCCCATATTCTCCTATCTTCACTTGATGAGTATACTTTAATTCAAGAATATATTTTCAATATTAATAAAGAACATGAAGCTTTAGTGGAAACAAAATACAAAAATATGAATAAGAACATAAAGCCAGTAGCATAGTCACTCCCTAAATTTAGTGATCAAATTAAAATAAATTTAAGGCATGAGCTAGTCCTTAGAGATCCAAGAAAAGTTGGAGATGTATTTACTAATGAATCAATAAAAGAAATTAAGTTAGATGCTACTGGTTTACTTCTTCCAGTAGAAAAAATAAATTCTTGAAGATTATTCAACAACACAATAAAGCATTTTCACGAGAGCCTACAGAAATAGGATGTGCAGAGCCTAGGATTTTTTCACCAATGAATATTTTCACTCTTCCACATATTCCTTTGAATTTGCATCCTTTTCTTGTACCTAAAGCTCACCTTCCAAAATTGATTAGATTGCTTCAAGAGAAAATCAATATGCATATTCTTGAATCTTCCTCAGCTTCTTATTCAAATCATTATTTCATTGTGCCAAAGAAGAATGGAAAACTTTGGTTTATCCAAGATCTTTAGCTGTTTCATAAAGTAACCAATAGAAATATTGGTACTACACCAATTTTGGATAAATTTGCAAAAGCATTTACAAGTAATTCTATTTACTGAATGGGAGATGTCTATTCTAGTTATGGCCAATTCCAATTGGCACTAGAAAGCAGAGATACTACTACAATGAACCCACCTCTTGGACTAGTTAGAAGGTGTACATGACCTCAATGTGCAACCAATTCTATTCCTCATATGTTGAATGTAATGAATTTGGTCTTGCACGACTTCATTCCACATATTACTATGCCCTTTATAGATGATATTCCCATTAAGAGTTGCTTGGAAGTTGAGAAAGTTTACAATTTGGATGATGGTAGATGTCCTCAATTTTAGAAAGCCCATATCCTTGATTCTCAAAAGAGTTTTGGATCATTTGTCAAAGTATGCTTAACCATGTCCATAGAGAAATCTATTTTTGGTATCAATGAGGTTCTTATTGTTGGTCATCTTTATGGTCAATATGGTTGGAAGCCATATTTGCATAAAGTTGATGCCATAAGTAAGATTTCAAAGACATTTCAAAATGTGCGTGAGGTTCGTAGATTTTTAGGTGCTTGCATCTTCTATGTGCTTTGAATACCACATTTTGCGCATGTTGTGGATTGTCTCTATGACTTGTTAAGAACGAAAAGAAAATTTATTTGGACTGAAATGCATACTCAATCAATGCAAAATTAAAGAAATTGTTACAAGAAGCTCACATTCTTAAACATGTAGATTATTTTGGAAATAAACCTATCATATTGACTGTAGATACTAGTGCTATTGGTATAGGTTGGGTCATAGGTTAAAAAGATAGATACGAAGATAATCTTGAGGATGAAGTAGTACAAAATGTGAACTTATTTAATTATGATCCACAAGTTTATATGTATGAACAATTTCATGAGCTCGAATACGAAGATCAATGGAAAGATATAGGCAAGTATCTGAGCACATTGAAACCATTATCAAGTTGTTCTACACAAACATTCCATAATATTAGAAAATGAGCTTATAATTTTTTTTATGAGATGGTTATGTTTGGAGACATGCTAAATTTAAGATTAAAAATCCACAATGAATCATGAGAAAAAGAGATCTTCAATTGCAAGTTATGAAGAACATGCATGAATCTTTATGGGCTGGACATAAAGGATTTTATGGAACATATGACAAAATTAGATGTACCAAATTTTGGCCTAAAATGTATGTTGATTTTAATATTATGTTTCTACATGTTCTGTTTGCCAATTTCATTCATTGGTTAAACATAGAGATCCTTTACATCCTACATATCCATCTTGCATTCATTACACGTGGCTAACAGATCTTATAACCATGCCTAAGAAAATTGATAAAATGCATTATTGTACCTGCAAGAGAAGATTTAACAAATCATATACCAGATCGTGCATTACGCTTGAAAACCACATATAATATTTGAAATTTTTTGTTAGAAGATGTTATAAGTCGATTTGGGTATATAAAGAACATAGTTGTGGATCGTGGAGAGTTAAATGCTAAAGAACCTAAAGAGTTTTTTGAATATCATGGTATACGTTTGTCCCTCATTAGTGCATATAATCCTAAAGGTAGTGGAAAAATAGAGAGAGAACATCCATCTGTTATAAAAGCTCTAGTTAAAGCATGTAACAGAGATATTGAACAATGGCCTACATACTTACCATTTCCACTTTGGGCAGATGGGATGACATGCACACATACCACATGTTACATGCCTACTGAGTTAATGTATTGCCAAAAGCCAATTTTTCCAATTCATACTCAAATCTTAACTTGGACATCACTTCCCTGAATAATAATATGACAAGAGAGGAGTTGTTACGTGTCAGAGTACAATAATTACAACAAGGCAATCAAAAATTAGATGAAGCAGTTGAAAAGATAAAATAATCAAGATTAAAAAATAAAATTTACTTTCATAAATGACACCACTCCTTATGCAGGAATTTGACATGAAGCTTTTGGTGTATTGTGTTGTTTCTTGGGCTTTGAGTTTATACATACAAAAATAAGTATATGGTTGTCACAAAGGCAATATGCCTTGAGTATGCTACAAAAGTGTGGTATTACTAATTGTAAACCTATTTCTATGCCATTAGATCATAATTTGAAGTTGGATACAGTACATCAGGTGAAGCATTGGAAAATGCTACTATGTACAAGAAAATTATGGGAAGTTTGATATATCTCACAATTACAATGCCTGATCTAAGCTACACTATTGGACTTGAAAGTCAATTTATGCAAGCTCCCAAGAAGCCAAATTTGGATTCTCTAAGACACACTCTACATTATGTGAGTGCCACTATGGATTATGCATTTTTTTATGTGTCTGGTGTGTGTAGAAGTGCAAGACACACACGAGAAGCACACACATAGAGCAGAAACACAACAAGATACATGGAGAGGATGATGGCTGGAATAGCTCTCTCTATTGACGATGAAATGAAGTGAAGTAAGTGTTCAATAATATCCCTAACTACAAAGTATACTACCACATATAAGAGTATCAAGTATGTGGTAACATGGGGAAAAATCCCCTAGCTAGCACTAGAGTAAAAAGTGTCCATGTATAGGGAAAAGGTTCACATCAAAGCTACTCGAAGAACACATAAGTGTAACAAAGCCCTTGGAGTGAATGATGTGAACACATATAGGGAGTGATAGATCAGCCCCCACAAGGTAATAAGCTTAGAGCTTTGCGAAAAGCTTCAAACTTGTCCTGTGGAAGAGCTTTGGTGAATATGTCTACCACATTATCTTGTGTAGGCACATATACCAAATCAATATCTCCTGCATGAAGGCACTCCCTCACATAGTGATAATGCACCTCAATATGTCTGGTCCATGCATGAAACACTAGGTTTCATGCAATAGACAAAGCACTCTGACTATCAGTGAGAATATGCGTAGCAGCATCAATCTCCATGCAAAGATCCATCAATAGGCACCTTAGTCATATACACTCCACTCTAGCTATGAAAATTGCATTGTACTCAGCTTCACAACTGGATGTTGCCACTGTAGGTTGCTTCTTACTCAACCAAGATATGCATGAGTCTCCAAGGAAAAATTAATTACCACTAGTGGACACGCGAGTATCATAACAACCAGCCCAATCACTATTTGTAAAAGCATGCAAGCATGGTTGAATATCTCTACCATAAAAGAGACCTAAGCTCCAAGTGCTTGGAAGATA
Source organism: Ceratopteris richardii (assembly GCA_020310875.1). NCBI lineage: Eukaryota > Viridiplantae > Streptophyta > Polypodiopsida > Polypodiales > Pteridaceae > Ceratopteris > Ceratopteris richardii. Next base: position 135,856,652 of record CM035425.1, read on the forward strand.
TCTAAATACACGTTTCATCACTTGCCAATGCTTAGTACGAGGGCTATGCATGAATCAACTCAACTGGGAAACTGCATAGTGTATATCCCGCCTTGTGTTGCATGCATATATAAGACATCACACAGCTTGCTAATAAAGAGAAGTGTCAAATGCATCACTGGAATCCTCAACTGAGAATCTAGATCCTATCTCAACTGGTGTGGAAACTGGCTTATAATCCTCAAAGTCAAAACGCTAAAGTAGTGTTTCAACATACTTTGCTTGATGCATACCAATTCCCCCCTTAACGGATACAAACTGGATGCCAAGATAGTAGCTCAAAAGACCAAGATAAGTGACATCAAAAGTATGCTGCAAATCAGCCATAAGAATGTCAAGTTTTGCATCACATGACCCACTCAAGAGTATGTCATCAACATAAAGAACAAGCACTGTACGATCAGCCCCATTTTTGCATACATAGAGTGTGCTTTCAATTGGACTACATGTGAAGCCAAGAGCAATCAAGTGCTTATGGATTTTCTCATACCATGCACGTGAAGCTTGCTTGAGACCATACAAGGCTTTATGCAAGCGACAAATCATATGCTCTTTCCCTTTCATAGCAAATACAGGAGGTTGCTTCATATAAACCTCTTCTTGCAAATCACCATTCAAGAAGGCTATTTTTATGTCCAACTGATGCACTTTCCAACCTCGATGGGCAGCCAATGCAACCACGATACAAATGGTAGTCATGTGTGAGTAGGTGCAAATGTTTCCTGATAATCGATGCCATATTGTTGTGCATATCCTTTGGCAACCAATCTAGCTTTGTAGGGATCAATGCTACCATTAACTTTTCTCTTAATCTTATAAACCCACTTTGTACCAATGGCATTCTTTCCTTTTGGCAATTCACATAACTCCCAAGTACCATTCTTATGTATGGAATCAACTTCTGATTCCATAGCACTCATCTATTGTGGATCATCACATGCATCTTCAAAAGAAAGTGGCTCTTCATTATATGTTGTAGCAATAAGAGAATAATCCACAAAATTACTTGATGCATGGTGAGAGCTTGATCTTGTTCTACCAAATAAAGGTGCACTCAATTTCCTATCCTTCAAAGTTTGTCTCAGCCACTTTGGCATAGTTTGTGCACTCTTGATAGACATGCATTCATTATGTAAAACATCTTCCATATGTACATCATGTGTGGGCTGAATTTCATGCTCATTTTCAGCCATATTTTGACGCAAATGTTGAGCTGTATGTGGGCCAAAATTTCCAGCAGTTTTGACAGTTCTTGGCTGAAACATTTCAGCCATGTTTGGCTCGAAATTCTCTGCATTTTTAGCACTATTTTGCTAGAATTTTCAGCCCTTGGAGCCTCAATTGGCTTCTCTACATGGCCATAGTCAAGCGCACCATTTTGGAACAAAGGCCTGAGTGTATTGAACACATCTTGTGAGCTATGTTTTTTGCATTCAAGTAGAAGGAAAACTGAAGTTCTAGCAAATACCACATCTCGACTCACAATAATTGTGTTCGTCAATGGATGGTACAAACAATATCCCTTATTTTCAGCACTATGACCAACAAATATACATTTCTTGGCCTTGTCATCAAGTTTTTAACATTATTGTGATGGCACAAGAGCATATGCCAAACAACCAAACATACGCATATGACTAATCATAGAATTATGACCATTCGAAGCCTCATAAGGAGTGATGGCTCTCAATGCTTTTGTAGGGCAGTGATTCAACGCATAGTTTGCACACATGACCGCTTCCATCCAGAACTTATCAAGAAGATGCTTTCCTTTAACCATACATCATGCCATTTCAAGTAGAGTTCTATTCTTACGCTTGGCAACACCATTTTGTTGAGGTGTATATGGCACCGTACATTGGTGAGAAATACATCTTTCACAAAGAAAAGCATTAAACTCATGTGACATGTATTCACCACCACAATCCGTGCATAGAGTCAAAAGATTTTGTGAAGAAAAAGTTTCAGCCATAGCTAGAAATTCTTTGAAGCAAGAAAATACCTCATTCTTTGCTTTCATAGGATACACCCATGTATGGGGAGTAGCATCATCAATGAAGGTAACAAAATATGCATGCTTCCCAAAAGATGGAGTCTTAATGGGGCCACATACATAACTATGAACAAGTTTTAATTTTCTTGTAGTGTGTGTGTGTGACTATCTTTTGGAAAAGAAGCACGATGCATTTTTCCAAGAATGTAACCTTCACATGCATGCTTTTCAATGGACTCAAGTGTAGGCAAGCCAATAAGCATGTCCTTCCTTTGCAAGTAAAGCAAACTATTGAAGTTTAAATGACCAAAAGGATCATGCCAAAGCTCCATTTAAGCCATGGAAGAAGTATGAGCAAATAAGGCTTTTGAGGCAGCCCTCTTGTATGTATTCATGCGATACAAGCCATTACATAATGTACCGGACATCACGATAACATCGCGATTCCTGAAATTATGAACCATGCACTTATCATCAACAAAGTGTACATGAAGTCGATCTTTGCCAATCAACGAAACTGAAATTAAGTTCTTCTTGATACCGAGCACATACAATGCATTTTTCAAGACAATCACACCTCCATTTGTAGCCATAAGCTCAATTTCTCCTACTGCAATGATAGGATAAGAGGCATTGTTTACACAGCACATGTCCTCCTCTGGGTGCATCTTTCAAAGAGGCAAGAAAGCTTTTGCATCATGTTATGTGCTTTGAAGAACCACTATCAAAGAACCAATCCGAATCAGCCTCACTCACAACCATACATTTAGAATGCAAAGAAGCATCATAATGACATGTAACAACACATGCCCAACAATCTTGCGCCATGTTAGCTTCATCATTCTTTACATTTGCTAAATTTTCAGCAATAGACATGCTAGATTCCTTCTTCTTTTCGTTGTGATTAGTAAGGGTTCTACACTCATCAATAGTATGATCAGCCTTCCGACAATATTTGCATCTCTTCTTCTTTTGCAAATCACCATCGTTAGAGGAATGAGTGGAAGAGGAAGGTTGAGGCTTTGGTTTTGATGAACCCAAAGCTGAACCATACTTGCTTTTCCCCTTTTGTGAGATAGCAAGTGCTTCTGTTCGCTCAATCAAACCACTCCTATTCACTCTCAATTTCTCTTCTTGCAAAAGAAGAGACACAACCTCATCAAATGCATAAATATTAGGATTCCTTTTTGCAACCAAACGGAGTGGAGTAGCAAAGCTTTGAAAAGATTTGGATAATCCTTTCAACAATGTAGAAATGAGTGATGCATCCTGAATAATCTCATCTATGTTTGCCAATTGCTCTTTCAAGTCCTTGATGCGTGTCACATACACATCCATGGACTCATTTTCAGCCATACATACATCCTCAAGTTGCTTCCTCAAGTATGCAACACGTACTTCATTATGCACGGCATACAAAAAAGCAAGAGTGTCCCATGTCTATCTCGATGTAGAACATGAAGGAATGTGTGGAGCATGAGCTTGAGCATCTTTTCCATCCCATCTAAGCTGCTCCTGTGCAGGTGGAGAAGGAGAAACCACTGTACTCGAAGAAGAAGCTCCATCTGTGACAGTAGACTATGAAGTAGAAAAACCTGCACGTCTTCGATCTACATATGCCACTATATTCCAAAGTTGTTTAGCAACAAGAACATGCTTCATCATGTAATTCCACATCGGATAGTTGGTCCCATCAAGCTTATCGTCAGCTTGAAGCATGCCAAACAAGTCATTGGTGCCCGCCATTTCACAAAAGAACAAGAATGTGACAAAATCTTCATTTCGACGAAAGCTGAAATTTCAGCTCACAAACTGTCATTCTGATGGCAATTCTGACTGCACAAATCGTTTCAAAGTGGGGGTAACACCCTAGCGCACCTGATGGAAATGTCTCTTGGTTGCTTAAATTCACTCTTCTATGCTCCCAAGTCGATTTGCACTGTTAAAATTATGCGCGTGCCGGGATGCGAAAAACCGAAACTTCAGACGGAGCTAATGAGTTCCACAAAAAGTGGTCATGTTCTCTAGTCTTGGCTACATTGGATTTTTCTTATAAAATTAGTGAACCTTGATTGGTGCTCTTTGAAGTTTCTTTATAGGCACCCAAGTGGGATCACAGATTTCATACCCTTTTCAATGAACAAGCTACTCTAATCTTCCTTGAGATATTCTCGAATATAGGACATGCTCGACTTTGAATTCTTCATGATCATCAATCTCGAAAGGTGGTGAAGCACTACGTCTCTCCCTCCTCAGTGGTAAAATCATATATTATTCCAACATGGAAACATGGAAAACTAAATGTATCCTCATGGTACTTGATAATTGGATCTTGAAAGTGAGTGGATTAATCTCAACCAAGATGGTGAACGCACAAAATCTTTGATGGTCAGCTATGCACAACACATTGAAGTCTGCAAGGTATTTTTGAATAACCACACTTTATCCCCAATATGATTCTTGAGCTCTATGGATGTCTTCCTTGAGTCTTTGTGAATATCCATGAGGTACTAGACCTTATCTTTGGCATTCGGGTTCTTTACATGATTTGAGAGTTGTATATCCATCCTTGGGTGTTGTCCAAAATTTACAAGGAAGGAAGTCTGCTTGGTAGATGTATGAACATTGTTGTTATATGAAAACTCTACAAAGGGTAAAAGCTCAGAACAATCACTTTGATGATAGTTGATGGTGCAATAGAGATACTATTCTAAAGAATCCTCCAAAAGTTAATTATGAATTGTTGACCTCAATTACTGATAATATCATCAAAGAGTCTATGAAGCCTAAAGATGTATCTAATAAAAAGTCTAGTAGTGGCCTCACTTGTGATTGCCTTGGTATTTGGAATGAAGTGTGCCATCTAAATCTATTCACTATAACAAGAACGGAATCATACTTATCAGACCTTGGTAGATCTATTATGAAATCCATAGATAATGAAGCTCATGGCTTTTTTGGAATAGGCAAAGGTTGCAAGAGTTCATAAGGCTTATGCCATAGTACTTTAGAGCTATTTCAAGGGTCGTAGGATTGGATATATTCTTTGACCTTTTTCCATATTGGAGGCCACCAAAAAACCCTTGATATGAGTTCTATAGTTTTATTCAATCCAAAATATCTTGTTGCAAGGTTACCATGATGTTGTTGAAGTACTTGGATCCTTGACTTTCATGGAGGGATATACAATATGCTCTTATAGAATAGTAACTCTTTCTTTTCCTTGAACTCATTTACTTCTTGAATTTTCTGATTGATGTTACAAAAATATTCATCATGTGGTGGACTCACATGAATCAAATGAGTCAAAGTTGAATCTTCATGGTGGCTTGGAGAGATAGTTGCTAACTCGAGCTATTCAGAGTTCAGTAATACACTCTCTGGTTGATCAAAGGCCTCTTCGCTGACATTCTTGGCATCCTAAATGAAATGTGATGAAAAATCCAAACCTAGATAGATAGTTACTCTATCGATAATACCTTCTATTGGGAATGCAGGTAGTCATAAAGTACTCTAAATTTTGATGATCTTTGTACACAGTATTTTTATGAGCTGCTCCATCTAGATGGTGACTCTAGGTATCAAATGCATCCAATATTGTAAGATGTTCTTTATCATCAATTTCAAAATTGATATATGGAGGAGAGGATTCCCTTGAATGATATGCAACTTTATGTAGGTGTCCATGATCCCCATGTTGGGATAGGATCACCCTCAAGGAAAATTCTAGTGCATCAGTTTCTAGGAAAAAAGGTTTGGAAAAGTCAGGTTGAACTACAATTGAAGAAAAAGTGAATTGATTTTATGGTCTAAAAGACTTTCTCTACATCTTTCTTCCATGAGAATTATGTGTTTTTTATAAGCTTGGTATGAGCTATCACTATCTTGTAGTAATCTCTAATGAATTTCATGTAATTATTGGCAAACCCTGCAAAACATTATACATCTCAAACACATGAAGGTGGTTTCCAATTGAGGATTTTCTTGATCTTATTAGGGTCCTTAAATATTCCTTTATCTAATATATTGTACCCTAAAAAATCCAATTTTGTGTGATGAAAAGAGAACTTATCCAATTTTTCATATAGTACTTTTTCTCTTAGTTTCTCCAAGACCATCTTTACATGACATTCGTGATCCTCTAGGTTATAGCAGAATATCAAGATATCATCGAGGTATATTACCACAAAATCATCTAAAAACTCTCCAAAGATATAATTAATCATATGTTGCAAGATGAATGGAGCATTTGTGAGACCGAGTGGCATAACTACATATTGAAAATGTCCATGGCTTGTTTGAAATTTGTCTTCCATTTGTCTCGTTTTTTGATCCTGGAAAGATTGTAAGCTCATTCAAGGTCAATCTTTGTGGAGAAATCTACATTTCCAAGGCTTTCAAACAACTCTGATATGAGTGGTAGAGGGTATTTGTTCTTTATAATGACTTTATTCAATCCATGATAGTCTACACACATTCAAAGAGTCCCATCCTTCTTCTTCAAAATTAGAATAGGGGCTCTTGTGGGAGACTTTGAGTGTTTAATAAAACCCCATGGCTAGATTCACATCAATATTCTTATGTAATTCAGTAATCTCATATGGGGATAGTCTATAGATTGGTCCAAATGGTGGTTGTGCTCCCACTATAAGCTCTATGGCACAAACATAAGATCCATGCTCTAGGAGGATATCTGCATTCTTCTTTGCAGAAACATCTTCAAGGCCTCAATGCAGATTAGGGAGCTTCATTGGATCATCCTTCTTGGATTCTTCAGCTGGTACAACATAGATAATATATGTCGGATCCTTCCTTACTACGTGTATGAAGGCTTTGGCTCCTACATATGTCGGGTTCTTGTGGATATCTCAATGAGTGATGTTATTATTTTTCTAGTTAACCTCAGGATTGTGTCTCTTTAGTAGGACATTCCAATAATAAAAGGATCTATTAGACTTGATATTACATTAATACATATGTGGAAATCATGATCAGCAAGGTGTATTCTTAATGGTATGGTTTCCTTGATAATATTCTCAGATGTGAGAGCTCATCCATGCACTACTTCGGCTACTTCTTGTTTGTTCTTCTAAAGTACTTGAATGGTGTGTTTCTTTACTAGTCCTTCATCGATGAAACATGAGGAGGCACCTAAATCCACTAGGGTTGTAAGGGAAAGGGGTTTCTTAGGCCAGATCAACTTGACAAGGGCAGGATATAGTTCTATGGGAGTTTCTAGAATTATGAGACCCTTTCTTATATCATGGTGTGATTGTATGGTCTCCCCTTTACAATTAGACTTCCTTGCTTCCTAACTCTACAAGGGTGACTACGACTCTAGAGTTTGTTCTCTTGTTGGAAAAATCAACTCAAATATGACCATGGTTTCCTTAATAGAGTCATAACTTGTTATCTCTCCTTCACTGTTTCTCTTGTGGGGTAAGAGGCTAAAACCTACTTACATCTACCTACATAGGGTCACATATAAGTTCTTCTCTAGGAGTGGGTTGGAAGGGTTTCCATTGTTGAACTCTTCCTTCTATGTTTTTTCTTGTTTCCTTTCAAAAAGGCACTTATCACATTGAATGGCTTGGTTGAATTATTCATTCAGTGTCTTAACCTCTGACGTCATGAGCAAATGTTCCTTCATATCATCCCTTAAACCCCATCTAAATTGGCTTGTAAAATAACCCTCATGCCAAGAGGCATCACATATCAATTACCTAAATTCTGATGCATAGGTAGAGTTAGGGTAGTTATCTTGACATAGCTTCAAGAGTTTTGATTCTACCTCTCGACTCATATCTGCATCTTCAAACATGGTGGTGAGCTCTCCAAGGAATAATCATGAAGTACTTCCATGTCCTTGTCCAAGATTGGGGGGAATCATAATAACACGACCACATGGAAGGTTTCCAATAGAATTGACCTTGTATGCATCATCAAGGTATATATAAGGCTACATAGGAATTTACAATTTGACTTGTTGTAGGAACCCGCAAAACGTCATGCGATCTACGTTGAACTTTTTTGGCATTCAAATCTTAGCTTCCTTCATGAAGGATGAGCAAGGATTTTGTCTCACTTTAATACTGCCTTGATTTGCTTGAACATTCCCCATTAATTATTTTAATTCTTATATGAATGCACCTATATGCATGGGATGTCCCATCTCGACTTGTGGCTATCGATGAGTTAGGTCCTTGATTTTGTTGGTGACTCTTAATGTTTGCACAATTTGTTCATAAGTGTTCTCCATGATGCCTGGTCTAGGATAGATGTTAGTATTATCAAAATATCAGGGAGCATTAGATTGTGCTCTCGGATAAGACTAAACAAGATTTTGGAATAATACTTATCATCACAAGATAACCCACATGTTGGAGTTAGACATCTACAAAAGCACACAAATAGCACAAGGAAGATGAAGAAGCTTGGGGCACAACACACAATACTAAATGTATTACCACAAGAATATACAAAGGTAAGTAACCCATTAGGGTTATAGGTGTATATACAAGCTAGGGGAAAAGAACCTCCTAAAGAGGAAAGAAAAGTGCCCCGGTGGTGTGGAGGTCATCGCTATCCAAGTGGACCTGGTCCGGTCGCCACTACAACATATGATGGGCATACCAACGCTGCCTATATCGACGGTCACTCTCGGTGTCAGTATAAATGTTGGAAAAGGTCACTTAAAGATACCAAAGATCAAGTGACTGTCGGTATGACCGTTTTAAACGGATCGTCGGTGTGTCCTACAGCTGTCGGTATAAGCATCCATATGGGCATCGGTATAAGCGTCGGTATATGCGTCGATATAAGCGTCGATAATTTACTGGAAGTTATCGATGCCCATACCGACGCTTATACCGACGCCCATACCGAGGCCGTCTTTTAAACATACCAGGAACTCGATAGCAAAACTTCACATTTTTGCGCATGTTTGAGTATTGTTTGTCTTCTGTCGAACTTGCACGTGCGAATCGAATTGCGACCTGCATTGTCTTGTGCACACACAGAGAGATCTCTCTCTCTACACGCACACTCTCTCTTGGTTTAGATCTAACATCTTGGTAAGTGGTGTGCGTACTGTTAGCCTTTGCCTTTCTCTATGCTTTAGGTCTTATAGTTTTTGTTCTCTTTGATTTTGCAGAAGTTCTTTGACATCGATTGTTTGGAATTCGACGATAGATGACATACATTACGCTTTGATGACAACGATCCAAAAGAATGACATACTTGTAAGTGATTGTTTTATTCTCTATTGATAGAGAGAGAAAGAGAGAGAGAAAGAGAGAGAGAGATGAGAGAGAGAGATAGAGAGAGAAAGAGAGAGAGAAAAGAGAGAGAGAGAGTGTGAGAGATAAAGAATGATGAAAGAAAAGAAGATAGAGGTAGGAAAATAGAGCATACATACACACACACACATACACACACACACACATCTACACATTTACACATGCATGCATACACACATACATGTACACACATGCATGCTTACATACACACACATGCATGCTTACATACACACACATACATGCATACACACACATACAAATATACACACATGCATACATACACACACATGCATACACACGTACATACACACACATATATACACATATGCATACATACACATACACACACACATATACACACATACATATACACACACATACATACACACATACACACATGCATGCATGCATACATACACACACATATACACACATGCATGCATACACACATATACACATATACACACATGCATACATACACACACATGCATACACACATACATACACACACACATATACACATATGCATACACACATACATACACACATATACACACATGCATGCATACATACACACACATACACATATACACACATGCATGCATACAGACACACGCATACACATATACACACATGCATACATACATACACACATGTACACACATGCATACATACACACACATATGTACACAAATGCATACATACACAGATATACACACATGCATTCATACATACACACACACATGTACACACATGCATACATACACACACATATGTACACACATGCATACATACATACATATACACACACATGCATACACATACATGCATACACACATACATACACACACACATATACACATATGCATACACATACATACTCACATATACACACATGCATGCATACATACACACACATACACATATACACAGATGCATGCATACATACACACACATACACATATACACACATGCCTACATACACACACACACATGTACACACATGCATACATACACACACATATGTACACACATGTATACATACACACATATACACACATGCATGCATACATACACATACACACACACATGTACACACATGCATACATACACACATATATCTACACACATGCATACATACACACATATACACACACATGGATACACACACATACATACACACATGGTTGCACACACACATGAATGCATATATACACACACATACACATATACTCACACATGCATACATAGACACACATACACATATACACACATGCATACATTCACACACACAAATTTTTTATTTTGAAGTTTTTTTTTATATCAAATATATAAAAATAGGATTAGGGTTTTTAGGCTATTTACACATACATACACATACACATGTAATACATATATACATGTATATACACATGCATACAGAAATATACATATTTTAGGTCTAGATATTTAAGATTAGGGTTTTAGGGTTTAGGCATATATATAACTCTTTAGGTTTAAGTATAAGTCTTTCCGATTAGGGTTTTAGGGTTTTAACACCTACTTAACATATATACACACATACACATACACATATAATACATATATACATGTAGATACACATGCATACAAAAATATACATATTTTAGGTTTAGATATTTAAGATTACGGTTTTAGGATTTAAGCATACATATAACTCAATTAAATTTATATAAAGAGAAAATATAGAAAAACTTTAAGGAAAAAATCTGAATCTTAATATATATATATATATATATATATATATATATATATATATATATATATATATATATATATATATATATATATATATATATATATATAATAGGATAATTATATAGATAAATAAATATAAAAAGAACTAGTGTTTTAAATAATTTAGTTAAATATATATAATTAAATCTATAAAAATAGGATTAATTAAGGAAAAAAATTGAATATATAAATAAATATATATATAAAAAAGGATAATTATATAGATAGATAAATATGAATTAAATATATATAATTAAATATATAAAGATAGATTTAATTTTAATCATTTTAATCAGAGTGAGTATATATACACATACACATACACATACACACATATACTTATACACCTATCTATATACACATATATATACACATACACATATATATACACATGCATACACATATATACATGTTTTAGGTATAGGTCATTTTGATTAGGGTTTTAGGGTTTTAACACCTACATAACATATATACACACATACACATACACATATAATACATATATACATGTATATACACATGCGTATAGAAATATACATATTTTAGGTCTAGATCTTTAAGATTAGGGTTTTAGGGTTTAGGCATACATATAACTCACTTAAATTTATAAAGAGAAAAATATAGAAAAAAATTAAAGAAAAAATCTGAATAAATAAATAAATAAATAAATAATTATATATATATATATATATATATATATATATATATATATATATATATATATATATATATATATATATATATATATATATATATATATATATATATATATATATATATATATATATATATAGGATAATTATATAGATAAATAAATATAAAAAGAATTAGTGTTTTAAATAATTTAATTAAATATATGTAATTAAATATATGTAATTAAATATATAAAAATAGGATAAATTAAGAAAAAAATCTGCAGATATAAATAAATATATATATATATATATAAAATAGGATAAATATATAGATAAATAAATAAATAAATATAGAGTTAATATATATACACATACACATACACACATACTTATACACCTATCTATATACACATATATATCCACATACACATATATATACACATGCATACACATATATACATGTTTTAGGTCTAGATCTTTAAGACTAGGGTTTTAGAGTTTCAGGATTAGAGTTTTAGGGTTTAAGGAAAAATTTGAATAAATAAATAAATATATATAAAATAGGATAATTATATAGATAAATAAATATAAAAAGAACTAGCGTTTTAAATAATTTAATTAAATATATATATTTAAATATATATAATTAAATATATATAATTAAATATATATAATTAAATATATATAATTAAATATATATAATTCAATATATATAATTAAATATATAAAAATAGGGTTAATTAAGAAAAAAATTTGAATATGTAGATAAAATAGGATAATAATATAGATTAAGATTTTAAGATTAGGGTTCTAGGTTTGTTTATGTGTTTAAGTATTTAGGTTTTAGTATTTCACGTTTAAGTCTTTAGGAGTATCATTTTTAGGTTTAATAAAAAAAATAAATGATCTAAAAGGTCCATATTGTAGCAGATGGCTTCTTTGGATCTGGAGGAGAGAATGGCATGTCCTTGCACTTAGTGCAAGTATCAAATTTATTGGAAATGACAGATTTTTACTGCACATGTTAGAGAGTGTGGATCCTTTGATAGGAGTCGACTAGAAAACCTATGCTACCATTCGCATGGACCCCCAGGTGAGAAGATGGACCCAAACGACATTGCAACGGTAACTTCTCGTGGACAAGAGAGAACAAAAAAGGACTTAGACGTACAAGCAAGTACTAATAATATTACATAGAATGAACATATGGAAGAGACGCTTGAAGCATTTTATGAGATGGAAAAAGATCATGATGGTGGAGAAGATGTCGAGAGTTTCACAAAATTTCCACCATCAGAAGTCAATGAAGAATATGAAAACATGCGAAGACTAGCTCATTTACCACTTTACAATGGAGCAAAGATATCTGTAGTACATGCGTCACTCGCGATGCTCAATCTGCAATCCAGTTATGGATGGTCAGATAGTAGTGTCATTGAATTGTTCAGGTAAGTGGAAAACAATTTGGCTTTCATTGTTGTAACAAAATAACTTTATTTACTAATATCGTTTCAATTTCTTATTGTAGGCTTCTTAAAGATAATTTTTTGCTAGAGGGAAATGACATGCCTCCAACATGTGGAGATGCAAAAAAAACTTTTACAGTCCATTGGAATGGATTATAGTACTAAAATTCATGCTTGTTCGAATGATTGCATCCTCTTTGGGAATGAGTATGGGCATCTCCACATATGTCGAAAGTGTGGAGCAAACAGATTTAGAGAAGATCTTGTAGGCGAAGCAATCCCTGCAAAGATTCTTCACCACTTTCCTACCATTGCATGAATTAAGAACATGTTTAGATGCAAATCTATAGATGAGTTAATATCATGGCATACAAAGAGCAAGTATACATATGGTGTAATGCGAGTGTATGCTGACTCTAATGCTTGGAAGCACATAGATAGTAAGTGGCCAGAGTTTGCTAGTGAGCCTCGGTCCATACGTCTAGACCTAGCTATGGATGGAGTGAATCCATTTGGTTTACATAGTTCTTCATGGAGCACATGGTGTGTATTTTTGGTCAATTATAACATCCCACCATGGCTGGCCACAAAGAAAGGTCATTTATTATTAGCTCTTATTGTACCAGGTAAGTATAAGGTAAAAAACATGGATGTATATCTTGCACCACTTGTGGAAGAACTGTGCATTTTATGGTATGGGATTACTGTGCGTGATATGTCTCAACCTATAAGAAGACGAGATGTGCGAGTGCAAGGCATACTTATGTGGACGATGCATCATTGGCCTCGTTATGGTGAATGTTTAGGTTTATCAATTTTGGGTTACCATGCTTGTCCCTTATGCGGACCACGACTCAAAGCATGCTATTCCAAAGCACTATGTAAAACTGTCTATGAAGGACACCATAGATATTTGCATGATGGACATGTTTTACCTCAAGGACAAATTGGTCGACAAGCGCAACACCAAATGAAAGCTAGCAATTGGAAACTACTGTGGGATTCAAAAAATCCAGACACTGGCATGAAACGCTTGTCCATTTTTCATGAACTCCCTTATTGGAGTGAATTGTTGATCAATCATTTGGTAGACCCGATGCATATTTTTAAGAATGTGGGAGAGATTCTTTGGAGGACTTAGAAGAGAGAGGTCATATGCGAGAGTTGTGGGCAATTACTAAGCCCAACGGAACAATATCATTACCAAGAGCTCCTTGGGTGCTTGGCAGGATGGAAGAGCAACAAGTGAAGAAAATAATTTCAGAGTTTCGGACACCTAGTGGATGCATGAGGTGTCTAAAGATTGCTTTCACATGAAACTACGATCTTGGAGGGCTCAAGTCTCATGATTGGCACAAGTTTAGCCTTAAAAGATTGTCTTTGGAAGCTAGATTATTGTGGTGTGATTCAAGATATCTTGAAACTATATTTTAAGAAGTTGGATTATTTTGTTTTTGATGTGAAATGGTTCAAAGTAGTCGCCTCTGGAAGAAACGCAACAATGAGGCAGGATAAAAGCAGTTTGCTTCAAGTCGACTCCTTAAAATTATGGAGGGATGAAAGGGATACATTTGTAGTTCCCGAACACTATGAGCAAGTTGTTTTTATACTAGATTCAAAAGAACTAGAGTGGCTATTTGTTTTACAAGTCACCCCACATAGTAGATAAATTTGTGAGAACATAGATGTAGAAGAAAGTCCATCTGTAGTGGACTCAGAGACTCATTGGATAGTCGAGGAGGAAGAGATCATTGTTTGAGAAGAAGAGGTCATTGTTCGAGAAGACAAAGCAAAAGATGATGATCATGAAGAAACCAGCATAGCAAGCGATTTATAAGCCATCAATATAGAGATAGATATTCTCGGTGCATTGGATCTTCAAGAGGATGCTAGATTAGAGGCTTTTTGAATAAAACACTTGTATGTACTAATTTTATTTTTTTGGTTTATTCTCTTTATTACATTTATTATCACATGCTAATTATTTGAGTTCTTTTGTTACAGAGCACGATGGGAGAGAGTCCTCGCATCACTCCACATTCCATGACAGAGGAGCAATTTTTAGAGTTCATCTCTCAGGTACCTCCTGCGTATATGGCTGTTGCATCACAGTATTGGATCGCTCGTGGTAGCACTCCTCTCGCGCTCACTCCTGGAAGCCTTACTTCTGCCGGCCTCACTCCCGCTGGCCTCACTCCTGCCTGTGTCACTCCCACCAATGTCACTACTTCCAGTGTCACTCTTTGTGGGTGGTGCTACTCCCGCAGGAGGTATGTCTCCTAGCTTTGTGACTCAAGCACGACCATCTTTTCAGCCATCTCCTATTGGTTCTAGTAGTAGACATGTGTGTTTGATGCCTCAGCACGATATAGGTTCTCGCCCGTCTCGTAGGTTGAGGTCACGCTCTAGAGCAAGTGGTTCTAGGAGTGGATCTACATGTAGGTCTGGAGGAGCAGATGTTGTGGAGGTAGTGCGACGGATGTTGTGTCACTCGCTTCTACTCCTAGGACGAGTACCTCAGATGTAGGTACGCCATGCAGTACACCACGTGGAACACCACGTACACTTTGGGGTGCTCATGACCATGATGAGTCCAAGGTGTATAGTGTTTAAGATGGAGCTCCGATGATGGATGCGACTGGCAAAGCAATGCATGCACCTATACGACAGCTTTGCTCCATATAGTTTGGACACTCTATCATGCTGAAATGGAGTGAACAGAATAAAGATCGAAAGAATTATATCACACAAACGATTTATCAGGAGTTTCGACCAGTTGATGGACAGTCTCTTATCAGTTTAGAGTGGATTCTGCACACCGCACGTGAGGTTATGTCCCATCGATGATCCGAGGCTCGTGATGATTTCAGAGCAGGCTTACCAAAGCCTGTATGGTTAGATGCTGAGGAGTGGGATATGATTCGTGACGAGCAGCAATAGACTCCTGGCCGATATCGCCAATAGCGAGATGCTACAACCACATGTTTAGATACGATTGGACCGTCACATTTGGGCAACAACGGATATGACACGATGCATCATGAGTTTGTAAGTACCATTTCACTTATTCAATTTACTTGTGTTAAGTTTCTCATGTATGTTCCTCAAATGCTTTGTATATTCGTTGTAGGAGCTGGCACTAGGTCGTCCTCCAGCATGAACGGAGGAGGCTTACGGATATCATCATGGATTGATTGCACTATTGGAGGACTTGGAGGGACGCAGTGCGGTCGTTTCATGGGAGCGTTTGCGATGAGGTGATTAATTTATAAACTTGGATTTTACTTGTTGTTTGTAAATTTCATGTGAATTTATCTCATTCCATTAATGTTCTTTGTTGCACGACTATTGATAAGGAATGTTCTTTGCATGTGTATGGCAGTGGCACACCAAAATTTTGTATTTGATTTTTATAGGGCAATGCATTGCTTTGCCACATTTTGTAAAAGCGTCGTATATGAGAGTGGTTTGCCACACTCTTGTACATGCTTCATTTATGAAATATATAACTTTTTTTGTACATGGTTCATGGTTCATGGTTCATTATGATGATCTCTTTTGTGTCCAATAATATTTTGTTTTATGAAATCATATTTCTGTTGACATTAGAGTACACATCACATGTAATCAGTTTTTTTTGGCAGAGTGTATTGTCTTTTGTTAAGAAACATCATGGTAACGTTGCTGTAGCAAAAGACAACATAGTCTGCCCAAAAAACATTTTGCAGATATGGTCATCGGTATACGCGATAGTACTCCCAGTAATGTCATCGCAATAAGCATCGATACACCCAATGAGCGACGGTATACATGATGGTACACCCAGCAGAGGTGTCGGTATGGGCACCTATATGAGCGTCAATAATATGGACATTTATATCGACGCCCATACCGATGTATATACCGACGCTCATACGGGCGCCCATACCGGCGCACATAGCGATGCGCTGGTATGAATGCATGTGGTCATAACTTATGAATGAGTAGAAACCTATTCTCTCAATCTCAATGAATCATCCTCATTGGCTCAACGCAAGACTCCGGAGCCTTCTCACACATAGAAAGAGATATAAGGAGACATGTAAACAACACTAAGTTACTCACACGCTCCACTGAGGGTGAGCAAAGAAAGAGAAACCATAGGGTTTATGAGCCTATCCTAGATTGGAAGTCTAATTAAAATTGATTCTAGGAATTATGCTCTTAGTAGCCCACCTTGGATCCTCACATGTTGAACTAAGGGTGATCGTCTCAAGGAAACCATGTGCTAGCAACGGCCCTATGGATGCCTAACAATGATGCTATATGAGTTTGGAGGGGGGTTTTTATAGTTATCTGAGTGAATTTGGGCCATTGGACATAGAGAAATCAACTCTCAACCCTAAGATCAACTGCTTTTCATTAAAACCATTAGATATATGGCTAAGATTGGTTCTTTATATGATATCTAGGGCAAAGGGGGAAAACATAGGTGCCTTTATTCTCCACCATTGGATCTAGGGCTGATCTGGATCGTCAGATCCGTGTTGATATCAATTTGGGTACGATAAGCTGCTATTTTTGGACAAACTTTGCATTATTGATCTTTGACCATCAAAAAAGGCTTATCCAATGAAAAAAAATGGTGGATCCCCCTTGCTTCAAGCTTGAGTGCATCTCCACCCTTGAATGTGAGCACATCGTGATCGTACAACATGGTTCAATCATTGTTTGCCATGTGGAAATCCCTGAAGCCTTCAATTTGCTTATTCTAAGAAAGTATGGTGACCTTGAAAACTCAATTTTGTGCTCTTTGGCTCTCCAAATTACCTTTGTTGAAGATGAAAATCTTTAGGACTATGTTTTGAAAGGTCTCCTTTACAAATATGCAAAAAAAACGCCCATCTAAATCTCCCTTAGACTAGTTTGACTACATTGGGAAGTTTGCAAGTTGGGAGTAAGGTGGCTAGGAAGCTCTCATAGCCTTGAAAATTTGTACAAATATGTCGCCAATATGATCTTTATGCATGCAAAACCATGTTGGTGCAAATGATCAAGCCTACATATTTGGCTTAGTATGGAAGACAATGTGTGGAACTAGCACTTGATGATTCATGTGAACTATACCTTGTAACTACTTGATCATTTACCGTTGTAAAATATTAATTCCTTGGAGAATCTTGTAAAGGCCTATATCTCGTGGAGTTAGGAAGAATATTAGCTATGACTCCAAATTGAAGGAATATCTCCTAAATTAGTGGAGTTACTTTTGATTGGAGCCAAGTTTGAATTCAAAACTCAAACTTACAAGAAATACTTATAAAAGACCTTATAAAATCTCGTAGGGTAGTGTGCCTTATTTTGAGCTCATTCCTTGATCATTTGTAGAGCTTGAGTAGCTCACACCATAGCTCACTGAGTTCATCATCAGTGAGCATCATTACAATGCCAATGACTTTGTACAATCATGTTCTAAAATACATATAGCTCATTTAACATCTCTATCTACGTCTATGTTATGACTACTCAGAATAGTCAACTTCTTCTCGTCATATCTCAATGAATACACAACCATTTTATATAATCTTTTGCTTATTGGACCCATCTTGAAGTCTACTCTATGTGTCAAAATTTCAACGCATTTGGTTCAAGCATCTAGGAAAAATCATCTTCAAAGTGCTCACTGGTCATCTATTGGTTGTTCCCTCAAAAGTCAGGGGTATGATCTAATTTGCTAAAGTTATTTCTCAGAGCTTAGTTGACCATTTTAAATAATTTCACTTGAAATCATTAGCTATCTAAGCTAATTGAATTCCCTCAAAAGGAGTTTTGTCCATTGTTACTATACTATGAGCTCTGAGTAAAAAAATCCAACAGATGTATGGACTAAAATAGCATGTTTTTCAACACTAGCTATTCTTGAACTAGTCTGTTTTGGATTAATTGTTTCAAGCATCAACTCCAAAGTACATAAGTACTTTCTTGGTGTCATTTGCAAGCTAAAAGAGCCTACTTTATAACTCTAAAGTGTATCAGGGCTGGTACAAAGCAGGTCTTAGTAGTACCACCTCCCTTCCTTGAGGTATCCTTCCATCTCTGCCAACAGTGGTATCAGAGCAAGTTGAGGTAAATGGGAGATGGTTTCCCTTCTTTCATTGATAAATTGGAAAGGAACAATTATCCAGCATAGTCTTTGTGGATGAAGACCTATCTACAAGGAAGAAGTATCTATGGATACATATGAAGAGATGAGGAGATGCCCACATTTAGAAGCAAATATCAACCTACAAGAGAGGGGCAAGAAAGACTCAACTCATGCTGCGCCAAAGATGCTTTAGCCAAGTCATGTCTACTTAACTCTATCTCTCACTTCCTTCTTCCTCATATTAGGAATTGCAAAACTTCCCAAGAGACTTGGGATACTCTATCTTCATACTTTTCCTCCAATACAAGAGCTAGGAAAAATCAATTGTGGATAGAGTTTACTACTCAAAAGAAGCAACCTCGGCAAAATATTTCAAAGCAGTTGGCAAGCATAGGAGAGCAGATTGAAGAGGAGCAAATAGTGAGATAGATAATCAATGGCATCAAGGAAGATGATAAGTGGGAATCCTTCACAAATGCAATGGATCTTTATATGGATATGCAAATCATTGATCTAACCATTCTCATGGGGCAACTCTTCACCGATGAGGCCAAGCTCAATAGAAATGGTGAACCATCAAGAGGTAATAAATCTTCTACCCTCTATACAGATAAGGGAAAGTCTAAGGATAAAGGAAAGAGCAAGAAGTTTGAAAATGAAGGTGCTAATTCTCAAGCTAACTATGCAGGAAGAGGTAGGAATTCAAGAGGAAGGGGTAGAGGAGGTGAGCAAGGTAGGGGGAGACCTTTCAACTCTTCCCCATGCAATATATATGGATTGTCTAATCACACAAGAGATGAGTGCTACAGGAACTTCAAGAACCAGAGAGGAAGAGGATTCCAAAGAGGTGGCTACTCACAATCAAGAGGAAGATTCAATCATAATCAAGGTTACAACCATGGTTACAACAACGATTTCAACAACAGTTATCAAGGAGGATACAAATCAAGAAAAGACTTCAACAACTATACAGAGGATCAAGAGGATTCTCTTCTCATTATGAACATGACTTCAAAACAAGGTATGAATGATGAGAACCTCTTCTATATTGACTGAGGTTGAGCAAAGTTCTTTATGTACCTACTATCACAAAAAAATTCATGAGTGTTGGACAGATATTGGAAAAAATTTTGCAGTTGAGGTTCAATAAATTTGGAGCCTTTGTGGAGGACCCCCAACATGGATTCAGGAGAATTGCAAAGGGAGAGAAAACACGTAGATTGTTTACATTTAAGCTTGAGGACACTAGAAACATTGCACTTTATAATTATAAGGATCAAACCTTGTCTGAGTTAGAGATCTCGCACAAAAACTAGGACACATTGGTGAGAGAACATTGAAGCAGATATGTAGAGATCAATGTGGACTTGGGATACCTAATGTATCCAAGCAACATATGATCTATAAATGTGGTGCATGTAAGTTTGGTAAATCACACAGGTTACCCTTTACAAAGAAAGGCTATATGCATGAGGATTATTTGGAACTTTCCCACAGACATTTGTGGGGTCCAAGCAAGGACCCTTCAATTTCACGCTCAAGGTACTATGTGTCATTTTTTGATGATTTCAGTAGGTGGACTATCTTGTATTGCTTGAAACATAAGGATGACGTATTCAATTGTTTCAAAAAGTATCTTGCACTTGTGGAGAATCAAACAAGAAAGGGTTTACAGAGGATAAGGTCAGATGGAGGAGGTGAGTACTTCTCCAATGATTTTGATGCATTTTTGCAGGACAGAGGTATCAAGAGAGAGATCACAACTCGATATACTCTTGATTAAAATGGAGAAGTAGAGAGGAGGAATATATTGATTGTGGAAGCAGCTAGATCTATGTTAAATGAAAAGAAGTTGCCTAATTATTTGTGGGCAGAGGCTATTTCTACCACCACTTATCTTATTAATAGGTTACCTTCTAAGTCTCTTGATGGGATGACCCCCTATGAGGCATGGAATGGTAGCAGACCATCACTTGAACATTGTAGAATATTTGGTTGTGTTGCTTATGTGCATGTCCCATCTCAAATCAGAGGTAAGTTAGACCCTAAGGCCGAGAAATGCATCTTCATAGGATATGATATATAAATCGAAAGGTATACAGGTTTTATGATCCATCCAACAAAGGATTTATGGTCAATAGAGATGTTGTGTTTGTTGAGAATGACTCTTTGTTTGAAAGTGAATGCAGGAAGGTCAAATTTCCATATGACTTGGAAGAAGAATTTCCAAGCCTCACCAAGGAGGAGCCAAGCACGATTGAAGACATCAAATCAGACGATGAGGATACCATTAACTTGGAAGATTTTAGAGCATGGAAATCAAAAGGCAAGGTCAAGATGAAGAGGTTGGAAGACATACCTGAGTCATCCAACCAAGCCTCAAGGAGATCACAAAGAGAGAGAGTAAGAAGCCAATCAGATATGGGTATGATACTTCATTAGTGACTAAGCATTCTATTTATCTTGCTAAGGATTCATAGCTTGAAAAACCTGCTAAGGAGTCTACGTATGGAGAAATAGAAGCACTCCAAGATAATGACACTTGGGTGGATTTCACAAGAGAAATGTATCAACTAGATGTAAAAAATGCTTTTCTCAATGGGTGAATTTCAAAGGAGGTTTACATGGCTCAACCTCCTATCTATGAATATGCAAGCAAGGTAAATCATGTATGCAAATTACAAAAAGATTTTTATGGTTTGAAGCAGGGAGCTAGGGCATGGAGCCATAGGCTAACAACCTATCTTCAAGACGAAGGACTCATGATGAGCAAGGCACATTCTTCTTTGTTTATCAAGAGGAGTAATTCGAAAATGATATATTTATGTGTATATGTGGATGACATCATTGTTATAGGAAGTGATGCCAATGGCATCAAACAAATCAAAAACTAGATGATGCAAGAGATTAAGATTGGACTTGAGTTGGTATAAACTAAAACTGGAATCTACGTCACTCAAAGGAAATATGTGCCGGACAGGTTGAAGAAGCTCCACTTTGAGGATGCAAAAATAGCTCGCACCCCTATGGAGGTAAATTATAAATTGAGTGCTCATGAAGGTGATTTGCATGAAGACATTGCATGTTATCAAAGCATAGTTGGGAGTCTAAACTATGCAACATTAACAAGGCTTGACATATCTTATGGAGTAAGTATGAGCCAATTCATGCATAAATCTAGAGCTCCTCACTTTGAAGCTGCTAAGAGAATTTTGAAGTGTATCAAAGGTACTCAAAATCAAGGAAGTTGTACTTAGATGCAAATTGGGCAGGATGTAAGGATGATAGAAGAAGTACTTCTCGCTATTTATCTTTTGCAGGTGATAAACCCATGTCATGGTCTTCTAAGAAGCAACCAACTATTGCTCTATCTGCAATAGAGTCTAAATACAGGGGATTAGCAAATGCTACACAAGAAGCTATTTGGATTAGGTTGCTCTACTCAGATTTGGGACTTCACACTCATTCACCGATGATTTTTGGTGATAATACTAGTTTCTTGCATCTTGTAGCCAACCCCATTTATCATGCAAGAACTAAACATATAGAAGTGCACTATCACTATGTTAGAGAGAAACTCTTGAG
Organism: Ceratopteris richardii; assembly: GCA_020310875.1. NCBI lineage: Eukaryota > Viridiplantae > Streptophyta > Polypodiopsida > Polypodiales > Pteridaceae > Ceratopteris > Ceratopteris richardii. The sequence goes on from CM035425.1 coordinate 135,879,547, forward strand.
CAAAAAGATTCAACTAGCATATCTATCTACAAATATGTAGTGTGCTGATTTGTTAACCAATGCACTTGATGGTACTCAACTTTGAAGGTTTAAAACCATGATTGGATTACATGATATTCAAGAAGATTGATGAAGCAATGCAAGCCAAGATGTTTGGCTTGAGGGGGAGCTGTTGGTGCAAATGATTAGGCCTACACATTTGGCTTAGCATGGAAGACAATGTGTGGAATTAGTACTTGATTCATGTGAACTATAGCTTGTAACTACTTGATCATTTACCATTGTAAAAGATTAATTCCTTGGAGAATCTTGTAAAGGCCTATATCTCATGGAGTTAGGAAGAATATTACCTGTGACTCCAAATTGAAGGAATATCTCCTAAATTAGTGGAGTTACGTTTTGATTGGAGCCAAGTTTGAATTCAAAATTCAAACTTAGAAGAAATACTTATAAAAGACATTGTAAAATCTTGCGGGTTAGTGTGCCTCATTCTGAGCTCATTCCTTGATCATTTGTAGATCAGTAGCTGACATCATAGCTCACTCAATTCATCATCATTGAGCATCATTACAATGCCAATGACTTTGTACAATCATGTTCTATAATACATATAGCTCATTGAACATCTCTCTACTTCTTCGTTATGACTACTTAGAACAGTCAACTTCTTCTGGTCATATCTCTGTGAATACTCAACTAGTTTACATAATCGTTGGCTTATTGGAACTAGCTTAAAGTCTACTTTATGTTATCAAAATCTCAAGGCATTTGGTTTAGGCATCCGGGATAAATTGTCTTCGAAGTGCTCACTAGTCATCTATTGGTTGTTGCCTAAAAAGTTGGGGGTAAGATCTAATTTGCTAAAGTTATTTCTCATAGCATAGTTGATCATTTTAAATGATTCCACTTGCAATCATTAGCTATCTAAGGTAATTGAATTCCCTAAAAAGGAATTTTGTCAATTTTTAGTATACTATGAGCTTTGAATAAAAGAGCCAGTAGGTGTATGGACTAAAATAGCAACTTTTTCAACACTAGCTATTCTTGAACTAGTCTGATTTGGATTAATTGTTCCAAGCATCAACTCCAAAGTACATAGGTACTTTCTTGGTGTTCTTTGTAAGATAAAAGGGCCTACTTTATAAGTCTGAAGTGTATCAATGCTTGTACAAAGCAAGTTTTAACAGTACCAGCTCACTTCCTTGAGGTATCCATCCATCTTTCCCAACAAACCATATGGCTAACAGAAATTCCTATACAAGGTTTTATAGGGTCTAAGTGGAAAAATTACATTTTTACAAAATTCACATGGCATATCAATGTGCTAGAGGATTCATTTTCATGTCAAATTCAAGCTATAGAATGCCTTTGATAGGGTTTACAAGTATACTAATTTCCATGTTATTCGGTGACAAGGAAAGTTTTTCCCTAATTTCCAAAATTTGAGGAGCTTTTATTGCCACCCTGGATTTGCTTGATTTCTTCCAAAATTTGCATGTGAACTCCCTTTGACATCCTTGATGCATCTTGGACTTCTTAGGTAATTTTGGCTACCTTTATCGAATGTGTCTCTTGTAGGCCCTCATGAGTGTGAGAGGAGAGAAAATCTTTTTTAATTATACTTTCTATAATAAATCATGGATACTCTTGTTTATGAATTGGCCTTATTGTTGTCATCTCCTTCAATGTCCTCATCTAAAATGTACTCATCATTATCACATTTCTTGAATAGCTTTATCCTTTTACCTACAATCAAAGCTTTTAATGCAACACCATTTAATTTACAAAGAGCATACGTACTATTGTTGTTAACTTTTGATACAATGTATGGCCCAAACCACTATTGAGTGAGATTTTTGTGTGCATGATATTGAGAGTCAAATGTACTATCATAAATGAGCACCCCATCTCCTACTTCAATCGGCTTACGACGCAATCGATGCATTTTGTCAAAATAAAGATTGTTCTTAATTCTAGATTCTCTTAATTTTTCAATGGCATCATCAAGTCTACCTTGTTCTAACTGTTTAATGTGCAAACTCAAAAAATCATCAGTAGACATGTTTTCAGACCAAGGAAAATTTGACCATGCAAAAATATGAGGCTGAATTAGAAACAACGGTTTTTGACAGTACAGGAGTTCAGCAGGGATATACCTAGTAGTACATGTGCACATTGTAAGGATGAAATACCTCACAGAAGTTCGGCGAGTTCTTCTTTTTGAGTTATTATATGAAGTAAAGTTGTAGTGATTGAAGACCAAAGTGAAGTATTACCCCCGTGGATCTTTTCTTTGGATCTTCTCTCCACATTCAGCCGGTTGATCTTTTCGAGTTATTATATGAAGTAAAGTTGAAGTGATTGAAGACCAAAGTGATGCATTAGCCCCATACATCTTTTTTGTGGATCTTGTCTCTAGGTTCGACTTTTTGATCTTTTCAAGTTATTACATGAAATAAAGTTGTAGTGATTGAAGACTGAAGTGAAGCATTGCCCCCATGGATCTTTTCTATGGATCGTCTCTCCAGGTTCGGTTGGTTGATCTTTTCGAGTTATTATATGAAGTAAAGTTGAACTGATTGAAGACCAAAGTGAAGCATTACCCCCGTGGACCTTTTGTGTGGATCTTCTCTCCAGGTTCGGCCAGTTGATCTTTTGGAGTTATTATATGAATTAAAGTTATAGTGATTGAAGACTGAAGTGAAGCATTGCCCTTGTAAATATTTTCTATGGATCTTCTCTCTAGATTTTGTGTGGATTTTTGAAGTAAAGAGAAGCCAAGTTATTTCTTTGAAGACTTGAATTAAAAATTTGATCGAAGCTCGAAGAAAAGCAAAGATCTAATCACAAAGACCGAAGTCGAAGATCGTGGGTGTCTTCTCACACTATAGTGGTAAGTTTATCTTGTGTTTTGCCAATTGGAACTATAGCAGCATATTGTATCACTAATCCACACTTTAGCGAGAACCATTGTATTATTGAGATTTATTGGATGATATGAGTCGTACTTACATTGTATCATTGAGCTTAGTTTATTTACTTTGTGCATCGATCCGAGGATTTCTGTTTCCTAGCATTGTATTTTGATTTATCATCCATGATGCTTACGAGCATACGCACATTCACTTGTCTCTTCCAAGGGCACGGGCCTATAATGTATAATTCCACCACCATACTAGGGTGACACAACCATTGTGCAGACGTCGCTCGCCAAACCGGGAGAACGACCCACACACTAGGGCCTGATCCAACCCTGTGTCGCTCTTCCCTCCTTACCTCTTTCTTGAAACCTAAACCCAATGTGAAGCGAGGTGGTTGCTCGCTGATCCTCGACATGCCACCCACTCCTTGAGAAGAGGGACAAGAACCTTGGCGCCAGATTAGATATTCTAGGTACCAACATTTTAAGTTCTTTGAATTTTGCATTGCTCCACACACACTTTAAACAAAAAGATTGTTTTGTTGCCTAAGCTTGAGCATTCACGATCCACATTAGTTTTGTCCGTATGCCTGTGCATTTTTTTATTCCTACCTAGACTAGGAATTCACCAATTTCTTAGCTTAGAAAATAACATTAAAAACATTAGAAAAATATCATAGAGAGAGGGGAAAAACACATTGAAATTTTGGGAATTTAAGAGAGAGTAAGGAAGGGAAATTAAGAGAGAATTAAATGTTAAATCAAAGAGGAAATCTAAATCAACATCAAGTAAACATTCAAGTCAAGAATGTCAGAGAACAAATGACTTAGATCAGATTCTGGCCTAGGTAGAGAGCGTTTAAGCTAACCTGCACCTCTTGGCTCATGATCCATGGAGTTTCTTCTCTAAGCTCTACTCTAAGATAATAGAGATAGTAGAGCTTCTCACACTGGACATTATTATAAGCTCTAGGATAGACCAGAGAAGAGAAATGGAGGAGGTGTTTAAGGAATTAGTGATAGAGAGACGGGGGCTTGTGTAGTCCAAACGGTTTTGAGAGAAAAAAAAAATCTCACAGGACTTAATGCTACAAAATACCTAGATGTGTTTGAGGACCAAGCACAGATCTATGGACTACCTGAAGAAATGTTTTCACATTACTTCACACATGTGCTTTGAGGATCTATCTTGGCATCTATATCAGCCTACATAGCAAAGCCTTGGGCGGAATTCAGAAAGGAACTTCATAAGTTATTTTACTTAGAAGATTTTTCCCAACACAGTAAAGAAGGGTTCCTTTGGTGGGTGAATTCCCCTAAACCCACTGCATCCCTTACTCACCTTTTGAATGAGTTCTTGAGAAGATACACACAACTTCCACAGGCTGATTTGGATTCACTAAAGCGTGACTTAGTCATTTCCTTTCTTAAGATCCTAAGTCCTAAGGACATGACTAAGGTCGAGAGGAGGATAGAAGAGCCTGGTAAGAGGTTTGGTTTGATAGAAGACTAGGCCATAGTGAAGAGAGAAGTGGAACCAGTTGCCTAGATGAGGTAACAATAGGCCATATTATATGATAGACCGACGACATAGGCTCCACAACCACCTATGAAGGCACCTCTTCCAGCAATTCAGAATGTGCCTACAACATAATGCTTCTACTAATTTTGCATCGACTTGCGATCATCAGTAGAATTACAACTTGAGATTTTAAGCAAGCAAATAGAAAAACTTATGTCAATGCAAGCGCCAATGTCAAAAGAAATGGCCAGCATATATAATAAAGTCTATTTTATGGGGTATCAAGACCCCACTCCTCCTCAGGCAAGTACCAGTTATATAAACCCAATACCAAGAAATGCTTTGCCTATTCCAAACATGCAAGGTTAGGTAATGTATCAACCCACATCTCTAGTGCAGCCTGTTACTTAGCAGACACCTACACCATGAGTCCAGCCCACATTTTAGAGAAACACTAGACCATTCGAGAGATGACCTACTCATGGTTTTGGAGGGGCAAAGATATGTGTGTGGTCTGATACATAGGAACATTTTTCCTATGCCTGTGAAGATCTTAAGCTAGCAAAAGAGCATCAATTGGTGATAGATATAGACAAGAAACTCTATGACTTCAGGACTGCCCTCCTCTACCTATGAAATAGGGAAAGGAGGGAATGAAGAAACTTTATGAGAACTTATCAAGCAATAATGATAGCACACCTGCAGCTCAGTTACAGCCGCTAGAGGAAGGAGATGAGGATGAAGTTAAGCCTCAACCTCAAAGAAACTACTCTATATAAGCTTTAGTGAGAGCTAGGGATGCGATCATGCAGAAGACTGCATGGAAGTCTCCTATAGATCAGTTCTCGATCTACTCTCACATAGCCAATCTAGAGGAAAAGAGAAAGCGGGGTCTAGAGAGCCAAGAAGAGGCTAAGCTAGAGAGGAAAGTGACAAAGAAGCAAAGTAGAGAAGTTGAAAAGAAGGCTAAAGAACCTAAAAAGAGAGTGTAATTTAAATAACCTATCACTTCTCAGGGAGAGGCAAAGAAGAAGGAAATAAAGGAGGGATAGAGGCCAGTTAGGCCACTCAAGATTCAAGAACTAGCTGAAGAGAAGGAGAAAGAACAAGAACCCATTCAAAAGACTAATGACATTCAGGAAAATATTCAAGAGAAATATAAAGAGAAGAAGAAGAAAAAGAAGAAGAAAAAGAAGAAGACCCCAAAGGTGGTATTGATTTATGAGTTGGAAAAGAAGAATGATGCAAGAGAAATATTAAATGATATCCTATTAAAGAGCCAAGTAACCATGTCCTTGGAGTAGAGTTTCTCTATAGCAAAGCCTGAATTCAAGGATAGCTTTATAGAACTGATAAAGAGGAAAATATTCCCATTACCTGAGGATGTGGAAATGGAGGAGGTGATAGAAGATACACATGTAACAATTGAAGCAGTAGCCTTGGGCAACTCTTCCAATGATGAGATTGATGAGATTGCTCGGTGCCGTAGGAATTCCTTAGGTCCTACTACACCTTATGAGATGAGAAAGACAAAAAGTGAGTATATCAAGACTTTTTGGGCAAGCGGGATGCCTAAAATGATGTTGAAATTAGGAAGCAATGAAAATTCATGTTTTGTCTTGGCCTTGATCGACTCAGGGTGAGATATAAATGTGATGTCAAAAAAGTTGCACGATAAGTTTAGGTGGCCTATAGATAAGGACCGCGGATGGAGGATGAGCACGACAGATAATAACTCTAGAGCTCTGCTTGGAGCATGTGCCTTTGTACCTGTGATGATAGAAGGGGTTTCAGAGGAATTCCACTTCTTCGTCTAGGCCCACTGTTCGTACGAGGCTATCCTTGGGCAACCTTTCATAGCTGAAGTGGGAATAGAAACTAAGGTGATGGATAATGGATCTTCCTATGCACGAATCCATTCAAGATCTGGTCTTCATTCTTTGCAAGTAATGATAGTGTGCCCGAATCACTCAAGAAATAGCAAGAATATAAGAAAGAGACCCATTTACTCTCATGATCATGATGATTGTATGCCTATAGGAGAGTATGGAGCTTCGGCTGATCAAAAGTTTTGTTAGGATCCAGTGTTGAGCAAAACAACAGTGGGAGTTCGTTTGATGTCTCACTCGACTCTGTACATAGGTTTGAGAGTTTCTCTATTTATTCATCTACATTTGGGTTGTCGTGCTTACAAAAAGGAAATGTTTCAAATAAGCTCAGAAAATTTCATGAAAGACATTATAAAGATTTAGGAATCATGTTACTTTTGATGAGAGAATTGAAAATGTGATCCAATTGGAAAGAAGTTAGAGTACTCTAGAAGAGCAAGAGCAGGCATTTGAGAGGCATAAGAAATCGGAGATGATCATGCTCATCTGTATCCAAGAGTAAGAAATGATTGATGAGTTCTTGAGAGGGCATGAAGTGAATGTGAACACAAAGTATAAGACTGTTGACAAGAAAGTGAAACCTATAGCTCAACCTTTCTCAGAAGATAGCCATGAGAAATATATGCGACTGTCAAAGGACCCTATGCTGAGATGACGAGAGCTCATAGGGCATCATTTTATTAATGAGACTCTTAAAGAGATAAAGTTTAGAGAAAATCATTCCTAAGAGATGAAGAGAAAGAGAAGTTCATTGAATTCATCAAGAAACACGAGAAAGCATTTGCACTTTTCCCACATGAGATAGGCTGCGCGGACCCAAAACTAGTACCTTCCATGATTATATATACTATGGAAAATCTGGCCTATAACAAACCCAAAGACTCACTTACCTGAGCTGATGAGGCTGTTAAAGGAAAAGATTTCCATGCGGATATTGGAACCATCCTTAGCTCCATATTCGAATAGGTGGTTCACACTGCTAAGAAAAACGGGAAACTTCGTTTTATGCAAGATCTATAGCCTTTGAATAAAGTCACAATAAAGTGTTTGCTGGACATTCCATCTACTCTATGGGTGATCTGTATTCAGGGTACAACGAGTTTCAGTTGGCTATTGAGACAGAGATATCATGACCATGAAGACTCCATTGGGCCTTGTACGCATGTGTACTTTGCCACAGGGAGTGACAAATTCTATGGCTCACATGATGAATGCCATGAACCTCGTCCTATGAGACTTTATAACTTCAAAGACTATGCCCTCAAATAAACGGATGTGAGGAAAGAGTGAAAGATTAGAGTTTAGATGCTTCTAGATGCAAAAAATTTCTTATTTATCTCTAATTGTGAGAAAATCTTTGAGAAATTTGAAGATGTGGGGCTAAAACTTTCTAGAGAAATGTGTTTTTGGTGTTGATGAGGTCCTCATTGTAGGATATCTGTGTGGACACTATGGCCACAAGCCATACCCACAGAAAGTCAAGGCCATTAGCACAATTTCTGAGGTGTGAGGTAATGTGAGTGAGGTGAGGAGGTTCTTGGGATCCTCTCTATTCTATTGATATGGATTCCTCACTTTTCTCATGTTGCGAACCCCTTATATGATCTTTTGAGAAAGAAAAAGAAGATTTTTTGGACAGAGAAACATTCGAGAGCGATGTGTAACCTAAAGCAACTGCTAATTGAAGCCCCGATTTTGCAGTGTGTTGATTATTCAAGTCAGAGGCCTATCATTTTGACCGTTGATACGATTCTTATTCGTATAGGTTGGGTCATAAGATAGGATGATGATGAGGGGTAGAGATATTCAGTTTGCTTTGGTGCCAAGATTTTGCATGACACTCAAAGAAAATATCTGCAAATAAAGAGAGAGCAATGGGGATTAGTGACTGCTTTAAATAATGATAAAGGGTATTTCAGTGGGGTGAATGTGAAAGTTGAGACCGATTGTCTTCCACTGATTGGCATGATAGCGAACTATTCTTCTCCGAATATTGCTATGCTTAGATGGATCTCTTATGTAAAGTTTATAAATCCCGCTTTTGTTCACATAGTTGGGAAGTTAAATACAATGGCTAATGTGCTTTCAAGAGTGAAATTTGACGATGAATCCGATGAAGATGATGAGATAGACAGAGATAAACACATGATGAGATACGATCCATTAGTATATGTATATGAGCAGTTCTGTGAGGATGAGTATGATGGTGAGTGGAGAGACATAGGAAAATATCTGAGTATGTTGAAACCTTCCCCAGGCTAGTCCACAAATAAGTATAGATCCATCAGGAAAAAGCCTTACAACTTTTTCTTGAAGGATGAACTTATTTGGATACACCCTAAAGGTAAGGTAAAGAATCCACAGAGGGTACTGAGTTCTCGGAGAGAAAGGTGATGAGAGAGATGCATAAGACCTTATGGGCAGTCACAAACAATTTTATGCTATATATGAAAAGATTAGGGATGAAAACATTAGGGAAGCCTACTAGTGGCGTGGAATTTTTGAATGTGCGAGATTTTGTAGACACTTATGCCACATGTCAGGTACATTTGTTAGTTAGGCCCAGATACCCATTACATCTGACTTACCCTCCTTGTATCCATTGCAAGTGGGTGGTTGACCTTGTAACCATGCCCAAAGGGATAGATAAGATGAGATATATTGTACTTGCCAGAGAGGACTTGAACAACCATGTGGAAGGTCGAGCTCTCCGTACAAAGAGGACTTATAATGTATGCAAATTCCTTTTAGAAGAATTCATCTTGAGATTCGGTTATGTTGAGAAAGTGGTTGCGGACCGGGGAGAGTTGGATGCGAGAGAGGTAAAAGATTTCTTTGATTATCATGGAATTCAATTATCTCTTACTACTACCTATAACCCTGAGGCAAATGGAAAGATCAAGATAGGTCACCCTTCCATCGTGAAGGTGATCTCTAAGGCTTGGAGTGATGATATAAAGCAGTGGCCTAGGTTTCTTCCATTTGTGTTATGAGCAGATAGGATGACATACACTCGGTCCATATGTTTCATGCCTACTGAATTGATGTATTGTCAGAAGCTAATCTTCCCCATCCAGACTCAGACACTTAAATGGTTGATGCTCCCATGGAATTCTCGAATGAAGAGAGAGGAGCTTTTATCATCGAGAATTAACTAGTTAGATCAAGGAAATGAAAAATTGAAAGAAGTATTCCGAAAGATAAATGATTCGAGGTTGAAAAACAAGATCTATTTTGACAAAACGCATCGGCTTAGACCACGTAGGATCGAGGTAGACGACTGGGTATTGGTGTATGATAATATATTCGACACTCAGTATGACACTAGAAAGAAATTGACTAAACGATTGTTTGGGCCATACGTAGTGATATCAGTGTTTGAAAATGGAGCAAATGCACTTCGCTAACTTGACGGTACTCCTCTGAGGTCATTGATTGTAGAAAAGAGGATAAAGTTGTTCAAGAAAAGAAATGATGCAGACTACAAGATTGAGCAGGAACTATTGGAGGATGCTAACGATGTTGATACTGATGCTGATGAAGAACAATAAATCAAGAACGTTGAACAAAGGCTAGATCGAATGACGATAAAGATGAACCAGATAATTAAGTGAAACGTTTCCAATTTGAAATCTATTTTTCTTTGAAAGAGCATATGCATCGTATTGTTGTGTGTGATAAAGATCTATAGAAGTTTAGGAAAATCAAGTAGGGAACGAGATAGGAAACATATGTTATGGTTTTGCATGAAGCATGAACAACAAGAAATGATATGAAATAGAGTCCATTAGCAGACTAGAGACTTTTGGGAGTGAAAGCTTTGGAATGTGATGGCATTCTTAAATTGAGTGATTGTATATGCTTATTTGAATGCTTAGTGAGTGGGATTGTTTGGGTCCTACTATTTGTTTCTTATAAGACCTTACCTCCATATGGATCTTGAATCAGGAAAAAATCTTCATACTCAAGCCATCTGTGTATGTGTGTGCATGTTGTTAGGCTTCAATGGGCTAGTAGGTGGGTGAAACAACCTTGGTCGCATGATCAAGGCCACAAGATGATGCTAGTCTCCTCATAGGCCTGACCTATTTGTTTTCATGTGCCTGCTTGGGTCGCTAGGTGGTTGGAATCACTCTGGCCGGGTGGTCAAAGCCACGAGCTGACATCGATTTCATGTAGGATTGACATTGTGTATGTTGTGTTCTATGTCAGGTCGATAGATAGGTGGGGTAAACTTGGTTAGGTGGACAAGTCCATGAGTCACACCCGATTTTGACATAGGGCAACTTGTGAAGAAAAAGATAAAAAGGTAAAAGTGTTGAGCTGAGATGAAGGGAAAAATAAAAGAAAAGAAAAAGAAAAAGAAAAAGAAAAGTAAAGAAGCAAAAGAAAAGAAAAGATCTGATGGAGAGTTTGACAGTAGGAGATAAATAGAGGAATCAAGGCATATTCCTGCAAAGTGAATTAGTAGAGCTTAGTATATTTTAGTACTTAGGATAAGTTGCTAGATCTCAACAAGTTGAATGAACGAAAGATCTACTAAGTCAACGGTTTATTCATATCGTTACTTGTCTCATTGTGGAAGGGAAAACATAGTAAGACATTTGTGAAGCTTGCATCTGCTTTATTTTCTAAAATTCGATTTGCCAAGTAAACAAACTAAGCTCAATGATACAATGTAAATGCAATTGATATCGTCCAATAAATCTCAATAATACAATGATTCCTACTACGGTTGCAGTCTTCTTTAGGGATATGGAGAAAAAACTCCCATTTGAATCTCCCTTATACAAGTTTGACTATATTTCAAAGCTTTCAAGGTGGCAATAAGGTATCTAACAAGCTCTGATGGCCTCAAAAAGCTGTACAAATATGTAGCTGTACATGATCTTTATACATGCCAAACCATATGGCTAACAAAAATTCCTACGCAAGATTTTGTAGGGTCTAAGTGGAAAAACTATATTTTTACAAAATTGAGAGTTATTGTATACCAAATCAAGTCCAAGAAAGTATTTCAGAAACCCTAGGTCACTGATCTTAAACTCCTACATCATCTGGTTTTTTATTTGTTTGATGCCATTGGCATCACTACCTATAAGAATGATGTCATCCACATATACGCATAAATATATCATTTCTAAATTACTCCTCTTGATAAACAGAGAAGAATCCACCTTGCTCATCATGAATCCTTGGTCTTGAAGATAGGTTGTTAGCCTATGGTTCCATGCCCTAGGTGCCTATTTCAAACCATAAAGAGACTTTTTTAATTTTCATACATGATTTACCTTGCTTGGATCTTCATAGCCAGGCAGTTGAGCCATGTAAAACTTCTCTGAAATCCACCCATTGATAAAAGCATTTTTCACATCTAATTGATACATATTCCAATTTCTAATTACAGCTACAGTTACCAATACTCTGATGGTTGGCATCTTAGCCACTGGTGAAAAGGTTTTTTCATAGTCTATTCCATGGGTTTGTGCAAAACCCTTAGCCACAAGTCTAGCTTTGTACCCATTTATGGATCCATCTAAGTTCCTTTTGATTTCGTAAATCCACCTAGAACCAATTACCTTCATTGATGTTTTCTTGCATACTAGCTCGCAAGTGTCGTTCTCTTGTAGTGCTTCTATTTCTTGATCCATAGCCTCCTTCCATTCTGCTTTGGTATTTGCTTCTTCATATGAAGAATGTTCTTCAAGTGATGAATCCTTAGCAAGATAAATAGAATGCTTATTGACTAATGAAGTATCATTTCCATATATCATTGGCTTCTTACTCTCTCTTTGTGATCTCCTTAAGGTTTGGTTGGATGAATTAGGTATGTATGTCAAACTCTTCATCTTGAGCTTGCCTTTTGATTTTCATGCTCTAAACTCTTCCAACTTGATGGTGTCATCATTTGATTTGATGTGTTCAATTGTGCTGGGCTCCTCCATGGTGAGGTCTGGAAAATCTTCTTCTATGTCATATGGCAATTTGACCTTCCTGCATTCACTTTCAAACCAAGAGTCATTCTCATCAAACACAACATCTCTAGTAACCATCAATCCTTTGTTGGATAAATTATAAAACCTCTATCCCTTTTGATTTATATCATACCCTTTGAAGATGCATTTCTCTGTCTTAGGGTCTAACTTACCTCTGATTTGAGATGGAATACGCACATAAGCAACACAACCAAATATTATGCAATGTTCAAGTGATGGTCTCCTAGCATTACATGCCTCATAGAGGGTCATCCCTGTTGGATCAAGTGTATGACAAGCCTAAGTATTGGCTTGAGTCCCACAAAGTCATAAAAGAAGCTTTAAAATGAAGACTATGTAAAGTTCACTTGTGAACTACCTCTTGTAACTTTTGAAGAGTTTACTTATTGTAAAAGTAAGAGAATCTTAAGTGGTTGCGTCCACATGATCAAAAAGGGAAAGAGGAGCCATGAATTCATGATTTTTGGTAGGTAGAGAATCAAATCAATCATTGATTGATTGGAGAGTGATTGAAGGAAGTTAGCCTCCCAAACTCAACTATAAATAGATGGCAGTTTTAGTCGTCGTTAGAGAGACCTATGTGAAGACATCCAAGAGCTGAGCTTTATGCAATATCAAGGTGTGATTCCAAGGCACACATATGTATCAGTAAGTCCATTGTATTGTACAAGCAATATAATTTCATTTTCATGATCATTTGAGTTCATATTTCCATGTTCTTGTGATGTGTACTACTCACTGCCATATCTATCAGTTTTCTCAGTCAGATTGCAGAGATGGTTTCTCTGAGCTTGGTGCATCATTTTCAATGATTTAACATGGTAAAGCTAGCTCTATAAGTCTAATATATGCACAAAAAGTTTCATGTCATTTGAATGTTGCAATCTTCAATTATCTTTAGTTGAAGTCAAGAGTGTCTGTTCATCTTCACTTCTCTGTCAGGTACCCGACTTTTTTACTCACCTTGTGAGAGCCATTTCTCAATGGTTGCTTATTCAAATTCAGTGATTTAAATCTTGTTTGATTCCGCTTACTATCTAGTATAACCATACAAATTTTCATAATCATTGAATTCCTACATTTTGAGGTATGTGCATTTTTTTGCTCACTGGTCTCAAACTGTAGCAGCCCGTGAAAATCGGGATGATGTCATCACTTGTTAAAACTCCTTCTCAGTGTGTGGTTTATTATTTTTTATGAGATTACTCTTGAAAGTTATCTCTTTAAGCTACCTAGACTTCCTCAAGAGGAATTAAGCTAGTTGCTGCTCTGCTCAGAGAATTATGTAAAACAGTGGATAGATGTATGAACCAAGAATAGCAAGTTTTCACCTCTGAGCTAACTCCAACTTATCTGTTTTGATCTATCTTTTTGAGAGTGATCTTCCAAGGTACATAGGGTGTCTAGTACATCCATTGGCAAGCTAAAAAGGCCCACCATATACTCCTGGAGTTCATTTGGCTCGTGTAGATCAAGGATTTTGCAACACCTCTTCATCTTCAAGCACATACCTATCCATCTCTTGACAGTGGTATCAGAGCAAGGTTGGACAACATGGCATATGGATTTCCTTCATCAATTGACAAATTGGACAGAGGTAACTACTGAGCTTGGTCATTAAGAATGGAAGCTTATCTCCAAGGTAGAAGTTTATATGGTTATGTGGCTGGAGATGAAGTTATGCCAAGTTTCAAGAACAAAACTCATCCAACACAAGAAGATCAAGAAAGATTGAGCACATGGTGCTCCAAGGATGCAGTTGCAAGGTCTTATCTCCTCAACTCTATCTCAGATTTTTTGTGGCCTCACATTAGGAGTTGTAAGACATCTCAGGAAGTGTGGGATGCACATTTATTGGATATGACAACAATCAAAAGGGTTACAGGTTATACAATCCTACCAACAAAGGATTCTTGGTAAGCAGAGATGTAGTTTTTGATGAGAACAATTCATGGTATGAAGATTCATGCAGGAAGATCAATTTACCATATGATCTTGAAGAAGATTTTCCAAATCTTGGTAGAGAACAACCAAAGATTGAAGAACAAGACACCTCAGAGGATGATGAAGAGTCTCAGATGGAAAAGATCAAAGCATGGAAGTCTAAAGGTAAAGCAAAATTGCAGGAACTTGGACATGAGGCAGAATCATCACATCATGGCCTAAGAAGATCTATGAGGGAAAAGAAAAAATTGGAAAGGTATGGGTTTGACACCTCATTAGTAACTAAACATTCTATCTACATAGCACAAGACATAAATCAAGAGGAGACATCATCATTTGAAGAGGCCAAAGCAAAAATAGAATGGAAGCATGCAATGAAGGAAGAGATTGAAGCACTTGAGGAAAACAACACTTGGGATTTGGTGCCCAAGACTTCATCCATGAAGGTAATAGGCTCAAGATGGGTCTATAAACTCAAGAAGAATTCTGATGGTTCCATTAACATGTATAAGGCAAGGCTTGTAGCAAAAGGCTTTGCACAAACTCAGGGAATTGATTATGAGGAGACTTTCTCTCCTGTGGCAAAGATGCCTACTATTAGGGTTTTGCTTAGTATTGCCTCTTCCAAGAATTGGAAGATACTTCAACTAGATGTAAAGAATGCATTCTTGAATGGTTGGATAACAGAAGAGGTATATATGGCACAACCACCTGGTTTTGAGAATCAAGTTTATCGTGATTATGTGTGTAAACTTAACAAAGCATTGTATGGTCTCAAGCAAGATCCAAGAGCTTGGAATTTCAGGCTTGTTTCATTCTTGTAAGACAAAGGCTTTCAACCAAGCAAGGCAGATCCTTTACTCTTTATCAAAAAGAGTAATTGAGAGATCATCTAGCTATGTGTATATGTAGATGATATTATATTGACAGGAAATGATGCAGATGGTATGAAGAAGATCAAAGATCAGATGAAAGAAGAGTTCAAGATAAGTGATTTGGGTTCACTTACCTACTTCCTAGGTTTGGAGGTTGTCTACAAAGATCATGGTTTGTTTCTCACTCAAAGGAAGTACATTAAGGACATGTTGGCAAAATTCAAGATGCAAGATTGTAAGATTGCAGGTACTCCAATGGAGGTCAATCACAAATTGAGCTCACATGAAGGTGAACTCATAGAGGACATCACATCATATCAAAGTCTAGTGGGTAGTCTTAACTATGCCACATTGACAAGAGTAGATATATGTTACAGTGTGAGTGTGCTAAGCCAATTTATGCACACACCAATGAAACCACATATGGATGCTGCCAAAAGGATTCTCAAGTATCTTAAGGGAACCATAAATGAAGGACTTTATTATCCTTATGTATCTGATTTAGGTTTGAAGCTATTTTCTGATGCATATTGGGCTGGCTCCAAGGAAGATAGAAGGAGCACTTCAGGTTATTTTACCTTTGCAAGTTCAAAGCTTATTTCATGGTCATCCAAGAAGCAACCCACAGTTGCTCTCTCTTCTACTGAAGCTGAATATAGAGGTCTTGCCATAGCTACACAAGAAGCTATGTGGATGAAGACATTATTCAAAGATCTTGGATTGGAGTTTGGAACTCCAACTATTTTTGGTGACAATATGAGTTCTATTCATTTGACTGCTAATCCTATTTTTCATGCAAGAACTAAACATATTGAAGTTCATTATCACTATGTACGAGAAAAGGTTCTAAGCAAAGAGATTCAAATATCATATGTGTCCACTCATCAACAATGTGCAGATATTCTAACCAAAGCATTGGATGGTACAAAGCTTTGCAAATTCAAGGCTATGATTGGTTTACAGGTAATCTTGGAAGATTGAAGACCTCAAGCATACTTGGCTTGAGGGGGAGCTGTTGGAGCAAGTGTATGGCAAGCCTAAGTATTGGCTTGAGTCCCACAAAGTCATAAAAGAAGCTTTAAAATGAAGACTATGTAAAGTTCACTTGTGAACTACCTCTTGTAACTTTTGAAGAGTTTACTTAATGTAAAAGTAAGAGAATCTTAAGTGGTTGAGTCCACATGATCAAAAAGGGAAAGAGGAGCCACGAATTCGTGATTTGTGGTAGGTAGAGAATCAAATCAATCATTGATTGATTGGAGAGTGATTGAGGGAAGTTAGCCTCCCAAACTCAACTATAAATAGATGGCATTTTTAGTCGTGGTTAGAGAGACCTATGTGAAGATGTCCAAGAGCTGAGCTTTATGCCATATCAAGGAGTGATTCTAAGGCACACATATGTATCAGTAAGTCCATTGTATTGTACAAGCAATATACTTTCATTTTCATGATCATTTGAGTTCATATTTCCATGTTCTTGTGATGTGTACTACTCACTGCCATATCTATCAGTTTTCTCAGTCAGATTGCAGAGATGGTGTCTCTAAGCTTGGTGCATCATTTTCAGTGATTTAACTTGGTAAAGTTAGCTCTATAAGTCTAATATATGCTCACAAAGTTTCATGTCATTTGGATTTTACAATCGTCAGTTATGTTCAGTTGAAGTCAACAGTGTCTGTTCATCTTCACTTCTCTGTCAGGTACCAGACTTTTTCACTCACCTTGTGAGAGCCATTTCTCAGTGGTTACTTACCCACATTCAGTGATTTAAAGCTTTTTGAATTCAGCTTATTGTATGATATAACCATACAAATTTTCATAATCATTGGATTCCTACATTTTGAGTTATGTTCATTTTTGGGCTCACTGGTCTCAAACTGTAGCAGCCCGTGAAAATCGGGATGATGTCATCACTTGTTAAAACTCATTCTCAGTGTGTGGTTTATTATTTTTTATGAGATTACTCTTGAACGTTATCTCTTTAAGCTACCTAGACTTCCCAAAGAGGAATTAAGCTAATTGCTGCTGTGCTTAGAGAATTATGTAAAACACTGGACAGGTGTATGAACCAAGAATAGCAAGTTTTCACCTCTGAGCTAACTCCAACTTATCTGTTTTGATCTATCTTTTTGAGAGTGATCTTCCAAGGTACATAGGGTGTCTAATACATCCATTGGCAAGCTAAAAGGGCCCACCATATACTCTTGGAGTTCATTTGGCTAGTGTAGATCAAGGATTTTGCAACACCTCTTCATCTTCAAGCACATACCTATCCATCTCTTGACAATCCCATCAAGAGAATTAGAAGATAACCTATTAATAAGATAAGTCTCAGTAGAAACAACCTCTCCCCACAAGAAATTTGGCAACTTCTTTTCATTTAGCATAGATCTAGCTACTTCCACAATCAATCTGTTACTCCAGTTTTTTGAGGAGTATATCTAGTTGTGATCTCTCTCTTGATACTTCTTTCCAGCAAAAATGGATCAAAAACATTGGAGAAGTACACACCTCCTCCATTTGACCTTATCCTCTTTAGACTCTTTCCTATTTGATTTTCCACAATTGCAAGATACTTTTTGAAATGATTGAACACTTCATCCTTATGTTTCATGAAATACAAGATAGCCCACCTACTAAAATCATCAATAAATGACACATAGTACCTTGAGACTAAAAATGAAGGGTACTTGCTTGGTCCCCACACATCTGTGTGTACAAGTTCCAAATAATCCTCATGCATATAGCCTCTCTTTGTAAAGGGTAACCTGTGTGATTTACCAACCTAACATGCACCACATTTATAGATCATATGTTGATTGACATAAGGTATCCTAACTACACATTGATCTCCACATATCTGCTCCAATGTTCTCTCACCAATGTGTCCTAGTCTTTTGTGCCATATCTCTAACTCAGACAAGGTTTTTATTCCTTGGCACTAGTCACCAAATTTGATTGTCCTCCAAAGCCTTGATTTCCTCTTGCATAACCTTTTGACATTCCCTACATGTGTTTACTTCTTGAGAGCATGTGGGCTCTTGAAGAATCTTAATCATGTAAGCATAATGTCTAGCCACAAATGAATCTTTTTTTTTTTTCAATTGGATACTTTACCCTATAAAGAAAACTTCATATCTCACCATTCCATTAATTTCGATCTTCTTTGTTGACCCTGAGGTCTCTCCCTTCTTTCCATGATTTTTTGAATTGAGCACAATCCATAAATCTTCATCCTCTTCTATCTTTTTCATTTTGGCTTTACCCTTGCTCCTTGCACTAGTGATTTGGCTTAAAGTAGGACTTCCTTCATCCATGATGATTGAATACTTGAATCTTTTACTCCACTAAGGACCATGCTTTCTAATTCTTCCCTTGAAATCTTCCTTTCTTCATTTTCATTATGCTAAGTGGACATGTTTGTAGCATACCAAGGTATAAGTTCATCAGATCCGACATCCATTGATATCTTTATCTCCTTTGTTGTGGTTTCATAGCATTTGCAACCCTTTTCTCACTTGCATACCCTATAAAGATACATCTTTTATATTTACCATCAAGATTGCTCTTGAATTGAAACCAATTCATAAGATGTACAGTTAAAGACTCTTAAGTGTGATACATCTGGCCTCCTATTAGACCAAGCTTCATAAGGTGTGGTGAATGTATACCTAATGTTGGAACTCTACTCATGATGTATATAGCTATGATTGTTGCATCGGCCCAAAAGGAATTAGGCATACCCATCTCCTTTGTCATGGCCCTAGCACAATTTGGAAGGTATGTATTTTTTTCCTCTCTGCCACACCATTTTGTTGTGGTGTACCTACATGTGATTTGCCTCTCAATGCCATTTGTCACCAAGAAATAAGAGAACTCATGGGAGAAATATTCTCCTTCTCCATATGCCCTTGAGCACTTGGTACACCCATCACATTCCTTCTCACCAATAGCTTTGAAATTCTTGAAGTAGTAAAAGACATCTCATTTATGCTTCATAAAATATTAGCCAAGTAATACTTGTGCAATCATCAATGAAAGTTACAAAATACCCATTACCTCCAATTCAATTGTCCTTTGTTGGGGACAATTGAATTCTCCTTTGTTGGTCCCCAAATATCTATATGGACGAGATTAAGTGGGTGATAACTCACATAATTTCTCTTCTAGAAGGGCAACTTAGTGTGCTTTCCCAATTGACAAGCTTAACAAAAATTCTTAAGGTTTTGACTATAGAGATTTGGTAATCCTAGCACTAACATCTTCCTCTCCATATGCTTCAATATGTGATTATTGGTGTGTCCCTACCTTTTGTACCATAGGTCCAATTCTATTACCTTACTCTTCTATATGTGAAATAGGTTGTGTGAACTAAAACTAGGCTTCACATCCAAATTAAATATGCCACCCTTCTTCTTGTTATTGGCTATCAATGTTTACACGCCTTTAGAGTTTTCCACAATTTATCCCTTTTAATTCAAGTTGGCAATCAATGTTTACCCTTCTTGAGGGTTTTCCACAAAGTATTTTCAACTTGACTACAATCCTCTCTCAACCGTTAGACGCATAAAAACTAGATTCTTTGTGATTGTGGAACATAAAGGACATCTTTCAAGCATTCACCCTTTTGGGAGCCATCCAACATAGCATCACCTATGTATCTGATAGAATGAGGAGTATCATCACCTATTTCTACATGCCCTTTGGTGGATGGCACTTGCATGCTTGAGAAGAATTTATTAACTCATCTGATTGGTGCATCAACTATGAATGTACCATGTGCTTGACGTTCCTCTCTCATAGTAAGTCATCTATATCATAGCTAGCATACTGTCATTCTTTTTTGATGTAGATGCATAATTACCTTATCCTTTGTAGAATGCATTTATCTTCTCCCTTTGAAAGCATTGGGTTGCGGCCACACTTGCCATAAATAAAACAACCTTCTTGTCTCTATTCTAGTTGAACCTTCATCCTCTACCTCTAATATGCCTCTCCCTCTTGATAAAGTGTATTTTCTCCCTTCATCTTGATCAAGATCACCATTGATCCTCTCCCTTGCCTTCCTCTTCCTGTGCCTTGGTTCCTTCCTCTTCCTCTACCTTTACCTACATAGAATGCTTGGGCTTCATTTCCCTTTGTCTTTGAACCTCCAATATTCATATCCTCAATGACCATCAATGACACCAATTGCTCAAAATTGTGAAGAGTATCTATGACATACAGAGATGTTCTAAAAGCCTTCTCACTTCTCATCATCGCTATGCCCACTCATTGTATATGCAACTAGCTCATCATTATCCATGTCACAACCTATGCATCCTAATGCATCACTCACTTCTATGATCTTCATAATATAATAGTTCATATTTGTACTAGTGTATTTTCCTCAAGTTGTTGAGTCCATTCCTTAATTGGAGATTTTTGGATTTGTTTGAAGTGGAGCAATCACTCTCTAGAGTTTCTCATACCTTCGTGAAGGTATCTAGATCTTTTAAATGCCCTATCACATCATTGCTAATTTGTTGAAATAATATGAAGATGACTCTCATGTTGATGTGTGAGACATCACAAGAAGTGAATTAATGTGACACTAGACAACCTCTATGGTCACCATTAACTCGTTGCCACTCCAAACTTTGAGAAACAATAGCCAAAACCAAGAACTTTACTTCTTCAAAAATTTCTAGTCATTGAAATGACATACCTTTAGTATTTTGTTAATTTCTTTTGGCAAAAATATTATTTCTCCAAGGCCTTTTGGTGGATGAAAGTGTAAGAGTAGAGATTTCCAATTATCTATTTTTTGCAAGAAATGGATCTCTAGAACTCAAGTTATGGCCTTCAGAAGATGACCCTGTATGACTTCCCAAAACTAGAAATTTTGCCTCTTTTAGTAACGATGACTGTCCAAAAATGGAAATTTGATGCCTAGCATCGACTTGCAACCAAAAGTCGATGCCAGGCATTGACTTTGTGCTTTTTCAACCACTTTTTGTTCCCTAAATAGGCGTGTTTAACACAGATATGATCAAGATCACTTTTATGTGGGAAATGGATGCCAGACATTGACTTTATGCTGAAACTCGATGCCAGGCATCGAGTTGCTCCACAAACCTCATGTTTTTAAGAAGTTCTAGCAATACATAAAACTCAGAGAATAACAAGGACTTATCAACACAAACTCGATGCTAGGCATCGAGTTGCTTGACAAACATGAACTTTTGAACTCATCACACAATAGGCAAGCATGGAGATGATGAAGAGATTCTCATACACAGAAGTTTACTTAGTTCTTCTCATAGCTTATGAAAAACTCAGAGGTTTATAGGTGCTTTCTTACTCAAAGAAGCCCGACTATACTCAATCATACAAAATGAACTCCTACTAACATTCTCTCTTCCCCTCCACATTAGTTGATACAAGCGAACTTATATAGTTTTTCTCAATCTCGTGATTTTTGAAAACTTCTAGAACTAAAGTGAACTAACTTTACAAATATAATACACTTGTGAATTTGTCCCTTCACATGGGCATGTGGTTTTCTTCTAAAGTTTTAACCTTCAAATATATGTCCAATTAGTAATTGTTTCTCCAACAGCTCCCCCTCAATCACTAATTGACATTCTCTGTTTCTTCATATCTTCTTCTTTTCTTTTACTCGTGCCATACTTTTGAATCTGCTAGTCTTCACACCATCCAAGCTCTTTGTCATTATGTCTACTATCTGATCTTTTGTCGAAATGTACTCCACCTCAATTTCTTTCTCCGTTACCTTTTCTCTGAGGAAACGATAATGTATCTCTATATGTTTCGTGCTTGCATGAAATACGGGATTTGCTGCAAGATAGAGTGAACTCATATTATCTCCATGTATTATAGGTATACCTTGATCAATGACCAAGCTTTTGAATAATGTCAGCATCCATATGACCTCCTTAGCTGCTTCCACAAGTCCTTTGTACTCAGCTTCAGCTGATGATAATGCTACTGTATGTTGTTTCTTTGAACACCAACTTACAAGCTTATCACCAATATATATCATGTATCCATGTGTTGATCTCCTGTCATCTTGATTACCTGCCCAGTCTGAAATCACTATAGGCTCTCAACTTCAAATCTGAAGTAAAAGGATATTATAATCCTTCCTTTATAGTTCCTTTGCTATATTTGAGAACTCTTTGACCTACAATCCAATGTGGGTCCTTTGAACAATGCATGAATTGTGACAACACTCCCACTGCATAACTAAGATAAGGTATTGTTAGTGTAGCATAAATCAAACTACCCAGAAGAGATTGAAACTTCCTCATATCTTTCTATTCTGCACCATCATATTTAATGAGCGTGTGATTAACTTCAAGTGGATTTGAAGCTTCTCTGCAATTTTCCATACCAAACGTCTTCAATAGATTCAAGAGATACCTTTCTTGTGATGCATATAAGCCATGATTTGTATAAGTAACTTCCATTCCAAGAAAGTATGATAACTTTCCTAGATCACTGATCTTGAACTCTTTCTCAAGTAATCTTTTTACCTCCTTGTTTCCTTCATCTCAAGTGCCTGTGATTATAATGTCATCTACATAAATACAAATGTAGATTGTACCTTCCTCTGTTCTTTTGATGATTAGACTTGGATCTAATTCTGAACTTTGATATCCAAGATCATTGAGATACTTCAATAGTCTATGGTTCCATGCTCTTGGAGCTTGCTTCAATCCATAGAGTGCTCTTCTGAACCTACAAACCAAATTTGGATACCCAAAATCTATAAACCCTTGAGGTTGTTCCATGTATACCTCATCTGACATGTATCCATTTAAGAATGCATTCTTTATATCCAATTGACTTAAGCTCCATCCTTTTGAAGCTGCAATAGCAATGATTGTCCTTATAGTTGACATCTTAGCTATAGGATTGAATGTCTCATCATAATCTATGCCATAAGTTTGGGCATAGCCTTTCACGACTAGTTTAGCTTTGTATCTAGCTATACTTCCACCTGCAAGCTTCTTCACTTTATAAAGCCATTTATTTCCAATTATCTTATTACCATTTCGTTTAGGAACAAGTTCCCATGTCATGTTCTCCTCTAGTGCATTGAATTCTTCCTTCATTGCCTCTTCCCATTGCTTCTTACCTTTTGCTTCATCATAGTTCTGAGGTTCTCCATCATCTTTGACCATATATGCATAGTTCTTCTGAGTTATGTAAGAAGTATCATAAGAATACCTTTCTGGTTGCCTTCTAGTCGTGCTTGACCTTCTTGGTTCACATTCTTCATATGTGTCTACATTCACCTCTTCATCAAATATAGGAGCTTCTTCATTCCTTCTTGTTAATCCTCTTCTGGATGTACTTGCTTGCATATAATGTTCATCTTTATTCCCCTGCACAAGTGATTTTCCTTTCCCACATCTTCTTACCTCTTCTTCAAATTCTTCAGTTGTATTACTTTGATTTGCATACCAACTTTTCTGTTCATCAAATGTAACATCTCTAGAAACAAGAAATTGTTTGTTTAGAGGATTCCACAACCTATAACCCATCTGCTTTTCACCATAACTACTGAACACATATTTTTCTGCCTTTGGTTAAAGTTTATGCCTAAGGTATGATGGCACATAAACATATGCAATTGATCCAAAAACTTTACAATGATCTAGTATTGGTTTCTTACACCACCAAGCTTCATATGGAGTCATTCCATTTAGAGTTGCACATGGTAATCTATTCACAAGATATGTAGCTGTATTTATAGCTTCAACCCAAAGATAATTTGGACAATTCTTCTCCTTCAGCATAGCTCTAGCAAACTCAACCAAAGTCCTATTTCTCCTTTCTCCTACACCATTTTATTGTGGTGTATATCTGCAGGTTATTTCTCTCTTAATACCTACAGTCCAAAGATAACCATTGAACTCTTAGGAGAAGTATTCTCCCCCTCCATCAAACCTCAGCCTCTTAAGCTTTTGACCTGTGACTCTCTTTGCATATGCATGAAAATGCTTGAAAGCTCCAAACACTTCTGATCTTTCCTTCAAAACATACAGAATTATCCATCTTGTAGCATCATCAATGAAAAGGACATAATACCTTCAGCCACTAATACATCCTTCTTTTGTTGGTCCTCATACATCTGTATGAATGAGCTCTAGTAATCCATCATGTTTGAATCCTTTCTTCTGAAATGGTAACCTGTGTGCTTTTGCCATTTGACATGCTTCACATTTATAAATCATATGCTGACTCTGCATATTTGTTAGTCCTAGTACATACTGATTTGCAACCATATCTTTAATTCCTCTTTCATTGAAATGATCTAATCTCTTATGCTAGAGATCAAGTTCTATAATCACTCCTTCACCATGTGTGAGCAAAGCTTTACCAATGTTCCCTTGTACTCTTAAAGTAAAGAGTCTACATTCTTTCTTACTACAGACAATCTGATTATATCCATTTTGTGGATCTTCAACAAATACTCCTTCATTCATAAACATGGCTTGAAAACCTTTTTCAACTATCTGTCCCACACTAATCAAGTTTTTAGGTATTGTGGGAACATACAAAACATTGGTTAGCAAATCTACCCCACTCTTGCATTTCAATTTTCCAATTGAATGTACACTGTGTCTTGTGTTATCACCTATTTGAACTGTATGACTAGAAATGCCTTTTTCCAATTCTAAGATCAATTCTATATTTCCTGACAAATGATTAGAACAGCCAGAGTCAATGTAAAATACCTTTAGATCTTCTTTATCTGATGTGTTGATTGAGTTTATCATCAATGATGTATGACTTTCATTTTGTGTATCATTTACATAGTTGTAGTAGGTGGTGTTGTAGGATTGATTCTGTCCCCAACTTCTTCCTCCACCTCTACCATAGCCTCCTCTTGACTTTGTCTACCTCTCTGAGATTAGCTTTGATATCTTATACCTCGGCCTCTGCTATTGTTGTTTTGATTCTGGTTTGATCCTTGTTGATTATGCCAATAGTCATGAGCCAAATGATTGCTCCATCCACAGATCCAGCAAGCCTTCTTATTGTTATTTTGATTACCTCTTCCTCTTCCGTAAACTCTTGCTCTTCCTCTAACAGTGCCTTTACCTCTTGCATAATAAACTTGAGAGCTTGACTCCTCTTCATCCTTTGCTTTACCTTTATCTCCTTTCTTCTTGTTCTTCATGTACATTTCAAAACTTTGTCCTTTATCTCCATCTCCCTTCAAGTCTTGCTCATATGTGAGCATCAAACCAAGTAATTGATTCAAATTTGCTCCATAATAATTCAAAGAAAGTTATGTTGACAAGACAAAAGGTTTCCACATTTCATCTCCTCTCAAACCTACAAGTAGTTGAGCAATCAATCTGTGATCTTCAACATCTTCATCTATGGATCCAAGACTATCTGCTAGATCCTTCATCTTAGTCACATAATCACTAATACTTTGAATTGGCTCTTCCTTGAATGTTGTAAACTTTGAACATAGACTTGCTTTCCTTGCTTTGGTAGTACTTTGGAAATGATATTCCAATGCATTCCATATATCTTTAGTTGATTCCAATCCTCTGATGTGTGGTAGCAATTGATCTGAGATTGTATTATAGATGTAAGCTTTTGCACTTGCATCCCTCTTCTCCCAATGCTTTAAAGCATCCAGTTCCTCTTTCTTTGGTCGGCTTTCATTTTCAAATATTGGCTTCTCTTCTTCACCTGTTACATATACCATGAGATCCTTACTCATAAGTAAGGCTTCCATTCTCATTACCCATGCAGGGTAATTATCTCTATGCAGTTTGTCAATGGAGATATGATCGCCATACTCCTTTCCTTCTGCTGCAACGTGTGAGCTTAAAGGATAAAGGATAATACCTTTTGAAGTTCTTTGTGTATGAAGGTACTTTTGAAGTAACCTTCCAATGCCTTGATTCTTCCAATGCTTTAGCTTTCAAACTTTAATGAAATTTTTTCAAAAAACTTCTTGTACCTTTGCCACCTTTTGCTCTCTAGGACCTTTGTGTTCTGATACCACTTGTTGATGTGTGAAACATCACAAGAAATGAATTAATGTGACACTAGAAAAACTCTATGGTCACCATTAAGTCATTGCCACTCCAAACTTTGAGAAATGATAGCCAAAACCAAGAACTTTACTTCTTCAAAAATTTCTAGTCATTGAAATGACATACCTTCAGTATTTTGCTAATTCCTATTAGCAAAAATATTATTTTTCAAAGATCTTTAGCTGGATGAAAGTAGAAGAGTAGAGCTTTTGAAGAAGCTATTATTTGCAAGAAACGGATCTCTAGAACTCAAGTTATGGCCTTCACAAGATGACACTGTATGACTTCCCAAAACTCGAAATTTTGCCTCTTTTAGTAAAGATGACTATCCAAAAAAGAAAATTCGATGCCTAGCATCAACTTGCAACCAAAAGTCGATGCGAGGCATCGACTTTGTGCTTTTTTAGCCACGTTTTGTTCCTAAAATAGGTGCATTTAACACAGATATGAGCAAAGTACCACTTTTATGTTGGAAGTCGATGCCAGACATCGACTTCATGCTGAAACTCAATGCCAGGCATCGAGTTCCTCCACAAACCTCATGTTTTTAAGAAGTTTTGGCATAGCTAACTTACATAGTTTTTCTCAATCTCATGATTTTTGAAAACTTCTAGAACTAAAGTGAACTAAGTTTAGAAATATAATATAGTTGTGAATTTGTCCCTTCACATGGGCATGTGGTTTTCTTCTAAGGTTTTAACCTTCAAATATATTTCCAATTAGTGATTGTTTCTCCAACATCTCACATTCCACTCTGTGAAGTTCCTTAACTGATCAAGAGTAGGACTTTCATGGAATCTAGGTCTAGCATCATTGCCAGCAATGAGACCTCATAATCCATTCCCCATGAGATAGCTAGATATTCTAAATCTCCATTATTGATAGTTTTATTTTTCCAGCTTTTATACAGTCTAACATGTACTCTTTTCACTCTCATAGATCCCTTTCATGCAAAAGAAGTGAGAAATAAGAATATATTGTACCCCTCAAGTTTACAAGCTCCAAGGAGATGAAGTTGATGCTCTCATTCCTTCAAGTCCTTAAAGGTTCCTCGTGGTCCTTCTTGAATTCTTGTTTCCTTGGATTTGTGCTTTTGAACTTGATGTAGTAGCTCTCATTCCTTCAAGTCCTTAAAGGTTCCTTATGGTCCTTCTTGAAATCTTGTGTATGTCACTTCAGAAGCTCCTAATAGACGAAGTTGATCCTCTTAGTTTCCACTAGTAGAATCCCTTTTTATGGTTGTGTGCTTTTCAACTTCATCTATTAGCTTTCCTTCCTTCTTCTTAAAAGGCTCCTTGTGGACCCTCTTGAATGCTCTTGTATGTGGAAGTGCTCTGATACCACTCATGGGAGGATGATCAATCAACCTCCCTATGTAGCCTTCAAGCATGGATGGTCCTATGTAGCCTTCAAGCATGGTTGGCCTCACATGCACACTCATATAACTTTTATTCATTCAAATGAATGCTTCTTTGAACTCTTGAAGATTAAAGCCGAGAACTTTTGAGCATAGAGAAACCCACAACCTCTACCATAATCAATAACATTGAAGAAAAAGAAAAGAGGCGAGGTGCCTAGGAAGATATGAGAATTTTGTTTATCGCATTATGATCTCGTTGAGGGGTATGGAAAATCTCTTAGAAGAGGGAATTTAATATCTTACAGTTATGCTACGATTTGAAACTATCAGTCTAATCCAATATTTTATCTCATGCATTCGTAGTACCTTCTTTTTTCGCATCATGTTTTTAATTAAATAAGCAAGAAAACCATTTTAGTTGACATCCACTATGAGGCATCAGAATTCTTCTCGAAAGTTTTGAATGCAAACCGTAATGTGGATTCGTAATAAATAACGCGAGAGAGAGTTACGCAACACTTAAATTATGCTTGTGTACCTTCATTTTAAGGATCAAGATCTTCAAATAAAAGACAACTGTTGACCCTCACATGCAAGTTCCCTTGAGAGTCATAGAATGCTCACAATGATGTCGATCTATGAGAACTTGAGGCATAGATCTGTAATAAACTAAACCTGGATCTATGAAAACATGAGCCTTCAATTATCCATCACTTATGTCAACCGAGGTTAGAACTCTCGCTAGATCTATATTCTAAAGAAATATAGCATTCAAAATTTCATTATGATCATTATATTTATTGGGATAATCATACGTAAGGTGACATTCTTTGTCCGAGGGGCTGAAGATACCATTCATAAAAAAAAGACGTATAAATTAAAGATGAGGGAAATGTGAGGTGTCGGCTTCGTTGATTTCTTTAAGTCTACGAATGATACAAACAAATAAAGAATATATTTTGTCCCCATTTAGTCCTTCTCCGACAGTAGTAGCTAAGAAATCCGTAGGCTTCCTATAAAGATGCAACAAAGACCAAGACTAATTCATTCGTTTTGCCATGTTCTAACCATTTCAACAAGTTTTGTGTAAATCTTCCACTTGGCTATGCTCCGAAGAATGTCAAGATTTTGAAAGTCATACACGCAATGAGACGATGATTATAGTTTTGCCCCTTTTCATTTAGGGATTATTATGTCCTTTTATCTTGATAAATCACCTTCGGATTAACGTGAAAAATGATTTTATAAGACCTATTTTATGTCTCTCCTCCCCAAGCCAAGATATACGTTGATGTGTCGCTATATCATACATATATCTTTAAAATACTTGATTCTGCCCTGCGTTTCACATTAACATTACTCCATTTTTCTTGCCAATACTCAAAAAAGCATTGGAATCTCTCACACAATTCTAGATTTCCGGCTACGATTGTGACCAACACAAAAAAAAAAAGATCTTATAGCTTCCCAATTTTCTTGACAATATTCCAAAGGCATACGGAAACTTCCTCATTGCTACTTTTCGTTTTTTGCCTTATGTGAAGAGACGCAATTTCTATCGTTGTCGGAAAAAATACAGAGGTTCATGTTAGAAGATGCCGTTGGTGCACCATGCATAGGAGGTTTTGTGGACGCATATGCCTAGATCAAGAAGATACACAGAGACACGCGTGGAAGAAGATTATCTGTTATATTACACGAATGTGAAGGTGTCGTTATATACACATGAAGTTGGTCATGCATATATTCCTAGGGGCTTCATGAGATAACCCCGTGAAGTAATTTATTACAATTTACATTCCGCAACAAAACTCCCTAAATTGTAGGGCTACTTGACAATGTCTGTATTACAAAATAAGGTGCATTGGAAACTTTTTGTGTGAAGTTTGAAACTAAGCTGTGAGTGAAACTATTTAAAGCTAATTGAAATGTTGAAGACTGTAGATAGTGTGTACATTCTAGAATCGAATGTGTTGCACTTGTTGAGAAAGTTGTACTTTGTATTGAGCACCCATTTGATGTAAACCCTATCGCTGAATGATCATGAAATTTTGTGAATCCAAAAATATTTCGTATCTTCAAAAATCAATTCCTTCTTGGAAATTCGAGAATATGCTTTGTGTAGTGTGCCAAAGTATCTTTTTTTGCATCAAACCGAAAAATTGTACACTGAATACGAGACTCTTCATCACTTTAGCGGCGCTTTTAGAGAAAATTGTATTAAAAAAGAAATTCTTCATATGGTTAAAAGAGACAGCAATGTTATATTCTTGTACATATGGAAAGACTCTATTTGTCAATTTCCTTAATCTCTCATTAGCAAACAGCCCCTTTTCGGCCATTTTCGCCCTAATGAAGAGGGAGATTAAGTTCTTGAAGTTAAGTAGGATTTGATTTTATTAGTTTCTAGGAAGAATGGTGATAAGGACAATTGGTCACTATAAACCATTTAATTCCTTTAAGTTTGGCTTAGTCCAAATAATCCTAACTTCTTGAACTACCTTAAAACTAAAAATCCCTCTTATGGAAGTTTAAATTCCATAAAAACCCATGGCATGCCTGATCAGCAAGGCCATAGACTTAAAGTAGTAATAAAAAAATTTTCTCTCTTAAAACCACGATAAAATGGTGGTAACTTAGAGCACTATGTCCTCAAAGCTCTAAGGGATAGAAAATATGGTACAACAAAATCCTAGTATTGGAAGATGAAAGTATTAGAGCTTTTGTTCAAGAAAGTTCTTTTTTTGAAAGAACTTAAGAACTATTTGAAGCCTAACATTATTCTTCCAAGCAAATGCAAGGCATTAAGAGAAGGTAAAACTCAAGGGTTGTCATAAACCCTAAGTACTATTTTCTAATGTCCTAGAAATAAAGGACTATATAGTAAATGGAATTACCATCTACTTCAACATAGATTGGCAAATCAATTATTCTTTCTCAGATTACTCATAAGAGATGATATCTAGTTGAGATATAAACTAGCTCTATCATCAAGTGACACGAAAGGGATCTTGTAGACTACATCTGAATCAAGGTATAATGGAAAACCCAATTTTTTGAGACTAAGTTGCAGTTGAGACTTGGTAAGTGGAAATTCCACTATAGCATAGGCAATACATATGCTCTGCAGTGGAAATAACACTTACAAGTCCAAGAAGTAATAGATCAGACTTGATTAGAAGAAGGTTTGATCCCAAAACTCAAGCTAAAGTTACCTTTACTAAAGTGGAAGTGTAAGCCAGATGGTATGTGACATCTAGGTTTACACTACCACTAAAGTAAATTTAGTGGTATGGGACATCGAATTTGTGGGTAATCTCAACTTCAACTTTGGGACATTTGTTTTGTATGCTTGGAGAAAAGAATGCATAAAAAGCTCTCAATAGTTCTTTTAACTAGGAAGAACAATAAAGGATTTAACTAGTTCCTTGTATTCTAGTACTTCATATATCTTTTATTACATCTTCCAACTAAATGAAGTTCTCAGAGATGGGGAAATCTCAAAGAACCCCAATGCAAGAGAAGACTTGCATATACCATTAGGATTGTATGAATCCTAAGTGGGATAGAAAAAGAAGTTGGATGAAATCTAAGCATAATCCTAAAGGTATATTGATGCTCCATGGAGATAACATAACATATGTTATGGATTCCAGTAATATAGACCTAAGGAGTATGGCTTCTTGTATAAACCATAATAGCTAGATCCCCAAGTAAAACCCATGGGTAAAGCATTGAACAGGAAGCGATCTATTGGAGAAAGACCTAGTCTTATCTCTTATTTTGGCAAAAGAAGAGAAGAAAAGCCAAAAGACCCAATTAAGGTAAAGATCAAGTCAAACTTTAAAGTTTGATAAGATGAGTCACACCACATTAAATGGTTAACCAAATATTTTGAGTATGATTAGTAGTGGTGTATCTAAACACCTTAGTCCTTGCTCTCAAAATTTGGTACCATTGTATGAAGGGCATATATAAGGATAGAAAAGGTGAGAAAGTATAGAGACAAAGTTATGTGGATTGGATGAGGAACCCACTGGTATGGGACGGTGGGTACTGAATCCTGTTGACTACTTTTTCTTAATGGCTAGAAGAAAAAGGGACTCATGATCCAATGGAATACATCACGAAGATAATGCCTAGGAATAGGCATCTTCTTCAATTATCCTCTCAAAGGGAAGACGAATTCTTCCAACAAGATATGAAAGTATCTATCTCTTATAGAGAGTTAGAAATAAGGAGAGGATCAACGTTTTTGAGTTTGAAGGTAAACTCCAAAGGATGAAGCTCTAAAAGCTTCATGCCAAAGTATGAATTGAAATTCAAGGAGCATAAAAATGATCTTAGATCAAGCTTGAAAGAAAGCTCAGAAAGTTCATCTTTTGGATACTTGATATTTCAAGACAATTGAAGAATAAGAAAGATGTCAACATAGAACATCTTTAATAAATCTAGAATATTAGGGAGAGCTATGGAGCTATCACAGTGCGTTGTTTCATTGCTGAGCTGCGCTGCACGATGGATGATGGCAATACAGCTTTTTCTTCCTCCGTTTCAGCGGAATTGCGTGCATTGAACAGAAACGAGAGCACCATGATTCTCTTCCACTATCTTACACACCCGACGTAAACACAAGCCTACAGAATGGTTTAAGTCTTAACGTGGAAACAGGCAACGTATAGGTAACGTCCTTTCCTTTCCTGTAAATGCATGTTTGTATCTCGGAGTTCGGTTCATCTGTGCTGTGGAATGGGGATGGCTTCTCGATCTGGCCGTAATACTCATAGGGGAGGAAATAGATGACATGGAAGTGTCTAGGCTAGAGACGTGGACGACAATGTCACAAGAACTGCATGGATAGTACCGACTGCACAAGACCTGCATGGATAGTACCGACTGCACAAGACCTGCATGGATAGTAGCCTTTGCACATCTGCCTCTAATTCGAACTTGCGAACTCAACGTTTCAGTTCTAAAAATTTTGTTCTGACGTCTCTAGATAGTAGCTATCTCAATACTGTTCCATTCTCCATATCAGCAAAACTTCTGTAATCGCAAGCGAATGATTGGATAGCTTTTCAGTTATTGTTTTTGTCACTCCCTTTTTTTCTTCATAAAAGGCAGCATAGAATCTCAATGTTGTTACGTATGTGAACGTATGAAAGGAGACACAACAGATTTTGTTTCTATTTCATTGGAACAAGGATCAAACGCATAACAATTCCTTCACTCGAGTCTAAACGCACGCTATGCAGATCACCAACTCAACTACTACGTACGCACTGGCTGCTACGTAGGCACTCAGCATGAATATTAGGCTTCTGGACATGTGCTATGGCCCAAGCTCACCCCTAGATGCAAAGAGATAGCTCGGAATGGACTCGAAGAGGACATTGGACACTTTTGTTTTCTTTTGGGGGCCCGGGGGGGGGGGTGGGTTTGGATCTTGGATTTAGTTTTTCATCAAACCAGGGACAATTTACAAAATCACACAGTCGAACGGTCTCTTTATTCTCAAACTCAAAAGTTAAGACTCGAGAGCTAATATCAACTTGATGATTTGGTATTTCTAATGTCAACTTGATGATTTGGTATTTGTTATTATCAATGTTTGTTGACATAATTTGGTAGTAATGTGTGTGAACACACATAGAACCGCTGGGAAATTTTTTTCCCTCTTTATGAGGTTTCACCCTTCCTCTTGTGTACATGACTATAACCCTAACATGTCACTTATCTTTGTACATTCACTTCGTAAACAATCAGTATTGTGTTATTCTCCAAGCTTCTTCGTCTTCTTTCTGTTGAATTGTGCTTCCACCTTACAACATGATACGAGCATAAGAAGTAAAGCTTGTGTTGCTTACCATCAAAAAGAATTAGAGGATGAGCATATGAATGAAGGAGATTCAATGGCTAATTTTCTTGCAAAGATGTAAAATTTGAAAGAAAAGTTCATTTTTGCTGATGAATATTGCCAAATACTTCAATTTTGCAAACTACTATTAATGGTGTTTCAAATTCCTATGAGAGTTTTGCTTCTACTCTCAACTCGACCATGAAACGCAATCCAAATGCCTTTATCTTTGAGGATCTAGTCTTTACTTTGTTGCACAAAAATTATTCTAAATAGAGCAAATGAACTCTATGTGTTCTAGATCAAGCTTTCTTAGCTCAACAAAAGGGCAAAGATAAATGGAGCTCTTCTACTAGTTATGAAAACCTGTTAATGTTCTACAATCAATGAAGGAAGATAAAGATGACATGAAAATTGAAAAGAAGAAAAAAAAATTCAAGTATTAAATATCACCATCTTTGACACCATCTCTATCAAGTTCTAGTACGTGTATTTGTAGTACTTGTATTCGTAGGTGTAATAGGACGTCTTTCAACACCCTACACAATGTTCTAGAGTCCTTTTGCAACCAATACATGTCTCATCATATAAGCCCATAATGGGTAGTTGGTACCATCCAACTTATCCTCAACAGCCAAATTATAGAATACATCACTACTTTCAGCCGTGGCCGGTGTCTAAAATATCTAGATCCAAAAAAAATGAATGTATCTCGAAAAGTTGAACAGAACTATGCAAATGAATTTGGGTAAACTTGTAGCAAACTTTGAGATGCTTATACTGGTGAACCGAAACTGGTATATACCTTTGGCATATGTTCTCCTTTGTGGGCACATATGCCAAACTGATCTCTCTAGTAGAGAAATTCTCCCTGACATAATGATAGTGCACCTCAATGTGCTTAGTGCGAGCATGGAACACATGGTTCCTGGCAACTGCCAATATGCTCTGACTGTCAGTGAAGATGGTGGTGGCAGAATACTCACTAACACCCAAATCAACCAAAAGGCATCTAAGCCACACACACTCAATAATCACTATCAAAGCTGCGCTATACTCAACCTCAAAACTAGAAGTGGCCATCGTAGGCTTCTTCTTGCTCAACCAACATATGCATGAGCTAGCAAGCATGAAGCAAAATCCACTCGTGGACATACAAGTGTCATAGCAACCAACCCAATGAGAGTTAGAAAAAACATGTAAATCAGGTAGTAGTGATCCCCCTTGGGATAAAACAATCCAAGTAGACGGGTACCGCTCAAGTAGTAAAAGATGCACTTAACTTTTTGTTAATGCTTGACACTTGGCCAATGCATAAACCTTCTCATCTATGAGAAAAGAAAATGAATATCTAGTAGACTAATGCATAAGTGAATCAAGCATCCAATAGCCTATTGATAGAGAACAACATCAAATGCATCTCCAGCATCATGAGGACTCAATCATAGACATGTCTCCATAGGAGTGGCAAATGGTTTGGCTATCTTCAAGGGCAAAATGTTGCAATAATGTGTAAATATAATGTGTAAATATATTTTGTTTGACACAAATCTATTTCACCATCAACTTGCATAAGCTAAGTGCCCAAATAATGATGCAAATGCCCCAAAAACATCTGAAATGAGGCATGTAGATCAGTCTTAAAATCAACAATATGCTTCTCATGAGGACCACCAAGCAGCATGTCATCAACATACACAACAATGATCAAATGCACATCATTTGCACACCTAACATATAAGGGATCTAAGTTGGAATATTCTCTAAACTATGTGCAATTAGGTAGGCAAGTACTATTTTTTCATGCCAAGGACATGGTGCTTGCTTCAAACCATATAATGCCTTTTTCAACTTGGACATGGTTTTCATGCGTTTTTTGCACAAAACCATAGGGCTGAAAACATACACTTCTTGATGTAAGTCACCATTCAAAAATGTAGTGTTAATGTCTAATTGATGTA
Source organism: Ceratopteris richardii (assembly GCA_020310875.1). Classification (NCBI taxonomy): domain Eukaryota; kingdom Viridiplantae; phylum Streptophyta; class Polypodiopsida; order Polypodiales; family Pteridaceae; genus Ceratopteris; species Ceratopteris richardii. The sequence continues at coordinate 135,914,943 of CM035425.1, forward strand.
TATTCCAACCATGATGAGCTGCAAGTGCACAAATGCTATGAACAGTAGTCATTGGGGATGTAGGAGCAAAGGTCTCATCAAAATCAATGCCTCTTTCTTGAGCATAACCCTTTGCAACATGCCTTGCCTTGTACCTGTCAACTGTTCCATCACGCTTATGCTTTAGCTTGTATACCCACTTAGTGCCAATTGCCGTCTTGTGAAGAGGCAAGTCACAGAAAGATCCCATACCATTTATAACATCCATCCAATTTCGAACTTCATCAGACCAAACACACTCATTCTCATCACAGAGGCCAAACGCACCCATCACATAGCAATGTAATGCAAAACAGGCCCTATGAGAGCCTGAACGAGTACGATATGATAGAGGTGCATCTAATTTTCTATCACTCAAAGTATGCACCAACCATTTTAGCATAGTTTTGGCCTCCTCAATATCAAAACTCTCATCAACAAGTGCATCATGTAAATCTGCATCATAAATGGAATGATCTGCATCACCACATGAAACCTATAAAGGATTATCTCATTAGGACCAGCACTAGACTTTCCACATGTAAAAAGAGGCAACAAAGTGTCATACGTGTCTTTGAACCTAATCGATGTCTCGTTAGTACATGAAAGTAATGGCTGAATAGCATCTTCAACAAAAACAACATCACAACAAACCAAAATGTGTTTAGTCTGTGGACAATACAGATGATACCCTTTTCTTTCAAGAAATGTACCCAACAAAAATACATTTCACTGCTTTACCATCCAATTTCCAGTGTTGTTATTCAGGCACTAATGCATATGCCAAACAACCAAAAACATGCAGGTGAGCAAGAGATGGCTTAGGATCATGCCAAGCCTCATATGGAGTAATAGACTGCAATGCTTTAGTGGGACACCTCTTAAGTACATATGCGATACACATAACAGCCTCAAGCCAGAAACTATGTGGTAAAGCTGACTCGACCATACACCTGACCATCTCCATGACTGACCTCTTCTTCCTTTCAACAACTCCATTTTTTGAGGTTTATACAACACTATGCACTCATGTTTTATCCCACATTCAGCCAAAAATGCATGAAATTCAAAAGAAGTATATTCCCCCTTGATGAGAATGGAGGGTGCCCATTTTACATGCTGATAGATTTTCGGCCAAAACCTGAAACTATTTGAGGCACATAAACACTTTGAACTTTTCATTCAATGGATATACCCATGCATGCCCAGAAGAATCATCAATGAAAGTCATGAAGTAAAGATAGCTCCCAAAAGAAGGTGTCTGCACATTAGGGGAAAAAATGAGCCCTCGATGGGCCTTTTAGATTAAGGAGTGTTTAGTAATGGACCAATGAGAAGAGGGTGGTGGCTACAATCTAGTCCCTTAATCACATAGGCTAGGCATAGACTTCCCTTGTTTTTGTGTGGTCAAAGAGGAGAAAACCACCTTGAACTCATGGTTTTAGCCATTTGAATGGTTTTGAAAGGCTTCCAAATGAACTAGAGCCCTTGGATTGTCCCCAAGATCCAATGAGAGGTTGAATGGCAAAACTCAAGGCAATTTTACACTTGGGCCCTTGGATTTGCTTAAAATCTGATGGTTGAGATCAAGGAAGCCTCCAAAAATGCACCTTTTAATTTCCACCCTTGGATCATGGCTAAGATCTAGTGGCTACGCTTGAATCTCATGACTTTTAGGCGCCTTAGATTGTAGCCATTGGATCTGATCTTGATCCAATGGTTGGGAAGGCTGCCCATCATTACAAAGGCACCTCTTCATGTTCTCCGTTAGATGGGACGCAATCGGATGGCTGAAAGCATCCCGGTCAGTTTACTAAGCCCCAAGTGCGCTTCTCTGTCCGATTTTGGCTTGATCTAAGGGCTCATAGCATTCATAAAGTGTAGCTCAGCCCCAAATGTGGATTTTCATCCAATTAGATTGATCCAAGGGTGCACATTTCTGTAGAGAGTCTCGATGACAGTCCCCATGTGTATATTTTTGTGAGATGGCTTCTCTCTCGAATCCCTCGCATGTAAATCTTGGCCATTCATTTGAAGCATCCAAAGGCCACAATTTATTCCCTTTTATAATACAAACAAATTGATGTCAGAAATAATATATTATTAGAGAATACCACTAGTGGTTTTACATGTCCCTTGAATCTCTTGGATTAAGCTTTTTAATCGCTAAAAGTTAAGAATCCTTACAAGGCCCATGCAGGGCTCATTTTTTCCTCTAATGATAGGAACACAGACATTACTATGAACAAGCTGTAATTTTTGAGTACCTCGAACTGGACCATCCTTTGGGAAGGAGGAACATTGCATTTTGCTTAAAATAAAGCCTCCATATACATGTTTACTAGGTGCCTCATGTTTGGGCAAAGAGAACACCATTTCAGAAATCTACAAGCATTTCAAACTAGCATAATTCAGATGACCAAAGCATGCATGCCAAAGATTTGCATCTGACAAAGCCTCAGAATCATGTACTACACATGCTGAGTCATTCACGAATGTTTGGTAGTCTATGAGCTTATACAACCCACGACATAAAATGCCAAAAGTGATAATCACATCACCATTTCACAGATCATGAACTGTACATCGATCATCAAAAAATTTCACAACGAAGCCAATCTTGGCTAAAGCTAAAATTGATAACAGATTCTTATTGATCCCTCGCACAAATAAACAATCCAAAAATGTCAAAGAAGTGCCATCACCAGTAGTCAAAATGATCCTACCAACTCCCAGATTAGCCAAGAAATCTTGATCTACAACATGCATAATGGACTTGTTCTACCTAGATAGATCCTCCTGTAGCAGAACAAAGACTAACTCCTCAAATGTTAAGGTATTTGGATTTCCTTTCATCACCAAATGAAGAATAGAAGCAAAAATCTGATATGAATTGGGAAGACCATTCAAAACAGTCTATAAAAGTGAAATGTTAAGCAAGAATTCATGAGCAAAAATCAATTGTTCCTTTAAATCTTTGATCTCTGTCAGAAAACTATCCATGGAATCTCCTTCATTCATGTGCTCATTCTCCAATTGTTTTCGGAGGTAAGCAACACGAGCCTCATTCCTTTCCTAGGATAAAGTGGTAACTGTATCCCAAGCATCCTTAGCTATTCTGCAAGAGCAAATGTGATTAATAATGGCACGTTTGATGGACAATGCTATCAGTGAATGTGCCTGAGCATCTCTACCATCCGGAAAAATTTGCCCTATAGTAGGTGGAGCAAGAACTCCAACACAAAAAAGAACATGAATCATATTTCCATCTTCAATGCCACCTACATCACCTTCAACAACTGTGTTTGTAGGTCTAATAGGGGGGTTTTCCACACCTTGACAATATTCCACAGTCCTTTTGCAACCAATACATGATGCATCATATCAGCCCATAATGGGTAATTGGTACCATCCAACTTATGCTCAATAGCAAGCATATGGAATACATCATTACTTTGACCCATGACCACTAACTAAAATACCTTGATGTAGAAAAATTATTGTATCTCAAAAAGTTGAATAGAATAACCTTGTAGAGTTCTGCTTAACCTGTAATAGACATCGAGATGCTCATATTGGCAAACCAAAACCTACATATATCTTTCGCGCAAAAAGATGAAATTCTCATAATCACCTTGAGTATGCTCACCAAATCTCGTGCGATCCGGAAACTATGAGGGGAGGGGTGTGGATGATGCCCTAGATGAAGTAGCGACTTGCTCTTATACCGATTGTTGGAGTTTGAGGTTTGCACAAGCACGCATAGAGTACAAGGTAGAAGAAGAAGAAGGTTGGAGCACAACATAGAATACTGAATGTTTTACTACTAGAATGTAAAAAGATAAGTATCCTCTTAGGGCTATAGGCATATATACAAGTCGAGGGCAAAAAGCCTCCTAAAGAGGGCAAAAAGTGCGCTGGTGGTCCTACTGTGTTCACACACCTCACTACTTTAGTATATCAACATCTATAAGTTCATGAATTTTGCAAAATCTAAGGATCAATCACCATGTGCAGATGATAATTCTTAAGTTATTTCATACGCAAAACTTTTGCATGCACGCTTTGATTATTTGATTCTTGTGAGTTTCTTTTGCCTATAAAAATCTGAAATTGTATCATCTCAACCCAAACTTGAGACATCTACTAAGCATGTCTCTGAGGACTAGATTTTGGGTAAAATCTAGCGTTCTTCCTTTCCCGAAAATTCTTCACTTAGAGTTGCACATAAACCATACCTTGTTCATAATGATCGTTGTAGTCTATGCAAGGCACCTTCAACTTCATGAATTTCATTGGCTACTTTTTTTGGGTATGCATGGGTTTATCCACGAAAAGTAGATTTTGAAGTGTTTATGTTTTTTAAATAGTTCATGGTAATGGCTAAAAATCAATCATCTTCTAAGCATGTCAATGAAAGATTTAATTTTTTGTAAAATGCAATGTTCTTCCTTCCCCAAAGATGGTTAAGTTAGAGATGCACATAAGCCTAACCTTCTTGGTAGTGATGTCCTTAGTTCTATGCAAACACCTTCATTTAGTAATCAGCTATACCTTATGAATTTCATTGATGACTTTTTTCAAGCATGCATGGGTTTATCGAGCAAAATAAAAGTCTAAAGTATGTATATTCTTTCAATATTTTTTTATTATGGATACAAATTTATTCACATGTAAAATATAAAGTGTGCAATTGGAAAAGGCATTATTTGGTCTAAAGTGAGCAGCATGTGGTTGGTATGAAAGGATGCATGCCTACTTGCTAGCACATGGATTTGAGAGCTTAAATGTGTGCAAAACAAACATTACATAGTAATAGAGGAGAGAAGGTGAAGAATGGAAGTAAGAAATTAGTTGATGATTTTGAGGAGGGCTGAGAGGAACCATCATTGGTGTGAAAGTGGAGGACAATGCTTGTTGTCGGTGATTCAAGAGTTCTAATTGAGAAGGTGGAAAGCTTGATGTTGGCCATCTCAATAAGTGGAGAATGCTTAGAGGAAAGTGCAACAATTGAAAGTTTCGATGTCAACGTTGGAAGCAAGGTTGGTAGGGAACCATGATAGGTTGGGGACTAGCAAGGTGGTGATCCTGCAGATGGCTCGCATCAAGTGGATCATGAAGCAATGAGGAAATGAGGTGGTCAATTGGCTCTTTTGCTTTCCTAAGAGCTTCAGGTGATTCCTCCTCTCTAAGTGTCTCTCTCTATAAGATTCTTGTAGCTGAAGTGCCTGTAGGGTCAAGGAAAATAGATGTATTCATAACACTACATCCATGTTACACTTATGTATCTGTAACATCACATCCATGTTTGGCTTATGGAACTAGAAATCTCCACTAAACTCTATGAAGAGAAGAAATTATGCAGATTTGTTATCATCAACTAGTGGTTCATCTCAATTTTGTAACACATTCTCCCACAACATAATATTCTATATTTAGTTCATTTCCTTCTTACATCTATCTTGTTTACTTCCTTGAGCACTAGTTCTATATATTAATGTCAACAATGAAACCAATATATATGACTCATACCTCTGTAATGAATGTGTTGAGGTTCATCATATCTCTAGCTGAACTCGCTACCTCCTTGGCTAAATACCAAAGAACTAGTGAAACAATATGGGCTTTGTACAATTGTAGACCAAGCTATAGAAATTTTGCATGTTGTGTGGGACTTAGGGCTTAGTGGCTTGTTTATTAGATGTTTTGAAGTTATCTATAACAAAAACTCATTTGTGGCTTGCATCACTTAGTCATGAGAATAGCATCATCGTTTAAGAAAGGTCTAGAGGCAAGCACCAAGTCATGAATGAACCATAGATGTAGTCTTACTTCTTTCACATATCAACATCAATTTAGAATTCATCCTTGCGATGATTTGAAATCCGTTCAATTCATGACAATCTGTATTAATCATCCGCGCAACTGTAGGTCCTCAAGAAATGTTGCGAACATTTGTTTTATGTAGGGTACAAGTTTCAAATTATGTAAATACCTTTGGAAAGTCTTCAAATACTTCAAGAAGGCTCATATTAATCATTAAATATAGCCAAAATGCCACGTGAGTTCTAGAACATGGTGAGTCAAATTAGTGAGTCACAAGGGAGTTGCAGTGGTCCTAGTGGAAGGTCGATGTGGCTAGTTCTCAAAGTCCATCAATACTTTGCTTATTTGAGCACTTGAGTCATGTAATACCTCCACCCAAGTGTCTACCACAAATTTATATGTATTAGGAAGGTTTTAGATTAGTTCCCCATGCTATAAAAATCTTTTGGGATGTCCAAGAGAGTCATATGTGTATCTCTACACTGCTATAGTTTTGTATGTAGATATTGTAGAGCTTTTATCTCCCTCATTATATATCCAAATTACATGTTTCATAGCTCATTTGAAAGATCTTACTGTCTACTTTTATATTGTCAATTTCTATAATCATTGGATTTGTGAGTTGAGAGCAGTACTCTCTGCAAGTAGTGTGTATTCTCGGGTTCACCCCCTGCTGAAGGTCTCCATTAAACCTCAAACTTGCAGAGCTTGTATCTCCTTGTGTATTTATCCAAATTGAGTGTTCTGTAGCTCATTGGAAAGCTCTATGTCTCTAGTATATGTGGTTCAAATAGTTTTAAAAAATTCTAATCCACCAGAGAATAGTATGTAAGACAATAGTTACGAAATATAACACAGGAGCAATAGCAGAGAAGATAACAGATATAGGAGAATCTCAACAATTTTCTACTAGCAGCAAGTACAAAGATGATGGCGTTGTCCACCCATGCGCTCTCAAGGTAGAGCTTAAATGGTGATCTAGACAACTCTAGATAGGGAGATACAAGGTAGAGGTATGCTGGCTCAACTCAATGTCTTAGGTAGTGCAGAAGTCATGTATATATAGGATCATGGGTGGCCTGCCATGGACGGCTATACATGGGCGGTAGAGCGTGGGCGGCCACCGCCCGCATAATTGCCATACACGGCTTAGACTGGTTGAACCGACCTAACAAATATAAATGATTTCTGACTCCGACAGGGAATATTCCATGGAATATTCCCTTTACCGTCGCGCCGGGGGCGCTGCCCCCGGACCCCCACCAGGGGGCCCGCTGGCCCCCTTGCACCCCCCAGCCGGGGCTGCTCACCGCTGCCTCGGACCCCACAATTGGGGACCCTGGTAACTCCCTTTCCTTATAATATCTTACATGGTCCAATATGACCTTCATCCAACATTCAAGTTGGGATTCCCATCAATTGGGTAATGCACGCTTGGCTTCTCCTCATAAAGGGGGCCTTACAAAATGTGCATACAATCATGAGGGGTAGACATTGATCATACTCTAACACCCCCCCTCAATGTTTACCGATGATAAATCAAGTAGGTCTCGGTCCTATGCCCATCTGTTGAAGATGCTTGTTGAGCTGCTCTCTTCCAAGTGCTTTAGTGAATATGTCAGCACAATTTGCCTCTGTTGGGCAATATTCTAGCTCCACAATTTCATCTTCAATTAGCTCACGAATGTAATGGTACTGTACTTCTATGTGCTTGGTGCGAGCATGAAATACTGGGTTCTTTGCAATAGCCATACAACTTTGATTATCACACTTGAGTACAATTGGCATATTTGATGGAAAGCCTATATCTGCAAGAATTCTCCTTAACCAGACTGCCTCACAAGAAGCAAAACAAGCTGCTTTGTACTCTGCTTCAGTGGAGGAGAGTGCGAGAGTTGGTTGCTTCCTACTTACCCAAGAAAATATTCCTGAACCAAGTGAGAAACAATATCCAGAAACTGATTTTCTAGAATCACAATCTCCAGCCCAATCTGAATCACAATATCCTTGGAGTGTATCACCTGTGGTATACAAAATACCAAAATCCAAGGTTCCTGCAATGTACCTTAGAATTCGCATTCCAGCATTCCAGTGACTCTCCTTAGGTTTGTTGGAAAACCTGCTTAACACTCCAACAGCATAGCAAATGTCTGGTCTAGTGTTGCACAGAAAAATAAGACTTCCAACGAGCTTCCTATACTTCTTAGCATCTACATCAGGCATGTTATCATCCATAGATAGCTTATGATTTACCTCCATAGGTGTGCTAGTTGGTTTGCAGTCCATCATTCCAAATGCCTTGAGAATTTCTTTGGAATATTTTTGTTGTGAGATGAAAATGCCATCCTTCCTTTGCCATACTTCAATTCCCAGACAAAAATGGAGTAGACCTAAGTCTGTCATTTCAAACTCAGTTCCCAAGCTGATCCGAGTTTGATTGATGAGTTCCTGATGATCTCCTGTAATGATCAAATCATCTACATATACAATGACAACAACTAGCTTGCTATCCCTTTTCGTTACATACAAGTTAGCATCAGAAGTACTTCTTTCAAAACCCATATTTTTGAAAAAATGATCATTTCGTTGGTACCAAGCCCGTGGAGCTTGCTTAAGTCCATACAAAGCTTTCTTCAACCTGCAAACTTTATTTTCTGAATTGGGCACCTCAAAACCTGGTGGTTGAGATACATATACCTCCTCCTTGAGGTGACCATTCAAAAATGCAGATTTGACATCCATCTGGAAAATAGGCCAAGACTTTTGTGCAGCTACTGCAAGTACCGTCCGAATAGTTGTCATGCGTGCTGTTGGTGCAAAAGTTTCTTGAACATCAAATCCTTCAATCTGTGAAAAACCTTGTGCAACTAATCGTGCCTTATACTTTTCTAATGTTCCATCAGCTTTATACTTAGCTTTCCAAATCCATTTAGTACCTATTACCTTCTTCTTTGGCGGCAAGTCGACTAGATCCCATGTATCATTTTTGAGTATACTATCATACTCAGACTGCATTGCCGCTCTCCAATCTGGATCATCAATGGCTTCTTCAATGGTGGTAGGTTCCTTTATCGAACCCATGATATCTGCCATTAGAGCCATGTTAACAATGTGTTCTGAGGCTCTTCTTTGCTCCTCTATTCTCTTTGATCTTCGTAATCCATCCGATGATGATTCTGGTGCATCTACATGTGGATTGTGATCATCAAAGAGCTGTTGTGCCCACTTCGGTAGTGGCTTACGCTGTGCAGCTACAATTGGTTGGCTTTTTATTGAGGAAATTTCTCCATCAGATGTTTCCTCCTCCTCAACTTTAACCTGTCTTTTGATAGGCACAAGGTGAGATATTTCTCCGTTTGATGAGATAGTAGATTTACCTTTATCTTCTACTAAGTGTGGTCGTTCATCAAACACCACATCTCGGCTGACAAAAATCTTCCTTGCCTCAGGATCCCATAACCTGTATGCTTTAGACTCTTCACTATATCCTAGGAAGACACACTTTTTTCTTTTTGAATCCAACTTTGATCTTGTTGAATCAGGAATATGTGCATAACAGAAACAACCAAAAATTCTGAAATGCAAAACTGAAGGCTTTTTACCAGAATATGCTTCTTGAGGAGTCATCCCCTTCAGAGCTTTTGTGTAGCTTCGATTGAGGATGTAGACTGCTGTATTGACTGCTTCTACCCAGAATGAATCAGGCATGTCTTGAGCCTTTAACATACAACGAGCCATTTCAACTACTGTCCTGTTCCTGCGCTCAACAACGCCATTTTGTTGAGGTGTATGAGCTGTGGTAAGTTGCCTTTTCACACCATGCTCCTTACAGTAATTGTTGAATTCTGTTGGCAAGAATTCACCTCCTCTATCTGTTCTAAATTTCTTCAGTTTCCTTCCTGATTCACTTTCTACATACTTATGCCACGCTTTAAATTTTTCAAAAGCATCAGCCTTCTCTCGAATGAAATAAACCCACATCTTTCTACTATAATCGTCGACTAACAGCAAGAAGTAGAAAGATCCTCCTAAAGCAGGTGTAGACATTTTACCGCAGAGATCAGCATGTACCAACTCTAGAGGAGCTTGAGATCGATTGCTGGTCTCTCTTGGAAATGCCTTTCGTTGTTGCTTGCCCATCATACAAGCTTCACAAGGTTCCTGCAACTCTGAAAATGCAGGCAAATGAGCAACCATCCCTGTTCGTTGCATCTCCTTCAAAACTGCAAATCCGAGATGCCCAAATCGTTGGTGCCATAACCTGCTTACATCTTTATCTTCTGTAGCAGTTAAAGCACTTAACTCATACAAGTTATCCCGTCGTGTGCCTTTACCTACAACATTACCTGATGAATCCATGATTTCCGCACCACTCTTATTGAAGTGAACTTCGAGTCCACGATCTGTTATTGCAGAAACTGACAACAAATTTCTTTTGAGTGTAGGTACATAGAGAACATCGGATAACTTTTTCTCAACACCTGGAGAAGTGATAAAAGAGATGGTTCCAGTTCCTTCAGCTGAACACTTGGAGTCGTTTCCCACCACTACATTGATGGATTCCCGCAGAGGCACTAGGGAACTATACCAATCCTTTTTACTAGTCATATGGCGAGAAGCTCCACTATCTAAAATCCATGGCTCATCAACACGAGCTTGAGCAGATGAACATACCTCTTCAATAGCTACCCAAAGTTCCAGCTCTGTGTTGTTTGCAGACTCTTTGTTCTTCCATGATGATTTTACAGTCCCATTCCGTTCATCAGCTTGCTTCTTTCTGCAATCCTTGATGGCATGGCCTTTCTTTTCACAATAGAAGCAACTTCCTGTGAACTTTTTCTTCTTTGGCTTCTTCTTTGATCCCTCTGAAGAGCCTTTACCTTTTGCATTTGCTGAGAATGCAGCATCAGTTGTACTTTGCCGATTCTTCAGCCGCATCTCTTCTTCTAAAAGCATGGCACAAAACTCTTCAAATGTAAGAGGAGTTGGCCTTACCTGAGTGTTAAGGGCTGTTACTAATCCATCATACTTTGCTGGAAGAACACGTACAGATCTTCGAGCTAGCTCTTCTGGTGTTATAACAACACCAACTGCAGCCAATTGATCCTGAAGATGCTTTATCCGTTTGATAAAATCTTCAGCCTTTTCAGAATCAGAATGCTTTTCATTTGCCAACTGATTTTCTAAATTCTGTATCCTAGTGTGGTTCTTGGTCTCATATTGTCGAGCCAATATGCCCCAAGCCTCATGTGCTTTAGTAGTATGTTGAACTAAAGTAAGCACAGAATCACTTACACTAGTGACAATCGCACATAATGCATCAGCATTCCGCCTCTTCCAAGCTCGTAGAAGATCTGGATATGGCTGAATCATCAATCTTGAATTTGCTGGATCTTCAACTGGTATAGGCTCTGGATCCAATCCCATCGGTCCCATGACAGTGTCAAGTAATTCATAGGAGTCCAAAATTGCAGAAATTTTGAACTTCCAGAGTGTATAGTTGGTTCCATCCAGCTTCCCTTCAGTGAATGCAGGTGGACGAATTCGAATAGGTGCAGCATTAACATTAGGTGAAGCACCAAGACTAGTGTTCGACGATGAAGCCATCATGTAATCACTCGAATAATCTACTGATATTCTAGTCTGCTAGTAGGCTAAAATAATGATACTTCTCAAGCTATTCGAACCTTATAGCTCTGATACCATGTAAGACAATAGTTACGCAATATAACACAGGAGCAATAGCAGAGAAGATAACAGATATAGGAGAATCTCAACAATTTTCTACGAATCTCAACAATTTTCTACTAGCAGCAAGTACAAAGATGATGGCGTTGTCCACCCGTGCGCTCTCAAGGTAGAGCTTAAATGGTGATCTAGACAACTCTAGATAGGGAGATACAAGGTAGAGGTATGCTGGCTCAACTCAATGTCTTAGGTAGTGCAGAAGTCATGTATATATAGGATCATGGGTGGCCTGCCATGGACGGCTATACATGGGCGGTAGAGCGTGGGCGGCCACCGCCCGCGTAATTGCCATACACGGCTTAGACTGGTTGAACCGACCTAACAAATATAAATGATTTCTGACTCCGACAGGGAATATTCCATGGAATATTCCCTTTACCGTCGCGCGGGGGGCGCTGCCCCCGGACCCCCACCAGGGGGCCCGCTGGCCCCCTTGCACCCCCAGCCGGGGCTGCTCACCGCTGCCTCGGACCCCACAATTGGGGACCTTGGTAACTCCCTTTCCTTATAATATCTTACATGGTCCAATATGACCTTCATCCAACATTCAAGTTGGGATTCCCATCAATTGGGTAATGCACGCTTGGCTTCTCCTCATAAAGGGGGCCTTACAAAATGTGCATACAATCATGAGGGGTAGACATTGATCATACTCTAACATAGTAAGCTCTACAAGCATGGCTGGTTTTTTGTGATGGAGTTTGCGAGAAGGTCACCTTGTTCCTAGGGGATTCCACCTACTTCCAGCTATATTTTGGAGGTCAATAAGCTCCAACATTGGTATCAGAACAAGGAATTGAAGCTTGGAGAAGGTTATAATACCTTGATGAAGAATTTGAAGCTATTGGAGTAGCGGTTCATCATCGACACTACACAAAGGTAGAAGGAGATAGCAAGGAAGCATTTCAAGCAACATCCAAGCAAAGAAAGGTGCATAGACTTTATTACAAAGGTAAATCTCATAGTTCTTCTTATCACATATATCCAAAAGGAGGGTTAAAGGAGGAAGTTTAGTATTTTGCACAATGGGCGATCAACATGCACAAATAGAGAAGCTTGATAAGAACAACTATCGCTTTCTCTTTTCATCTATATTTATCTTGTGAGCATAGATAGAGAACATGTCAACTGGTTTCTTCCAACATGTCTTTGCATGGATATTAGAGCTTTTGGCATATATGGATTCAACCATTAGTTTCCCCCTACTAGCAACATCATATACATGGTTCCAAAATTCACAATTTGAATCATCATTTTCAAGCCTACATGCATATGTGTTTTGAATTGTAGAGGCTTCAAAGAAATACTTCATACCCCCTTTACCATAGTTTGTTGCCAAAGATCTTTTGGTCCCATAATCACAGATTTTTTGATCAACCTCAGTGACCCAATTTCTATCTTTAGCCTCCTTAAATAGATTACATGTCGAGTGTGGGTGGTTAACTTCATCACACCAGAGACATCTACGAGATTGATTAAATATTCTCCTATTTGGCATTTCACCCCTAGGATTTTTCTCTAGCTCTCTCGGCCTCTCTTGTTCTCTTAGTCTAATTTCTTGCACACATTTCATGGATGCCATTTTGGTTGCTAAATTCTCAATATGTTTAGCCATTGATTCTACTGTAGTTTTTAAAATAGCAATTTTTAATTCATCCCTACCAAGGCCTTCCGAAGTATAATCATTGTCTACTTTAAGTAGCATATGTCTTTCATTTAGCCTAGGATTTTGCATTTGGTTGCACTCTTGCCTTTGAGCTAGCCTATGGACAACCACTCATACATTCTCCCAATTTTCAGCTAGCCCACTAGCAGTCGTTCCATCCTTGAGCATGGGTTCAAGCTCACGTCTAAGAGATAGGTCTAGCATGCTTAGAAAGCTATGTAATTTGTCTGGCTCTAAGACTATATGGTCTGTTTTAGGCATTTGGTTAAGTTTAACATCAAATTCAAATAAACATTGAGTTATATTTTTATCAAGTTATATTTTTATCAACTTTAGTAGTTCCTACCCATCTCAAGAATGTAGCCCTATTGTTCTTGCTATAGTCTTCATGTGAGAACTCGAAATGAAGTTGAATTTTGAAATTGGCCCAAGTCATATTAGCTATGAATACCCTTAGTTGAATCCTTTCTCTAGTAAACCCATAGGAAATATGTATAAATGTATCCTTTTAATGATCCTTAGGTAAACCATAGTGCTCCATAAGCTGCTTGTAATATCTCAGATATGAAGTAGCATTAGTCCAATTAAATTCGCCCCGATCCATTTTTATTGAACCAATTATTATCCATATTCTTTGCTCTTCAAATTGATTAGCCATATTGTGTAAATCTAAAGTGTTTGAAAGTAGTGAAATATACGTATGTGATTCACATAGAAGTACATCTATTTTCTCCTCTCGTTTGGCCCCCGTGGTAAAAAGACAATTTGCAAATAGAAGTTAGACAAATATTCATGAAAAAGCTCGTAGAAGAGGTTCTTTGTGATCATGCTTGTGCAAATTTCTTTACATGTGAGTTGATCAAAACAATTGTAATACATCAGTTCTAGTGCATCAATGTGTGCAATGAGAGCTTTAGTAGATGTTGCTGGAAAAAGGTAGCATGAAGAGGATCCTCCACTTGATAATCTCCGTGGAGGCACTCAGATCACACTGATTAGCCCTCAACACCCGAGAGATTGCATGGTTGTGAGTATGCTACCGCTTCCAGGGATGTCAAAGCAACCACTACAATTGTCGATTCTCTTATATGCATATGCGGAACAAAATAGAAATATATACCTGAGTTGCCGTGCCATCTCTTCATGTCAGCTTCACTTATGTCGAAAGTATATGGACACATAGTTGGTGGATCAAGCGAACTGCCAAATTCAACAGCACACGTCGGGTGCTTGGGGCGAACTCAAGTGTGATACTTAGAGAACATAAGTAGACTTAGGAAAATGCTTAATAGCCAATTGCAATTCAAAGATTAGAGAGTTAGTTCCTAAACAAGACTACCTATAGAGAAAGAAATTTTATAACACTTTATGACATCATTCTAGTGAACATAAATCAAATTAGTTATCGAACCAACAATGAGCAAGTTATTTAGCATAGCTCGGTGAGAGGCATTCTAACTCAGATAATTGAAGGTGTTTTCATGAGACTCTATCGATTATCAGTGTGCTGTTTGTTCTTCCCACACTTTATGTCAATAACTCATCATACCCCTTCATGTTATGCCTTTATAATAACATGTCACCCTTTTACTTGTATAATAGCAAGTTACTAAGATAAAATTTCTATATGTAGTAAAGCTTAAATATAGCTAAAGAGTTTGATGGATGTGCAAAGTGTTAGTACGTGCAACACTTATGCATATTGCACACTCTCCTTTCCCCTTTTTAACAACGAGATTGTAAGCTTTTCTATATATAGTATAAACAACTTTTACAACTGTCAATATTGTAACAAGAGTTTGTCACATTTCTTTTGATGAAGCTTACATCTGTTGATTCTGAAGTATATCGATAATAATGCAAGTTTCAAGTGAAGGATCGATAGGCATTTGGATAAGAACTTGGCAATTACAAATAGGAGGAAACCAAAACATAGAACAATAGCTGTTGGATTTCGTAGTTATTACCAAATAACTTTACAATCAATCAACAACTTATCACCTTTTAATCATTTGTGTACCAGAACACCCGTGAATCGGATTAAAGAATGTCAAAATAGTATTCTTCCTAATATGGCACTTAAATATGTCTGAAAACATTAATCATGAAAGCAAGCAATCATTCATACATCACCAACAGAATTTCCTTCATCGCCTTGTCGCAGTTCGTTCATGCATCCATCTTCCACTCCCATTTTTCTCAGCAGCAATCATTTGTAGAAGCGATGAGCTTAGAGTAGTATTGAAGTTCTTATTGTGTGTAGATAACAATAGCACAATGTCATAATATATAAAGATCATACTTATGTCCTACTTTGGTCAGATGAATCACAGATTAAAATTTATTTGCGATATGAGGTGAACGCCTTCTCTCTTGTGTGTGTGCTTCTAAATTGCCATAGTGCAAGAGAGATCAGTGAGTGCATTCGTGTAAGTCAGAACTATACTGTGCCAACCTTCTTCTCATATTCATAATAGTCTAGGAGCTTAGAAAAGTTGAAGAAGCATAGTTCCTAATAGACGGATGATTCAAGGGTAGAGCATTGTTGTCATCATTCTCGTGCAGTAGAGAATAAATCCATCGTTTGTCGTGACTCCCTACGATGTTGTCTTCCTTGTGCCCCCCAAATCAGCCACCAAAAATCCCCCCTCTCCTTGATGAGCAGGTGCTGGGATGATAAATCGAGGATTTTTGCAATCAAAAGCTTTCTCCTTCCGCCAGTAGATGTCAATGTTCACAGAACAACAACATCTTAGAGGACTTCGCATCTAATCGTTGACAGTAATTTGTTTTTTTTATAGCTTTTTCACTCTAAAAATAGAGTTTGTGCCAAAGTTTCTCCATTGGAATATAATGCTCGAGACTCCTCACGTAAGACCCTTCATTTTCTTGATATAGTCCTCCTCCCAACCATCCTTTTTATCCCCACCCTCAGAAACTGTAGCGCCAATTTAGATGATAGATCAAGCAATTTTTAGAGGAATGATTGCGAACAAAAGTTTCACATGAATTGAAGTCCACCAATGCTTCTCATCTCCATTAGCTCTATGCATGAATGACTATAAGCTCAACACAACAATAGAATTAAGAACTAAAAATCTTGAAATGTTGGAATCATGTAATCTTGTTTGAATTTCTGAAATTAAAGAAAGATTGGATGAAGTTTAAATCACATGCTCAATAAGTGAAATAAGACTTTTTTCTGTAATATTTTTCTTAGCTTCTAATAAATGCATTGGTTGCAAGGTTTTTATGCAAGATTTTCAAATTTAATGATGGAAAATATAGAGAAGAACTTTCAAAACTATTTACATGGCTTTGCAAGACATGAATCCATTGTCCACTATTGTCCCTCTGAACAATGAATCCGAATAGAGTTATCTATCAATGCATGATCCATACGGATGTAGAGGTATGCAATTGTTGTAGACTTAATCTAGTGATGTATAGAAGAATTCCTGATGTCAATTCGCTATATGATTCGGGCTCATTGTCATAAAGTAGAGTTAATGCAAATCATCTCCAAATCTAATATTCACATATGTAAATCTACCATTCATAACTTTATTTTCCATTTGCGTATCGAAGATGAATGGTTGTCCTAGGGTGATGTTATTTCCACCAATCATAAGCAACCCAATTAAAGTATCACCATCATTATACTTTGTACACATTATCTACCCATGATTCTTATCAATCTACCATATAAACTTATCATAAAGCTCCTAAGAAATCACATCGATCTCTGGTCCAAATTCAATAAGTGCTAGAGCTACATATGACTTCTCCTCATCACCTTATTTAATTTCAATTCAGGTGTTGCTCTAGCCATAAACCGCTTGCTAAAGTGACTCTATGTCTATCTATTTATGACTTAAGGTAAGATTGGATTGAGAAATTTGTTCGAAATATAAGATTCATCTTCATCATCTTCTTTAGACTCATAAAAGGTAAGAGAATCATTGATAGTCTAAGTTAAGTCTATACTACGCTCTTGCATCTCAACATGTGATAATAAAAATCTCTTCATTTTAATGATTTTCATAGAGTTGTCCTTGAAATTTGGTTTAACAATTATAAAGATTTGTTCTAAGGAAATTTTTAGTTGGCTCTTCAACAATATCTCATGTAAAATATCCTTTGAATCAATCTTTTGCCCAAGCTTAAAGATCAAGATTGCTTTAGGAGTTCTTTCAGGCTTCTATGTGTTAACATCAACTTGAGTATCAACTAGTTTTCCAAGATCTTTATGAGATGTTTCTTCCTTTGATTGAGTTGTCTGAATATATGAAAAGTCATAGGTTTTTTCTCTTCCATTTTCTCTTTCCTTCTTTGATTAGATGTTGAGTTATCTCCTTCCTCGAATCAAAATTCCTTAGGTGCTTCATTGTATTAGCTTTTAGTGACTCCTTTTTTAAGATTTAGTGTCATCGTGCTTCTCATATCCTTTCCTCTTTTCCTCTACATTGAAAATATGCAAGTAGACAAAAAACTCTTCATTTGATGAGTTACAAGCTCTCTTTTGCATAATAGTATCTCTTGCCTTAGTGAAAGCCTCTATAGCAGGTTGATTAATAGTATAGTCATGAAAAATTAGAGAGTGAAGCATATTTTATAGCATATTACATCCTTGTTTAGGGTAGTATGCATCATCATCCTATTCTCTAATTTATTAAATGGAATCTCTAATTGAAGCTCCCTATGCATTTTTTATGGAAATGCCATATCAACCTTTTCTAGTGGAATGTAGCTCATTTGGAAAAAAAAAACATGGTTAAAGGATTGTTTGCTTTCTTTACTTTTTTTTTTTTTACGTGAGATGAAACTTCAACTATCCTCTTCACATTTCCCAATCATCAGTCAATCTATACTTTTTCCCTTGTTCCTCTTGGATCCTCTCTAATTCAACTCTTATATATGGACATAAATTAAGAAAATGAATTACTAAGTCAAGTTTAAGGGAATTTCTACCCATCTCAACGAGTTCAAAAAACTACTTCATGAACTTATTATGGAGTTGAGTGATAGATGTATGAAGCTTGGGTTAGTTTATCCATCTCATGAATCCTTCTCGACTATGCTGCCTAGAGTCCTCAAGATAGAATTATTTGTGTACCTTCTTCCTAAATTCATCCCAAGTCAAACTATCATGGGCTTTAATCTTAGAAATCACACATCCCATTGCTTATCATTCCGAATAAGGTATTAGCACATTCTCAGGGAACCCATGTATTTGGGTTGATTCCTGATAAGATGATTAAGATAATTAGTCAGATTAACTCTCGTAAACTTCCCTTTCTCCCTAAGAATAAATTCGACTACGTTAGCTCCTTGATTTGCAATGATTAGATTCTTAAAAGAGATTTTCCATTTCATATTCCTACACAAGATTTGTTTGAGCCTCATATTCTTGACCAAATCTTTGATTGTATTTTAAATTTCCTCTTTTGTTGAAGGGTTAAGTTGCTTATATGCCAAGGTAAGAAGCAGCCAAATGGTATAATTGTGTTAAACCTAAAAATGTAATCTTTTTTATAATTTTGAAATGCAAATATGATATGTAAATTTGGTTACAAATCTTTATCTTTTTGCTTTTGTGGATATAATAATGCAAAACACAAAGAGTTGGAAACATAATTCTGTTGTTTTTTTCAAAATGCAAAAGTGTATATTTGAAATGCAAATATGCAAAATGGATTTTGATGTTTTTGACATCTTTGAAATGCAAATAATGTTGGTGTAAGGCAATCAACAATTGAAGTTTTGGGTGAAGACTTGAAGTTAAGGACTGAAGAAAGGACCAAGACATGAAGCATGAAGGAAATGCATATCCAGGAGATAAATATGTGTATACATATGTACAGTATTTTAGAGTCAATTCATCATATACTTTTGTATGGTCATGAGCTTCTAAAACTTTGCCTATATATACAAAGAAAATGTCGGGGGAAAATAAGAGAGATTATGTGAGAACAAGATTTGAGTAGAATTAGATGTCATTAGACTTTTGGAAGTGAGTAGAATCGCTCTCATTACTCAAATGTAAGAATTTCTCAGAAATGAAAAGTGTTGCGCCCGATCTTTCTGTGCATTCTCCTTCTGTGCTTGATCATTTCAAGAATCCTTTTGTAGAGGTCTAAGTCCATAGTTAATGAGTCTATGGTTAAAGTTTGAGAGCCTAATTGTAAACAGGCTGTGAGAATTATGAGTAGGAATATTAATATGTGAAGAAGTGTTCAGTTGTTCCTAAAACAAGTGCAAAATTCGATGTTAATGTTTTGATCAGTTCTCCTTCCATAGTGTAAAGTTTTGAGCAAGAAAGCACTCAATCTTTAACTTGGAAGGTAAGCTACCTGTGGCTAACAACATTTTCATAAACGGATTCTAGATTAAGAGAACCAAGTGTTAGAAGTTAGAGGTGTCTGAATCGACTTCTCACAAGAACAGTTTTAGACATAGGTGACTTGTTAAGTTCATTTCTCAAGATCTAATGATTCTTTTGAAGTGTTTTAACTTGGAGAAGGTGCGCAAAATAGACGTGAAGTGACACCTTGTGCAATGTTTTGGCAAAAACATTACACATTTGATAAGTCAATGGGAGAGTTATGTGCTGCAGACTTTCTGTAGAGTTATCATCTTCACAGTTTAGTCAAAATTTTGATAATTGGTCAATGATCCTCTAAATTGGTGAAGGTTTGGAGTTACTCTTGATATAGAGGTGTTCTAAATTCAAGAGTAGCTTGTTCTTTTGGAGATTAACACTCTCCATCAGTGGTATCAGAGCAGGAAGTATCAAAATTGAAGGAAGGAGGACCCCGACTGCTGCAGACATAAAGAATTCAACAAATAAAGATTCAGAAGGTGAAAGCTTGAGAGCAAAGCTTGAGAAGGAGGCCATCAAGGAATACAGAAGGAGTATCATTCGAAGTAAAGGTACATCTATTACTCATAAAGTTTGAAGAATTTAGTACACAGGTGAAGAAAGGATGGGAGACTCTCTTCAAATTTAGAAGTTGGATAGAGAGAACTATCCAGCATGGTCAATGAGGATGGAAGCTCATCTTATGAGCAAATACATGATAAGTTATATCACAGGTGAAGAAGAAAAGCCTCAGTTCAGAGATCCTAGTGTTCCAACTAGGGAGGAATTATCAGATTTGAAGACTTGGATGAAGAAAGATGCTCAAGCTAGGAGCATTATCTATATGGTAGTTAATGACTACTTGCTACCTCACATTAGAGGTCTTGAAAGTGCAAGTGATATATGGAATGCTTTGGAGGAGCATTTCAAAACACCACAAAGTCAAGGAAGGCATCCTTGTGGGCAGAATTTACCACATTCAAGAAAAAGGCCTCTCAATCCATCTCACATTATGTAACAAGGATGAAGGACATTGCAGATGCGTTAGGAGCAGTTGATGAAGACATTGAGGAGGATTAATTGGTAAGGCAAATCCTCACAGGTTTGAGAGGTGATGACAAATGGAAGCCATTCATTTTGTGTACTGAATTATCACTTGATCATTTCACTCCTGATTTAAATCAGTTGCTAGGACATATGCTAACATTTGAGCAGGATGTCAAAGATGAAAGTGATAAGAGTACAGGTCATGCAATGTATTCAAAGGATAAGAAGAAGAATATCAAAGGGAAGCAACAAGCAAATGAAGGTGAAGGTACAACTAGCCAAGCCAACTTCCTAAGAGGAAGAGGAGGTGGCAAAGGTAGAGGAAGAGGCAGGAGTAATAAAGATGGAGTCAAAGCTTGTTGGATTTGTGGTAAGACAAATCATTTAGCTAATGATTGTTGGCATAATACTCAAAATAATGGTGGATATAATCAAAACTTTAATTCAAGAGGAAGAGGTGGCAGAAATCAAAGAGGTAATTTCAAAGGTAGAGGAAGTAGAGGTTACTTTGGAAGAAATGCAGGTAGAGGGTTCCAAAGTCAACAATACAACAATACCTACTACAATTATGCTTCAGATCAGAAGGAGGATTCAACATCGATAATGAATGCAACTTGTGAAAGGCAAAGTGAAGACCAAAGAGTCTTCTACATTGACTGAGGGTGTAGCAATCACCTGAGTGGTAACATAGCTTTGATGACTAATTTGGAGAATAAGATAACTAATCATGTAGTTTAAACAGGTGACAATACAAAGCACAATGTGAAGTCAATTGGATCAGTGAAGGCCAAGGATGGTAGTACTCTCTTGAGTAAGGTTTTGTATGTTCCTACAATTCCTAAGAATCTGATAAGTGTAGGCCCAATTGTTGAAAAAGGTTATGAAGTTAGGTTCACTAATGAAGGAGTGTTTGTGGAAGATCCTAGCAATGCGTATAAACAAATTGTTTCAGGGAAGAAAGAAGGAAGATTGTTCACATTGAAGATCTAAGGGAATGTTGGTCGTGCCTTGTTCACTTATGGAGGATATAAGATCTCTGAGTTAGATCTTTGGCACAAAAGGCTTGGACATTTTAATGAAAGAGGTATCAAAGATATGGTTAATAATGGTTCAGTGCTTGGATTGCCTAATGTTGCAGGTCAACATATGACATACAGATGTGAGGCATGTCAATTAGGTAAGGCTCATAAGCAATCTTATTCCAAGCATGGTTTTATGTATACAGAGAAGCTTGAATTGGTACACACAGATGTGTGGGGACCATCAAATGATTTCAATATCAATGGCTCAAGGTATTAGGGATTTATGTTGATGATGCTTCCAGATGGATCACTATCTATGTGATCAAAGATAAGTCAGAGGTATTCAATAAATTCAAACATTATCATGTGTATGCAGAGAGAATTACAGGTCATAAGTTGAAGAGACTAAGGTCAGATGGAGGGGGAGAGTATTTCTCTAATGAGTTCAGTGATTACTTATGGAATGCAGGTATAGAAAGGGAAATTACTTGCAGGTACTCTCCTCAACAAAATGTGTAGCAGAAAGGAGGAATAGAACACTTGTTGAGTTTGCAAGATCCATGATGAAGGAGAAAAACTGCCCAAATTATTTGTGGGCTGAGGCTGTGAATACAGCCACATATTTGGTCAATAGGTTACCATGTAAAGCTTTGCAGGGTATGAAACCATATGAGGCATGGTGGGGTAAGAGACCTACTCTAGATCATTGCACAGTATTTGGATGTTTGGCATATGCATATGTGCCATCTCAATTAAGGCACAAATTGGAACCTAAAGCTGAAAAGTATGTGTTAATTTGATATGATGATAAGCAGATGGGATATAGGTTGTGGAGTCCATCCACAAAACAATTCCTAGTGTCAAAGGATGTTACATTTGATGAGAAAGGTACTTGGTAAGCAGGTACAATCAATATTTATGCACGTGATGAAGAAGTTATGAATCAGAAGAAAGGTAAATCAAAGGTCCAGATATTTGATGAAGAGGAAAACAATGAAGTACAGGTTGAAGTTGAAGAAGTGCCAAGATTTGATCCAGAGTGTGATGAGCCACAAACCTCAAGAAGTGGAGAACTTAGAAGGTCATCAAGACACAAATGGAAACCTACAAGGTATAGGTATGACACTTCTTTTTTGGCTACCAAAGATTATGCTTATATGATAAAGGTAGATAAAGACCCTTCTACATATGAAGAGGCAAAAGGTAAGGAAAATTGGGAGAAAGCTATGCAGGAAGAGTATGATGCATTGATGGAGAATGAGACTTGGGATGTGGTTCCTAAACCAAATAGTCAGAAGATCATTCGATGTAAATAGGTCTACAAGACAAAGAGGTTTGCAGATGGAAGTGTGTCTAGGTATAAATCTAGACTATTTGGTTCCTAAACCAAATAGTCAGAAGATCATTCGATGTAAATAGGTCTACAAGACAAAGAGGTTTGCAGATGGAAGTGTGTCTAGGTATAAATCTAGACTTGTTGTGAAGGGTTTTGCTCAGACATATGGTATAGATTATGATGAGGCCTATAGTCATGTGGCAAAGATGACAACCATCAGGACACTCATAGCTATTGCTGCATGTAAAGGTTGGAAGTTATGTCAACTAGATGTGAAGAATGCTTTTCTAAATGGTTATATTCAGATGATGTTTTCATGGAGCAACCACAAGGATTCAGAGATGGAAGGTATCCAGATCATGTGTGCAAGCTCAAGAGAGCTTTGTATGGCTTGAAGTAGGCCCCAAGGGCATGGAATTATAGACTTGTGAAGTTCTTGAAAGAACTTGGTTTCCAAGTATCTAAAGCAGATATATGTTGATGATATAATTCTTACAGGTATCGATGAGAAAGGCATTCAAAGCTTAAAGAAGCAAATGAAGAAAGAGTTCAAGATTAGTGACTTGGGAGATTTGTCATATTTCTTGGGCATGGAGATCTCATACACTCAACATGGAGTGTATGTAACTCAAGAAAGGTATTTGAAAAACTTGTTGATCAAGTTTAAAATGGATGAGTTCAGGGTAGCACCTACTCCAATGGAAGTGAATCACAAATTGAGCAGATATGGAGGAGAAGAGTTCAAGGACATGAAGCTATATCAAAGTTTGGTTGGTAGTCTGATCTATGCTACTTTAACTAGGCCTGACTTATCATATGCAGTTGGAGTATTGTCTCAATTCATGCATTGTCCTAGGAAAGAACATTGGATTGCAGGACAAAGAGTGTTGAGGTACATAAGGGTACACTCAAAGAAGGTTTGTATTATGGTTTTACATCAGATACAAACATCAAGATATATAGTGGTGCAGATTGGGCAGGTAATCCTGATGATAGGAGATCAACTTATGGATACTTGTGTTAGGTGGGAGATAAGTTAATTTCTTGGTGTTCAAAGAAGCAACACATAGTTGCTTTGTCATCTACAGAAGCAGAGTAGAAAGGTATGGTGGAAGCTGCAAAGGAAGTCATATGGATAAAAACTCTCATGAAGAGTTTTGACATCACTCAGAGTACACCCACTATTCATGGAGATAACATGAGTTCATTGTATTTAGCTGCTATACCTGTTTTTCATGCAAGGACTAAACACATTGAGATTCAGAATCACTTTCTTATCTAAGAGAGAAGGTGATGGATAAAGAGATTGAAGTCATACATACTTCAACAAAAGATCAAATAGCTGACATGCTAACCAAAAGCTTGGATGGACCAAAGCTACAAAGATTCAAAGACATGGCAGGCATAAAGAAGACAGATGAAACCTCTATTGATGATTGAGGGGGAGCTGTTGGTGCAGGGCAATCAACAATTGAAGTTTTGGGTGACGACTTGAAGTTAAGGATTGAAGAAAAGACCAAGACATAAAGCATGAAGGAAATGCATATCCAGGAGATAAAGATGTGTATACATATGTACAGTATTTTAGAGTCAGTTCATCATATACTTTTGTATGGTCATGGGCTTGTAAAAATTTTCCTATATATACAAAGAAAATGTCCGGGCAAAATAAGAGAGATTATGTGAGAGCAAGATTTGAGTAGAATTAGATGTCATTAGACTTTTAGAAGTGAGTAGAATCTCTCTCATTACTTAGATGTAAGAATTTCTCATAAATGAAAAATGTTCTACCCGATCTTTCTGTGCATTCTCCTTCTGTGCTTGATCATTTCAAGAATCCTTTTGTAGATGTCTAAGTCCATAGTTAATGAGTCTATGGTTAAAGTTTGAGAGCCTAATTGTAAACAAGCTGTGAGAATTATGAGTAGGAACATTCATATGTGAAGAAGTGTTCACTGGTTCCTAAAATAGGCACAAAATTTGATGTTACTATTTTGGTCAGATCTCCTTCCACAGTGTAAAGTTTTGAGCAACCAAGCACTCAATCTTTAATTTGGAAGGTAAGCTACGTGTGGCTAAAAGCATTTTCATAAACGGGTCCTAGATTAAGAGAACCAAGTGTTAGAAGTTACTGGTGTCTGAATCGACTTCTCAGAAGAACAGTTTTAGACATAGGTGACTTGTTAAGTTCATTTCTCAAGGTCTACTGAGTCTTTTGAAGTGTTTTGACTTGGAGAAGGTGCGCAAATTGTAGGCGACACCTTGTGCAAAGTTTTATAAAAAATGTTACACATTTGATGAGTCAATGGGAGAGTTATGTGCAACAGACTTTCTGTAGAGTTATCATCTTCGCAGTTTCGTCAAAATTTTGATAATTGGTCATTGATACTCTAAATTGGTGAAGGTTTGGAGTTATTCTTGATATAGAGGTGTTCTAAATTCAAGAGTAGCTTGTTCTTTTGGAGATTAACACTCTCCATCAAATAATTTGAATGTTTTTGTTCTTTTAAAGATGCAAGTTTTCCAATGAAATTGAAAACAAATACAAATAATTGGTATTCAATAAACGAATAGATATGAAAATATGCATGATAATAAGTGCAAAGGAATAAAAAGAACTTGAAATAACAATTAATTACCTAAAATCAACTAGACAAAGAAGATTCAATGTGAATCAATTCGAGTAAGATGTTTATAAATTTTGGTCTAAATGAATCCTAAAAAATGAGAAAAGTACATGTGTGAATGTGTAGAAGTGGGAGCTTTGATTGAAGAATCTGGTCAAACGATGGGGGAAAGCACACCTGTAAACTTTCATGGAGGCACTCAGATCATAAAGACTAGCTCTTGACACCCAAGAAGAATCACAAATCCTTGCTCAAGTACTTGAGGTGATGGAAAAACAGTTATTGCATTACACCTACAAAACAACTAAAATGCATATGCAAAAGAATTAAAACGCAATTATTATTACTTTCAAATCAATTTTTTTCATGGAACATTCATGTCACATTCAAATGTGGCAAAAAATAAATGATTTAGTGGATCAATTCCAAACATCATTTCTATCCACGATATTGCATATGGGGTGCTTTAACAAAAGTCAGGTGAGTTGCATTTATGCTTGGCTTGCAAGAAAGTGTCACCTGGAAACAAGACATTAGTAATGAAAATCTTATTCACATCCACTGCACATGGTAAGGGAATAGGAAAAATTGAATGCAAAGTCTGTGGATTATGGTTAACCCAAAGCATTGAGTCAACATTTAAAGGTATCTTATCAGTCATGATGGATGAAAGTTACACACAAAAGATATGGGAGCCTTTTCAACCAATGTTTATGAGCTGAATAAAAATCAACCATATCTATCTCTTTAATATAACTTGGTAAAATAGTATTTTCCCCTCAATCAAAATCATATAGTTATATCAACAACATTTCCAGTGATTTAATTATCCCTTGAGATGTATATAAAAAGTTCAAGCAAAAAGTTTATATGTGCAACTTATAAGGAATCGAACGCAACATATTTGTTTGCAACTAAATGGACTTATCTGCTTGGATAAGATCACCGGAATCAGACATGATTGAATACATGTACTACAATAGTTTTAACAATTCCAAAGAATGCAACGTAAATCAAACATGATACAATAGAAAATACAATAAATTCAACGAAATGAATAGACAAGCCACTTTTGTTACTACACAAAGTTTTAAAATAGAAACAAATTCGTGTAAAAAAAACCATCTTTTATAAGAGAGACATGCTTTTTGCATTTGAATGCAATCGCACTATTTTGAATACATCATTTTCTTCATTTTTTATATCATCATGTCTCACAGGTACCTTGTCATCTATTTCATCCATGCGTGAACCAACATTGTGGTCTAGATCTAATTCATAATCACTCCATGAATCATTTCTTAAACTTTCATGAGTTTAGTATTGTTAAGACTTTATTGTGCTCCTATAGAAGCTATCTTGGTTGGACTGTGTGACATTATAAAGAAATGTAAAACAAATCATTGACACATGATACACTTAAGTGATTTCTTCATTTTTGAATGAAAAAAATCATATGCACTCTAGTTACCTTCACAACTGCTACTTGGAGTGGTTATGGAAAGCAATATCATAGCTATATATTGTAACTCCATTGTTTGACTCATTACTCTAATTTCCACAATATAGAAGGTGGATGCTTTTGAATCACTTCATTGTGCCGAAGATCTTCAAAACTTTCTCTTTGATTTACATAAGCTACCCTCTGATGCAATACATCTCCATCACTGGGTGAATATGTACCTGCAAGAAAAAGACATTACAGGGTTATGGTGTGAATTCTATATTTGTAAGTGTCCTTACATATGTATGTGGTTACACTCAAAGTAAATATTCACTCATATGCCCATGTGTGTTACTATTTATGTGAGTGATGAATAATAATTGATATTTGTGTGAAGTTCAAGTTTGTGCACCATGTGTGTGAACCTATATGTGAGATTGTGTATATGCATCTATAAATATGTGTGTGATTGAGTGTGCTATGTGTTTACATAGACCTTTGTTTAAACAAATGGATGAATGAATTCATCATGCATATGTGAGTGTTTGAACAACTGAAATGTATGTATATGAACCTATGTGATGTATATAAACTTATGTGTGCCCATATGTGTGACAAGTGCATGTGAACTTAATATGAGTCAATTTGCAGCCTTTAACTTGAAAGCTAATTCAAATACCTAATAAAAGGACAAAGCACACAAATAAATTTTTTCTTTATAAAACAATAAAATCATAAAACAAAAACAAAGAATTCACTAAGATAGGAAAGAAAACGTTAGTAATAAGTAGAAAAAAAGTTTAAAAAACACCGTAAGAATAAAATTTAAAAGAAAACTAAAGTTTAAATCTAAATTAAAGAAATTAAAACAAAGGGAGCATGCGTCTAGACCCATTATAGTGCATGCGAAAGTGAGTGTGTGTGTGTGAGTTAAGTTGTGAGTTATGCATGTGTTGTGTGTGTTATACCTGAGTTAACTGTGTGCATATATGCACAAACTTTGTTGCGTGCACACGTTTGCATGTCTTTGTGCGAGCGTACGGTCTTTTTAGCTTCTTCTTGACAAGTGCGTGAAGAGAGACGTACGAGAAGAGACAAGACGGAGCCTCCGCCCATGGCATCACACCTCTACACTTAGCTTCACTGGAGAATCATGTTCCAGTTTGCGCATTGAAGAATCCATGCTGCCGATAGAATCCGACAATTCCACTGATAAAACAGTTGGTGTTTATATTGTAACATGGTGGCGGTTTGGATGATGGTTTTCCTTGAGCGACAAAGAAACATAATTGATTTTATCTGTTGAAGACCTCTGTTGTTACGCTTGCTTTAGATAATTTAGTGACTACCTGAAGAATACTGCGATTGCGCCATTTCTTAATTTATTAGATGGACTTGATTCCGTAGAAAATTTTGAGATAATGGACCTTCTGACAATTGACGTTGTAGTTTGTATTTTGAAGAGAAGCAGTTGCGTGTATCTTCATGTTCAAAAGAGAGCAGATTAATTAGTAGAACACGGATTTGGAAAAGCAGTTATATACATCTATAGATATTTGTAAAATTTTCACTTTTTTTTCTAAATCATCAATTTTCTTTTGATGATCATCAAGTGTTTTATATGAACATGGAATTGTGAACCCCTTATTGTATAACACTATAACTTGTGATGATGAATCATGAATAAGGTTATGTTCTTGAGGTAGAAAACTTTCTAGAAAGAGGACCCTCAATCAATCGACATCATTCAATTCATATCATTCAGTTCAAAAATACTGTAAGTAATTCATGCATGTTTACTCTTTTCAATACATTCTTATCGAGAGCCAATTCTAATGCATTCTTCAACTCATAAATCCCATATTTATTGACGGGTTTATTATCTAAATCTACACATTTTAAAAGCTAAAAATAAGTGTGGTAATGGTATATGTGTTTCGATTTTATTAAATGGTGAAGCACAAGTAGATATGCACTATAGTGCAATACAGTACTTCCCAATCCACTCATTTCTTGCTCATGTCTCAAGATCTGAAAACTTTGGAAAGTTTTTCTTTGTTGATAAATGTGTTGTTGTGCCAAAGTCACACAGTCCCCACTATATTCACATGCATATCTACAAATGACTGTGACACCACTACTACCGATGTCTATGTGTATGTTTGATGGTGTCTATCCTAACTTTTTTTCCTCTCTTCAAAGGAAAATCAAAAAAGATTATTTTGTTTATGAATCTTGCCATTGTTGTGAAATGTAAAGGCCAATATTCTACCACTTTCACTATTTCTCCAAACATTCAAGTGAGCTTGTTACTCATTTTCTCACCTAATATTTTTGGTCCCCGTAATACTGTGCCAAAGTTGTTTTCAATATTAGGAATGGTTGGTGTACATAAATGATCAATGGAGTCTTTGTAATTTGAAACTTCCATTGACAATGTTAGATGTTCCTCTCTTATTGTATATAGATAGGAGCATATTAACTCTTCTAAAAACTTGTTGTCGTGCTTATGGATTTTACCATCCATCTGTGCAAATACAAAAAATACAATATCATATAAATTTGAAAATTTTAAGTATAATTAATTCTTTTTATGCTATCCTAGTTCATAAATGAAATAATAAAAAAATAAGACTCTCATAAATAAAATGATAGATAACTATATACATCGTTAGGTAGACATATAAGTAGATAGGATAACTACAAAAATAAATATATAAATTACTATATAGTTGGCAAGATATATTGATATATGATTAGACTTATGGATAGACGAATATATGAATGCGTGTATGGATTGATAGGTCATTATATAGATAAATAAAGGAGTAGATAAATAGACAAATACTTGAATGCATAGATACATGAATAAATAGACAGATGGATATATACATAGATGAACATGTGAATGGATAGATAGATGAAGATGTATAGATGGATATATAGATAGATGGATAAATAAATGGATAAATAGAAATATATATAGGTGGATAGAGAGATAGTTAGGGACATGAATAAATATATGGATAGATAAATGAATAGATTTATACATAGCCACTAGATAGATACTTACAAAAATAGATGAATGGATATATAAATAGGTACATGGATGGTTATATGAATAGATCAATATATAAATATATAGATACATAACTGAATAAATGGATGGATTAATGGAAAAATATAGAAAAAAATAGATAGATATTAGGATAGATCGATAACTGGATGGATACATAAATGTAAAGTATTGTCGTAATCTTGAAGTGAACCTATGTAACTATTATAACTATAAGAGTCAAAGAATCAAACATTGATAATGGTTCAAATACACTTCGTACACTATATATGACTCTTGTGAGATGAAGGTATTTAGCTATTGTGAAATTAAGATTCAAAGAAGTAAAGAATCACAATAATTTTTGAACATCCTATACTATGTATGATTATGCTCAGTTGAATCTATGTGATTATTAAGAGAGTAAGAGTCAAAGAATCAAACAATTACAATAGTCCATATACACTCCCTATATTATTGAAAGAGTAGGAGTTGAGGTGGGGATTCAAAAAATCCCAATAGATCTAGTTCTTATATCCCTATATTA
Organism: Ceratopteris richardii; assembly: GCA_020310875.1. Lineage (NCBI taxonomy): Eukaryota > Viridiplantae > Streptophyta > Polypodiopsida > Polypodiales > Pteridaceae > Ceratopteris > Ceratopteris richardii. Next base: position 135,945,640 of record CM035425.1, read on the forward strand.
TTGTGAAAGCAAGAATCGATGTAGCGAGTCAGAGAATCATAGTAGTTGATTGCTTTAAAATTTAATTAATCAAAGTAGAAAAGTAAGAAATCCTTTCAAGAGTGAGAACATGTGTAGTTGCAATGATTAAAAGATATAAATTAACATAACATGAACATGAAGATCTATGATTTTGATTGTAAATATATGCTCAAATGACCGTTTGTGATCGAGTTTTTGTTTGTGCTTTGAAAGTATTTTCAATCAAAAGTGGTTTCAAATGATGTCCTTTGGATAGAAAAAAGATTCCTTTTTAAACATTTTTTATAAAAGAAGCTCTTTGTGATGGAGGATATCCACTCTTAATTGTAGCAAAAGAATGATAGGCTCTTCCTAGGACCAAATAGTTCACTACCACAATGTACCAAAAATTGAATTGCTCTTGTGACCTAAAGACTCAACTTATAAACATTTTCACAATATCAAAAGAGAATATTAGCTTTCTTGCAAGCCAAAGATCACTCAATTTGGATAATGGGATGGTTATCAACCTCCTTCCATAAGATAGACAAGAAATTGTCCAAACACATAGCTTGCACCTATGTGTAGCTTCCAACACACATACACTTGGGAATATGTAGAGATAGGACTAGAGAGCTTTCAAGGTCAATATAATTAAGGGTAACTAAAAATTAAGACTAATATTATATTCAAAATAAAGCTTACAATCATAGGAGCAAAATGAGCTATCTTGCAAATGAATCAGACAACTGCACAACGAGATATGGTTGATCAAAGCTCACTTCCTATGAGAACATTTGTGCAAGCAAGGGGCTGGCTAAGAATTGGAGTAAAAATTCCTAATGAGAGCCTAAAAGTATTCAAATTGTAGAGGAGGATGGCCACGACGTTGTCGTCGAGATTTGCTCTCCTCTCTCACTTGTGAAGGCCTACAAAAAACATATTTGGTGAAGGTATCCGGAATTCCCCGAGAAGTCCAGGATGCATCAAGGATGTCAAAGGAAGGTCACATACAAAATTTCAAAGAAATCAAGAAAGTCCATGGTAGCGGTCAAAGCTGGTCAAAGCTGGTCAAAGTTGGGAAATTAGGGCAAAAATTTCATTGTCACCAAATTAGATGAAAATCCATATACTTGTAAAGACTGTCAAAGGCAGTCTATAGCCCAAATTTCAGCAGAAAATGGATTTTGTAGCACATTGATATGCTATGTTCATTTTGTAAAAATGTAATTTTTCTAGTTTGACCCTACAAATTCTTGTATAGAAATTTATGTTAGCCATATGGTTTGGCATGTATAAAGATCATATGTGGCTACATATTTGTACAAATTTTCAAGGCCATCAGAGCTTCCTAGAGACCTTAATGCCACCTTGCAAGCTTCCAAATGTAGTCAAACTTGTACAAGGGAGATTCCTATGGGAGTTATTTCTGCATATTCTTGAAGGAGATCTTTGGAAACATATTCCTACAAAGTTTCATCTTCATCAAAGCCTATTTGGACGGTCAAAGAGCACAAAGTCCAGTTTTGAGGATCACCGCAATTTTCTAGTTTAAGCAAATTGAAGGGTTGAAGGGCCACCACATGGCGAAAGCTGATTGAGCCAGGTTGTACGATCAAGATGAGCTCATATTCAAGGGTGGAGATGCACTTATGCTTAAAGCAAGGAGGATCCACGAGTTTTTCCATAAAAGAAGATAATTTTTGACAATCAAAGATCAATAATGCAGCTTTTCTCCAAAAATAGTGGCTTATCTTATCCGAATTGATGTCAGCACTGATCGGACGGTCCAGATCATCTCCAGATCCAATGGTGGAGAATGAGGGCGCCTAAATTTCACTCCTTTACACTAGATTTGATAGAAAGAACAATTCCAAGCCATTGATTTGATTAATCAAATGGTTGTAATCAAAAGTAGTGATCCTAGAGTTGAGAGTTGATTTCTCTAGATCCAAGGGCCCAAATTCATTCAAAAAACTATATAAACCCCCCTCCAAACTCCTAGAGCATCATTGTTAGGCATCCATAGGGCTCATGCTAGCTTACGGTTTCCTTGAGACGATCACCCTCGGTTGAGCGAGTGAGGATCCAAGGTGAGCTAGTATGAGTATAGAACCTAGTTTCAAATTTAAGTTAGAACTCCAACCTAGGATAGGCTCTTGAAACCAGCATCTCTATCTTAACTCACCCTCGGTGGAGCGTGTGAGTGAGTTAGAGCTGATTTTAATGAGTCTTAGACTTCTTTAGTTAGATGTTACGAGCCTAGACAGACATAGGGTCACTGGAGTGGAACTCACCTTCTTACGTGTGACATTCGGTTGAACTGTCATGGTTTGAGGGTCGGAACCACCTTTGATCAGTAGACTGCTTAGCATGATGTACCACGATGATATTTTACATGTAACTTCATTCAAATCCTTTTAATTCATGTCACTTGTCACTTGTCTCTTGTCTCCTCTCTCAGTCTCTTAAGTATTTTTACATATCTTCTATTTCTTCTATGTGTGAGAAGGCTCCGCAGTATTGCGTTGAACCAGTGAGGATGTTTCTTTGAGCTTGTGAGTAAACTCTATCATCATAATTCACTTGCATGCATATAATCCATACATACCCATACATATTGATTAGTTTCTGAAAGTGTATAAGAAGCTCCAATATTGGACCATTCTTCCTTTCGAAACTGGTTTATGTGTAAGGGTTCCATCTATTCTTGTCATGCATACATATCATCCAAAGAAGACTATGCATATGGATTGGAATTAGGAAGTGTTTAAGAAGATCCTTCAATGGACCATTCTTCCTTCCAAATTTCATTCGTATGTATGGTTCTCTTTCATTCTTATCATTCATGTTCATAAATCTAACTTGCACTCCTACATTCCTATTCCCATAATCATTTCAACATCTCTCTCTTCTCCATACTCAACATTAATTTCACTTTCATGTCCTTAAACCTTCCAACATTCATTAGCTTCATACACCTTGTGTGTGCCACGACCGGACCCGATCCACCCGGATTGCGATCACCTCCACATTTGATCCCGACGTGAAACGCTTCGTGGCATTTGCTTCTGATCTTGTTCGGAGGTTGTGATCCATATCCTTTGTTTCATATTTTTCATCCTCATCATATCATCATCATCAGTCTTGAGTGTTGCACTTGATTTCTCACAGTATCGTGCACATCTTCGTCGTGAAGTAAACGCATTTGTGAGAGATCTAGAGCATCGTGCATCACTTGCTTATTCACATAAGATGGAGGAAGGATTCAAATCCCTTATTGTTGAGAAACAAGGCCAAAGAATAGTCTCTTCTATGTTGAGAGAGAAGGGAAAATTCAATGGCATCAACATCACAAGCTACTTAGATTTGTTTGAAGAGCAAGCTATGATTTTTGGTCTTCCCGAAGATCTTTTGATATCATTCTTTGAACGAATTGTTGATAGCTCTATCATAAACCGTGTCACTCAATATGATAGTCTTCCTTGGAGTGATTTTAGAAAGGAGATGCTCAAAGAATTCTATCTTGAAGATTATAGCCAACATAATCGAGATGGATTCTTACGATGGGTCAATTCTCCAAAGCCTAGTAGCTCTATTACTCACTTACAAAATGAGTATATTAGACGCTATGAACAACTTCCTGATGAGGATAAGATAACTTTGGAACCTGATCTTGTGATCAATTTTCTTAAGCTTCTTCATCCTGAAACTCGTAGGGAAGTTGAACGGGGATTAGAAGAACCAGATAAGCGCTATGGTCTTACTGACAATTGGCAAAAAGTGCGTAAAGTAGTAGAGGCTGTAGCCCATAGACATCAAAGACAATCCATGCTTTATGAGCAAACTAGTCTTCCTCAAGCTAGCCTTCCACAAACTAAGGAGCAAGTTAGAGAACAATCCCATGCTATGCTTTTTGACTCTACTCCTATTCCTCAAATGATGGAGCCTAATCAAGGTTTTAAAGTAGAGCCAAATAAAAGTGTAGTTGAACAATCTCAAGTGGATATTCTCACTAAGCAAATGGAAAGTCTTATTGCTACACAATCCAATTTGGCCAAGACTATAGATGCTTTACAATCTAATTACACCAAAACTTTCCAAAATCAAATGAACCCAATGACTTTTCAAGAGCCTAATCAACATGTTATAGCTACCAATCAAAATCCACAAGTAGCTCCTACTCAAGCATATCAAGTTCCTCCAATGCATAATCCTTCAATGCAAAATCCTCATCCTCATGTGCAAAATCCTCAAATGTATCAAAACCTGTATCCTCAAGCTTCTCAAATAGTTAATCAAAATCCTCAAAATCAAAATGGTTTTGTGCGTGGCCCTCGTAGGTGTCCTTGGTGTGATTCGTTAGAGCACTTTTTGAGAGATTGTGAATTATTGAAGGCTGCTAAGGAGCAACGACTAGTAATAGACATAGACAAGAAAATCTGTGACTATCGATCTAGGCTACCTTTGCAAGGAAATTATGGTAAGGGAGGAATGAAAAAACATTATGAAAATATAACCATAATGGACGTAGGAACTAGAGGAGTGAAACTAGAAGCTCTTGATGAACAACAAGTAGAATCAAGTAAACCCACAAAGGAAGGTGATTTTTCCATAGAGGCTTTAGTAAGAGCACGGGATGAGATTAGGAGAATAACGGCTTGGGAGTCACCGATAGAAGATCAATCTCTTATTTCTCACATATCCAATGTAGAAGAAAAACGAAAAAGAGATGAAGCTGAGCCTAGTGAAAGAAGAGTGACTCGAAAACAAACCTCAGAGGGAATAGAAACAATCATAGAGCAAGGAGAAACATCACAATCCAAAGATAAAAAACAAGAATCGGAACCCAATGAACAAAAACAAGAGGAGAAACAAAAAGGGAAGAAGACAAAGCAAAGAAAAACAGAACCAAAGCCTTTAGTTAAACAAGAACAATCAAAACAAACAGAAGACCAAACACGAGAACATGAACAAAAACAAAATCTTGAGCAAAAAAAAAAGAAACCAAAGAGAAAACCTAAAGCCATCTTGATTTCAGAAATTGAGAGAAAAATAGATCCTATGAAGATTTTAGATGACATTTTGCTTAAGAGTCAAGTGACTATGTCTTTAGAACAAGTTTTCTCTATTGCAAAGCCTGTTTTTAAAGATAACTTTATCGGCCTAATTAAAAGGAAGAGGTTTCCACTTAATCTAGATACTGAGATGCAAGATTCTCTAGATCAAGATCAAGCTATGAATGAAGCCTTAAACTTTGATGAATCTGATGAAGAGGACTTTGATGATGATGAAGTAAATGTTAATAAAAATTTCTTAGGACCTATTCAACCTGACCATGAAAATCATGAAAACAATCCTGAAAGCCACTTTAAAAGAACGTTTTGGTCTAGAGGTACATCAGAGATGCATGTTAAAATAGGGAATGATAAAAACACTATCACTGTAAATGCATTAGTAGATTCCGGCTCCGAAATCAATGTGATTTCAAGAGAAGTTTATGATAAGTTTCGATGGCCCATAAATAAAGATTGTGGATAGCGTATGAGAACTGCAGATAATGGTGTAGGTACCCTGTATGGAGCTTGTGCTAGTGTGCCCATATCCATAGGAGGAATCACAGAAGAGTTTCACTTTTTTATTCAAGATAATTGCTCCTATGAAGTTCTCTTAGGTCAACCCTTTATTTGTGAGAGTCGTATGGAAACTAAAGCCATGGATGATGGGTCTACCTATGCTAGATTTAAGTCTAAGGATGGAATGCAATCACTTCAAGTCATGACAGTAGGAGTGAATCATCCTAGGAATCGATTGTCAATTAGAAAGAAACCTATTGTTACTCAGGGTCATGAGCATGCTTGTAGTGATTGTGCACCTCGATTCATGTTTGGAGCTACATATGATCAAAATTTCGGATAGAATCCATTGTTGAGCGAGACAACAGTTGATATTGGTTTGACATCTCGCATCCAACCAACATGTACAATAGTTTTTCACTTTGTTTTCCACATTCTAGATTAGATTTTCTTCATAAGAGTCAATTGTCCAAGTCTTTTATCCAAAAAAGCCAAAAAAATTATAAAAACAACAAAATCATGGAACATGATGAGAACATTGAGCATGTGATTGAGACATCTCATTGTTTCTCTACTCTTGAGGAGTTAGAGTTATGTCTTCAACAAAATTCTAATTCCCATATTATTCTTATTTCTTCCCTTGATGAGTATGCTCTAATCCAAGAGTATGCTCTCAATGTTGACAAGTGCTCAAAATTTAACCAAACACATGATGCCTTAGTTGAAACAAAGTACAAAACTGTAGACAAAAAAATCAAACCCATAGCTCAACCATTACCTCAAGGAAGTAATGAAAAAATTATTGATGTGAAAAATGATCCAACTCTTCGGGATAAGAAAAACATAGGACATACATTCACGGATGAGACAATCAAACAGGTGAAAATTGGTAGAGATGATGACTTTCTTTTTCCAGCAGAGAGAGATAAATTTGAGGGAGTCATACGTAGCCATGGAAAAGCCTTTACTATGTATCCTCATGAGATTGGTTGTGTAGATCCTAAGCTAGTTGCACCCATGATAATCTTTACTATTCCACATATTCCATGGAATCTTCGTCCTATACCTGTTCCAAAGGCTCACTTACCTGAGCTAATGAAACTACTTAAGGAGAAGATAAACATGAGAATTTTACAGCCATCTTTTGCACCTTACTCAAACAGATGGTTCACTGTGCCTAAAAAGAATGGGAAACTACATTTTATTCAAGATCTCCAACCCGTCAATAAAGTCACCATAAGGAATGTAGGAACATGACCCATTGTAGATGAGTTTGCTGAATCATTTTCAGGACATTCTATCTATTCAATGGGTGATCTATATTTTGGATATGACCAATTCCAATTAGCAATTGATAGTCGTGACATAACCACAATGAAAACTCCTTTAGGCTTAGTGCGAATGTGTACTTTACCTCAAGGAGCGACTAATTCTGTGGCTCATATGATGAGTGCTATGAATATGGTCTTACATGACTTTATCCCTCATATAACTATGCCATTCATTGATGATATTCCAATTAAAGAGAGTGAGGAACGTGTAAAGGACATTACTTTAGATTCATCGGGATGTCGTAAATTTGTTCTTGACCATATCTCTGATTGTGAAAGAATATTTCAACGATTTGAAGAGGTAGGTCTCACATTTTCCATAGAGAAATCTGTTTTTGGTGTCAACGAGGTACTTATTGTTGGACATTTATGTGGCCATTATGGTCGAAAGCCATACCCACAAAAAGTTGATGCCATTAGCAAGATTTCTGAAACATGTAACAACGTGAGTGAGGTACGTAGATTTCTTGGTGCTTGTATCTTTTATGTTATTTGGATCCCACACTTTGCTCATGTTGCTGATTGTCTTTATGACTTGTTGAGGAAGAAACAAAAATTTATTTGGACTGACAAAAACACTCAAGCTATACGTAAATTGAAGAAATTATTGCTTGAGGCTCCCATCCTTAAGGGTGTAGACTATTTTGCTAACAAACCTATTATATTGACTGTTGATACTAGTCCTATTGGTATAGGTTGGGTCATAAGTCAAGACGATAGTGAAGGGAATAGATATGCAATTAGGTTTGGTGCCAAAATTCTACATGAAACACAACGAAAATATCCACAGATCAAACGAGAACTATGGGGTATGGTAACAACTTTGAAAATAGACAAAGAATATTTCATTGGTGCAAATGTCAAAGTTGAGACTGATTGTTTGCCTCTCATTGGAATGATAGCCAATTGTTCATCTTCCTGATATAGCCATGCTTAGATGGATCTCACATATTAAGTTCATAAATCCTGAGTTAGTTCATATTTCAGGTAAGTCAAACTCAGTTGCTGATATGTTATCGAGAGCTAGATTTGATGATGATCTTGAAAGTGATCTAATAAAGAATGTGAACTTAATTGACTATGTTCCACATATATATGAGTATGAGCAATTTCATGAGTCTGAGTACGAAAATGAATGGAGAGACATAGGAAAGTATCTCAGTACACTACAACCATTACCTAGCTGGACTACAAATAGATTCCGTAACATTAGGAAACGAGCTTATAACTTTTTCCTATGTAATGGTTATCTTTGGAGACATGCTAAGGGTAAGGTTAAGAATCCACAACGAGTCCTAGGAAAACGAGGTCTTCAATTGCAAGTAATGAAGGAAATGCATGAGACATTATGGGCCGGTCATAAAGGATTTTTTGGAACATATGAAAAAATTAGAAGTACCTATTATTGGCCTAGGATGTATGTTGACATTAGTAGCTATGTTTCTACATGTTCTACTTGTCAACTTCATTCATCAGTCAAACATAGAGATCCGTTGCATCCTACTTATCCACCTTGTATTCACTACAAGTGGGTAGTAGATCTTGTAACTATGCCTAAAGGTATTGACAAAATGCGTTACATTGTACTTGCAAGAGAAGATTTAACTAATCATGTAGAGGGACGTGCATTACGATCTAAGACCACTTACAATGTTTGCAAATTCTTGCTTGAAGATGTCATAAGTCGCTTTGGGTACATAGAGAAAGTAGTTGCCAATCGTGGAGAGTTAAATGCGAGAGAAGCTAAAGAGTTCTTTGAGCGTCACGGTATTCGTTTGTCTCTCACTATTGCATATAATCCAGAGGCCAATGGTAAAATAGAGAGAGGGCATCCACCTATTGTGAAAGCCATATCTAAAGCATGTAACGGTGACATCAAACAATGGCCTAAATTCTTACCTTTTGCACTTTGGGCAGATAGAATGACATGCACACGTACTACTGGGTATATGCCTGCTGAACTTATGTACTGTCAAAAACCATTGTTTCCAATTCAATCTCATATTTTTGCATGGTCAAATTTGCCTTGGTCTGAAAACATGTCTACTGATGACTTTTTGAGTTTGCGCATTAAACAGTTAGAACAAGGTAAAGTAAGACTTGATGATGCTGTTGAAAAATTAAGAGAATCTAGAATGAAGAATAAGCATTATTCTGATAAAACTCATCGACTGCGTCCTAATCCAATTGAAGTAGGAGATTGGGTGCTCATTTATGATAGTACATTTGACTCTCAATATGATGCACGCAAAAAGCTCACTCAACGGTGGTTTGGGCCATACATTGTATCAAAAGTCAACAACAATGGTACGTATGCTCTTTGTGAATTAAATGGTGTTGCACTAAAAACTTTGATTGCAGGTAAAAGGATAAAGCTATTCAAGAAACGTGATAATGACGAGTACATTTTGGATGAGGACATTGAAGAAGATGACAACAATGAGGCCGATTCATAAACAGGAGTATCCATGCTATAAAAAAATAAAAATATAAATAAAAAAAGGAAAAAAAAACATATAAAAATATCATTAATTTTTCAAGTTCATGTTGCTTTGTTTTTTTTCAAGTTCATTCTATTTTTTTTTTTCCATGCTTGTTTCATGCATGTTTTTTTTCAGTCTTTGCATTGCATTGCATATCCACATCACTTGAGTCAAAAAGGGCAAATGATGATTTCTCTACTTGTGTAAAATTTTATCTTAAGTAGTAACTTATCTACCAAGAAATTGTTTATAATCTAGGATTGTGGAAAGATAGGGCATGTAGATTTGGAGGTTTATTTTGGTGACAAGACTTTCATATATAAACATGCATATGTATCGTGTATCGAAAGCATAATTGTTGAAATCCTAGCTCCTGCTACTGCATGTTTCTACATCCTTAGTCCATCTCACAGCACTTGTATCAGAGTTTTAAACAACTGTTCTCCGTCATCAAAAATGGTTGTACCTTGTATCGAGGTTTAATTTTTCCCCGTCATCAAAAAAAAAAAAAAAAGTTGCTACATGTTACCAAGAAGTTTACACTTTCTTCCATCCCAAAAAAGTGATCGTAACCATAAAGTTTCCAAATCATCATCATCATCGAAAAAAAAAAAAAAAGAGCAAGGCAAAGGCATAGTAGAATAAATCACGGGCTATATAGGCAGATTTATGCATTAGTGGAGTTTAGTTAGATTTCCTTGCATGTTATTAGAGAAAGAGCATATTCATATTTATGTAGGAAAGGAGTTGATCTAAAATAAGCTAAAGATGAAAGATGTCTCTTGAAAATCCTAAATCTTTGTTTATAATCATATTTAAGGTAGATTGCTTTATGAAAAAGGTACAAAATTTTCTTCAAGATGAGAGGAACGGATGCTTAAAATGACTCAATACATCCACTTCCTCTTCATATTGATGCTTGTTTTTTTTTCTTTCTTGTTGCCAATGTTGCTTGTTCATTTGCATATATGTTGCCTATTTGTTCATGCATATTCATGTTGCCTATTTCAATTATTTCTTTCATGCAAATTTTGCTTCATGTCACGTTACCTACTCATTCATGCATATAATCAATTTTTCTTCCATCTTTCTTATGTTGCCTATAAAAGAATTTGATGCCTGGAACATTTTATTTTCCACAGATGCTAGAGTGGCGCTTCCGGAGGAATCGCAGATTTAGTGGGGGCGAATGTCGTCGAGATTTGCTCTCCTCTCTCACTTCTGAAGGCCTACAAAAAACATATTTGGTGAAGGTAGCCGGAATTCCCCGAGAAGTCTAGGATGCATCAAGGATGTCAAAGGAAGGTCACATACAAAGTTTCAAAGAAATCAAGAAAGTCCATGGTAGCGGTCAAAGCTGGTCAAAGCTGGTCAAAGTTGGGAAATTAGGGCAAAAATTTCATTGTCACCAAATTAGATGAAAATCCATATACTTGTAAAGACTGTCAAAGGCAGTCTATAGCCCAAATTTCAGCAGAAAATGGATTTTGTAGCACATTGATATGCTATGTTCATTTTGTAAAAATGTAATTTTTCTAGTTTGATCCTACAAATTGTTGTATAGAAATTTATGTTAGCCATATGGTTTGGCATGTATAAAGATCATATGTGGCTACATATTTGTACAAATTTTCAAGGCCATCAGAGCTTCCTAGAGACCTTAATGCCACCTTGCAAGCTTCCAAATGTAGTCAAACTTGTACAAGGGAGATTCAGATGGGAGTTATTTCTGCATATTCCTGAAGAAGATCTTTGGAAACATATTCCTACAAAGTTTCATCTTCATCAAAGCCTATTTGGAGGGTCAAAGAGCACAAAGTCCAGTTTTGAGGATCACCGCAGTTTTCTAGTTTAAGCAAATTGAAGGGTTGAAGGGCCACCACATGGCGAAAGCTGATTGAGCCAGGTTGTACGATCAAGATGAGCTCATATTCAAGGGTGGAGATGCACTTATGCTTAAAGCAAGGAGGATCCACGAGTTTTTCCATAAAAGAAGATAATTTTTGACAATCAAAGATCAATAATGCAGCTTTTCTCCAAAAATAGTGGCTTATCTTATCCGAATTGATGTCAGCACTGATCCGACGGTCCAGATCATCTCCAGATCCAATGGTGGAGAATGAGGGCGCCTAAATTTCACTCCTTTACACTAGATTTGATAGAAAGAACAATTCCAAGCCATTGATTTGATTAATCAAATGGTTGTAATCAAAAGTAGTGATCCTAGAGTTGAGAGTTGATTTCTCTAGATCCAAGGGCCCAAATTCATTCAAAAAACTATATAAACCCCCCTCCAAACTCCTAGAGCATCATTGGTAGGCATCCATAGGGCTCATGCTAGCTTACGGTTTCCTTGAGACGATCACCCTCGGTTGAGCGAGTGAGGATCCAAGGTGAGCTAGTATGAGTATAGAACCTAGTTTCAAATTTAAGTTAGAACTCCAATCTAGGATAGGCTCTTGAAACCAGCATCTCTATCTTGACTCACCCTCGGTGGAGCGTGTGAGTGAGTTAGAGCTGATTTTAATGAGTCTTAGACTTCTTTAGTTAGACGTTACGAGCCTAGATAGACATAGGGTCACTGGAGTGGAACTCACCTTCTTACGTGTGACATTCGGTTGAACTGTCATGGTTTGAGGGTCGGAACCACCTTTGATCAGTAGACTGCTTAGCATGACGTACCACGACGATATTTTACATGTAACTTAATTCAAATCCTTTTAATTCATGTCACTTGTCACTTGTCTCTTGTCTCCTCTCTCAGTCTCTTAAGTATTTTTACATGTCTTCTATTTCTTCTATGTGTGAGAAGGCTCCGCAGTATTGCGTTGAACCAGTGAGGATGTTTCTTTGAGCTTGTGAGTAAACTCTATCATCATAATTCACTTGCATGCATATAATCCATACATACCCATACATATTGATTAGTTTCTGAAAGTGTATAAGAAGCTCCAATATTGGACCATTCTTCCTTTCGAAACTGGTTTATGTGTAAGGGTTCCATCTATTCTCGTCATGCATACATATCATCCAAAGAAGACTATGCATATGGATTGGAATTAGGAAGTGTTTAAGAAGCTCCTTCAATGGACCATTCTTCCTTCCAAATTTCATTCGTATGTATGGTTCTCTTTCATTCTTATCATTCATGTTCATAAATCTAACTTGCACTCCTACATTCCTATTCCCATAATCATTTCAACATCTCTCTCTTCTCCATACTCAACATTAATTTCACTTTCATGTCCTTAAACCTTCCAACATTCATTAGCTTCATACACCCTGTGTGTGCCACGACCGGACCCGATCCACCCGGATTGCGATCACCTCCACAACGTTGCTCCATGTGTTCGCTTATAATATGCTCAAAAAGGTAGTTGTAAATTTGAATTCAAAAATGCCCTCCAAATGATCCTGAATTGTTTTCCATCAATTAGTTGAGTAAGGTGAATAGCATACTTCGTGGTTGAACTTAACTTGGTATCCCTTTTAAACCATCTATCTAACAAAGATTAAGTTCTTTGTAATAGTAGGAACATGCATACATCAAATAGTCCTTAAATAGTCCTCTTGCTTTGTGGTTTCATTGAAGCTTCATCTCTCCCGTTTGTTTTATCTCATGCTCTATGTTGTCTCCTATCTCCACAAAGCCTCTTTGCTTGAGTTCTTGAAGATTCTTGAAGTACTCCTCTTTACCTTATATGTGGCTACTACAACCACTATCTATATACCACACCTCATCATGTGGTTGACCTTTACTACTATGCTTCATAGCTAACAAATGCTCATTTTCTAAATTTCTTGAGGAGTTAGCATAACTACCTTGCCCTTTGTAATTGTTCCCACCTTTCTTATGCCAACAATCTTTGGCATAATGTCCTTGCTTCCCACAATTGAAGCATCCATTTGAGTTGGAGTAGCCTCTACCTCCATATCTTCCTCCTCTTCCTCTTCCTCTTCTTCTTCCTCATGATGATTGACCTTCATCTTGGCTTGATTGACTCCCTTGATAGCTTTGGTTTAATTGTTGGTAGTTGCATCTACCTATTCCTCTTGAAATGCCTTTGTTGCCTTTGCCTACATAGAAGAGTTGGTATTGGATGCCCTTTGACTTGGTGCCTCCATGGTTGATGTCCTCAATCACCATAAGAGAAGTAAGTTTCGCATTATGTGGTAATGAATCCCTTACATACATAGAGGTTATGAATGCCTTCCATTTATCATCTTCTCTAAGCCCAGTAACTGTATAGGTAACTAGGTCATCATCATCTACTACACATCCTCTTGAACCAAGTGCATCCAAAATCTCTTTTACTTTGAGTATGAAGTCACTAATTCTCTGATTTGGACTTCCTAAGGTTTTTGAGCTCATTCTTGAGCTGATTTTTTCGAGCCTTCATAGAGGTAGAGTACAATCTTTCTAAACACTCCCAAACCTTCTTGAATGTATCTAGGTCTTGGATATGACAGATCATGGAGTTGCTTATGTGTTGAGATAGAATGAAGATAATTCTCCTATCCATTTCTTCCCACTCTCTAATGGCTCTCCTTTGATTGTCAGTAGGTGTATGTTGATCTATGAATGCATTTACCTCAGTACCCCTAATGAATCCCCAAAGACCCTTTCCCATGAGGAAGTTAAAGATTCTAAACTCCCAAGGTTGGTAATTGCTCTTTTCAAGATTCTAAATTTGAGTATTATAGTCTCCCATTGTGAATGAGACTATGAACTAGAACCTAATACCCCATTGGATTGTGATAGATGTGAGAAAGAATGATATTTTACCTTCCCACAGGAGCCTCCACTTGTCTTGAACCTTTGATGATGATAGAAGCTCCCCCTTGCTTCAAGTGCTTCCTCAAATCTTCCTAGAATTTGCTTGAATCCTTAGTTCTCAAGAAAATTCAAGGCGTCCTCTTTATATCCTCAATGCTAAATGTTGAGCTTTGATACCACTCATGGAGTATATCAACTCCTAATTGCAACAGAAGAATGATAGGCTCTTCCTAGGACCAAACAATTCATTACCTAAGTCCACCAAAACTTGAATTGCTCTCCAAAGCTAAAGAGTGAACTTATGAAATTTCTCACAATATAAGTAGACAATATTGGCTTTCCAAAAAGCCAAAGAACATGTAATTTGGAGAATGTTCTTTGGCTTTCCAAAAAGCCAAAGACCATGTAATTTGGAGAGGGGGAAGAGTATCAAGCTGCTTCCACAAGAAAAACTAGAAATTGTCGAAACAGATAGCTTGTACCTATGTGTACCTTCCAACACACATATACTTGTGAATATGCAGAGATTAGACCAAAGAGATTTCAAGCTCAATATAATCACATGTAATGAAACATTAATACTAAAATTATATCCAAAAGAAAGCTTACAATCATAGGAACAAAATGAGATATCTTGCAAATGAATCAGACAACTATACAAAGAGATATGGGTGATCAAAGATCACTTCCTATGAGAAAATTCTAGCAAGCAAGATTAGGCCTACAAGTGCTCAAATGAGCTAAGAAAGCTGGTGAAAAAGAAGTAGATATCCTAAAAAAACATTTGAGTGATGTGGCACTTCAATTTAGCATGCATTCCCACACTTGATATTGATAAAATTGTATCACTTTGAATTTGCATTAAAAAATATTCACATCCCCAAAAAATTTGACTATATTTGGTCTTTTCTTGTTATTTGGTCGAGTAAATGCAACACAATACAAAATCGCATGCTCCACTAGAGCTCTATTCAAACAAGTTGGGAATTGTTTTAATAGCATGTGTATGTATATCTCCATTGTAGGCCAACACACTCCTAAGAAGCTTAAATTTTGCAAAGTTCATTGCTTAAAGTCATAGTGGTATAATAGTTTTGCATGTACTTTATGTAGTTCTCTTTCATGTTCTTCATGATCAGCAAAGCATGACAAGATATAATGTTGATAATGTTTATACATGATTATTAAGAACAACAAATATCATAGTGATAATGTTACATCACCCTTAATTGTTTTTATGTGGTTATGTAAAGGGAGAAACACAACAAAGGCACTAAGAATTGATCCCACTTTGGAACCTCTTCTAGGTTGAAGAGATAGGTGTATGGATGTCCATTAGATATACCTTGCGGGTGTCACTCAAGAAAAATGATCAGCCCATAAATAGGCTTCAGCTTTTCTCACTACAAAGTCAAATTCATACTCCATGAGTAAGAGAAATCACTACAAGGAAAAATGGGGCATAGCGATGCCCCCAATTGAAAAAAAAGTGGGGAGCATTGCTTATGTGATGCTATTTCCATGTGATGTCACATAAGTAATGCTTAGAAAAACAACACCTTGTTGCATATGCAAGGTTACCATCACTTATGTGACATATAAAAATACCATCATGAAAAGCAACGCACATTAACAATGCTTGTACGGACGTTGGAAAACTACCTATGATGCAAGAGCATCACATAAGTGATGTCTTGCAAATACAAAAATAAAAATTGACTTCTCTCAGCTCATTTGTGCCGGAAGCTAACAAATAGAGGACAAGAGTGAGACAAGGAGGGCGAGAACACCAACCCACGAGAGGACCACACGAGAGCACACACACAGTCAGGTATGTATACACATGCTTACATAGACACACACATACACTCATATGTGTACATACACACATACACATATACACACACATATACACTCACATGCACACATACATAGACATGCATACACACACATACACATATACACACATATTCATACACACACACACATACACACACATATATACATATAGACACACATACACTTACATGCATACATACACACACATACACATATAAACACACACATACACTCACATACATACACATGCATACACACACATACACATGGATATACACACATACACATGCAAACACACATATACACATACATGCACATATATACATAGACATAGACACACAAACACAAACACATACATGCACATACATACATACATATAGACACATACACATATGCACACACATACACTCACATGAATACATACACTCTCATAAGAGACACATATACATACACATACACTCACATATATACATACACACACATGCATACACACATCTACACATAAGCACACATATTCATACACACACATACACACATATGTACATACACACACATACATATACACACACATACATATACACACACATACACTCACATGCGTACATACACACACCTAAATGCACACTTACACTCATATACACATATACATACACATGCATATACACACATATATATACACACACACATACACATATACACACACATACACTCACATACATACAAAAACATGCATATGCATGCATATGCAAGCATACATACACACATGCATAGGGATACACACATAAACACATGCATACACACACATATACATACACACATATATGCAAACACACATACATATATACACACACATATACACTCACATATACGCATATAAATACACATGAAAAGACACACATACACATACAAACAAATATACATACACAAACATAGACACACATACATACACTCATAGACACACATAAAGTCAATTGCACACATATATATACACATGCATACACACACATACACAGATACAAATATATATACATATACATACACACACATAGTCACACACACACACACACTCACATGCATACATACACACACATGAATACACATGCATATGCATACATGCATACACACATTGAATACTCTATGATAGATCTTGGACTACTTCACTACTTCTTGGGTATGGAAGCTTGGCAAACAAAAGAAGGCATATTCCTATCACAAAAGAGGTATTGCTCTGATCTTCTTTCCAGGATATAACATGGACCAATGTCGCTTAGTATCTACACCACTTGATCCAAGCATCAAGCTCACATTGGAGGATTCATCATCACTTGTGGATGTGCATACTTATCGATAGCTTGTTGGCTCATTACTCTAACTTGTCAACACTAGACCAGATATTGCCTATGCAGTTGGTATATTCAGTTAGTTTGCACATCAACTTCGATAGACACATTGGGATGCTACTCAGAGACTACTTCACTACCTTGCCCTCACCCAACATCATGGTCTTTGGTAGGAAGGGGGAATTAAACTCGTTGGATATTCAAATTTAGATTGGGCTGGTGACCTTGGTTCTCGATGGTCTACTTTTGGATACATATTCTTGCTTGGCTCACGACCTATCTCTTGGGCAAGTAAGAAGCAGCCTACAGTTGCTCTATCATGCACCGAGGTCGAGTATCGAGCATCCAGCTTTGTAGCATGTGAGGCCATCTTGCTTTAATGTTTATTATCTGACATTAGTGTTTTGTAGTCTACTCCTACATGCATCCGCATGAACAACCACTCAGCCTTGGCCATTGCCAAAAATCCACTATCCCATGCTCCAATGAAGCACATTGAGATCCATTACCATTTCATCTACGAGAAGCTTGTCTTTGGAGATTACTCCAGAGTAGTGTACCTCTCAGGAGAACTTGGCAGATATGTTCAAGATGGCTCTACCTCTAGTTCTATTCTAGTGCGTCGTGGACCTCTGCAACATTCAGCCTCTCCAAAATCGAGCTATAGAGGGGGCGTTGATGACATGATTTCTCCTACATCATCTATATTTGTATCTCCATGAGTGCATGCATCTCCATTTTTATCTAGGAGGCACTCCATTTCTACTTTATTTCCATTTTATATTGTATCTCTTTTGTATTTGGGTACCTTACCATTTGCTTCTACCATTGTATTCATTCTCCTCTTAGGGGAATTATCCCACATGAGATGTACTTTGGAGAGCCCCTCCCAAATCTATATAAGGAGGACCTCTCCTCCCATTTGTACTTGGTTAGAAGCTTGAAGAGCCTATTCCATGCTCTTGGAAAGCTCATTTCTAATCCACATGAGTTTACCCATTTCATGGTCTACTCATTTTGAGCTTCACACACTCTTTCTTTTGTGAGTAGACTCTTCTTTTCATTTTTCTTTCACGTGTGTACTCTCTACATATAACCACTAATATAATTGGGTATCACTTCTCCTTCTATGGTGGATAATTGCACTACATCCCTTGTTGAAATTCAATTGATAATCATAGGTCTGTAACCACATTTGTTTATCGTACAAGCATGTCTTTTGAGTGTATATACCAGAACTAAGTAACCAAATTTATAGCCTTTATATTTTACATATGTATCAAAGTAAGATTTTTGTGTCTTCTTGGTTGGATACATTCGAACTATTGCCCACAATCTCATCTCATCTTATGCACATGTCGTTTGAGTGTATATACTAATACTAAGTTACCAAATTTTAAGTCTTTGTCTTTTACATGTGTATCAAAGTAAGCTTCTTGTGTTTTCATTGTTGGATACATTCCATGTACTACCCATAATCGCATCTCTCGTAAGCATTTTAGATCAAGTATCCTAGAGGATAGTTCATGAACATTTAGTTGATTCATTTATGCTACTTTAAAGGTAGGTATCAAGAAATCTAAAGGTAGCATAACAACTTAAAATGTATAAAAACAACTAAAAGTGTACTTATAATAATTTTCCATATACTTTCTACAATGAAATTCTTTGATAAGCACAAATAGAAAGAGAAATAGAGAGAGATAAAAAATAGAAAGAAAGAGAGAAATAGAGAGAGAGAGAGATCCTTTGCATATATATGAACATTTGTTCTCTCTTTGCTCAAATGCATGCAGAATGACTAATCTAAGAGCGATGTGTTTTTTCTTTCTTCAAAATGAGCATCGCATTAACAATGATAAAACATTGTATTAATGACTACAACAGTGATCAGAATAAGCTTCCCATAAGTGATGTGTGCACGCATCCCATAAGGGATGCAAATGAAAATTATCACATATGGGATGTCCTTGCATATGCAAAACCTTTTAAGTGTCAAATTTAGCATCACTTATAGCATTGATAAGCGCCTCATTAACTCATGATCTATGCAAGATGCTATATCTGACGAAATGAGCAATCCATTAGCAATAAATTTTGTGTTGTGCTAGTAGTTCTTAGAGAGGGTCACTTCTTGTAGTGTATGTTTCCTTAAGATTGGTTGCCACATCAAGCTAGTAACCTTGAATAGGCGAGATTTTTGGGATACAAGGGTTCCCATTGGTACCAAGCCCCTTTTCACTAATTCAAACTTATTCGAGGAGATTATGCCTCGAGCCAAAGTTGCAAGAAAGCAAGAGCCATCATAGTACCAATGCATAGGTGGCATAGTGTGAATATTAGCCTTGAGTGTGAGGATGTGTTTACCATGCCATAGACCTTAGGACACTCTTGATTCCATTAGATTTGGATGTGATATGGACTTATACATAGCTATGATGCCTTCAAATAGTTTGATCATAAACTTTGATCTTCAAATGGCTTGTGTGGTATGTGGCCTTCAAGCTCATTTCATGGATTCTGACCTATGCACATACCTCGTCATATCTAGCCTTCAAGAAAAAGCCAAATAAGCTATATGACTATATGGATATCCATTCCAAATCTCTTTGCTAGTGGGTCTTGAAGTGCTATAATCATGCTTGTGCTAAGGATCTAACTCCTAATTTTTGGGATATGAGGATCTCATGGGAATTAATCCTCCCTTCACTTGTAATTTCATCTAATTCAAGCATATGAGGAAGATTAGGCCTTAAGGTTGAACTTCCTTTAGAAAAAGTAAGACTCATTATATATGACTTTCGAAACCTTGACATTCTTCTGCTATGCTCTCATTCCAACTAGAAAACGTAGAAGCTAACATACACATGACTTGCTAAAAGGATAAGAGCTTGACAAAACAAATGAACACATGATTCATTGTAACTATTGGCAAAGGATTGAATCTTTTTTGGTGTTCGAAGAAGTGTTAGAGACACATAATAAGCACACACAAGGAACAAATATGTAGCAACACATACAGAGAAGAAAGAGGGCATGAATAGTTCTCTCTATTGATGATGAACATGAAGGAAGTAAGTGTAGAATAATATCCCTAAGTACAGAGTACCACCACATATGAGTGTATCATGTATGTGATAATATGGAGAAAAACCCTCTAGCCAAAGCTAGAGTAAAAAGTGCCCATGTAGAGGAAAAAGGTTCACATCAAAGCTTCTTGAAGAACACAAGCATAATATACCATTTTGGAACAAATGATCTAAACACTAAGGGAGCGTATATCAGACCCCACTATTGAATAAGCATAAAACTTTGTGGAATGCCTCAAACTTTTCCTCAAGAAGAGCTTTGGTGAATGTGTCTTGCACACCATCCATTTTAGGCACATATATAAAATATGTATCTCTTGCATGAGGGCTCTCTCTCACATAGTGATAATGAACCTCAATATGTTTGATCCATGCATGAAACACTAATTTTGTGCAACAACCAATGCACATTGACTATGAGTCTAAATATGCATAGAAACATCAATCTATATGTGAAGATCCATCAATAGAATTCGCATCCATATACACTTCATTGACACCACAAAAACTGAACTTTATGTAGCTTCACAACTTGATGTGGCCACTGTAGGTTGCTTCTAACTGAGCAGATATATATGAGTCTTCAAGGAGAAATCAATAAACACTAGTGGACATGTGAGTATCATAAAAAGGATCCCAACCACTATTTGTAAAAGCAATCGAGCATGGCTGAATATCTCCACCATAAAAAAGACCTAAAATCAAAGTGTATTTGAGATATCTAAACACACATTTCACTGCTTGCCAATGCTTAGTGTCAAAGCTATGCATGAATTGACTTAATTACAAAATTAAATATTGTATAGCCGGCCTTGTGTTGCATGCATCAATAAGACATCCCACAACTTGCTCATCAAGAGAAGTTTGATATGTATCACTCGAATCATTAACTAAGAACCTTAATCTTGTCTCCAATGATGTGGAAACTAGCTTGCAATTCCCAAACTCAAAACATTGAAGTAGTTTTTCAACATGCTTTTCTTGATGCATAACAATTACCCTTTTCAATGAATACAAACTAGATGCCAAGATATTAGCTGAAAAGGCCAAGATAAGTGACATCAGAAGTATGCTACAAATCAACATAAGGATATCAAGTAGGGGATTGCATGAACCATTGAAGAGTATGCTAACAACATAAAGAACAAGAATTGTAAGATCAATCGCATCATTCTGTACATAGAGTGTGCTTTCAATGGGACTCCATGTGAAGCCAAAAGCAATAGTCCCATCTTACCTTCTCTTGGTGTTTTAAAACCACTTTGTACCAATGACATTCTTTCGGTTTGGCAATTCACATAACTCCCAAGTACTATTCCTATATATGGAATCCATTTCAGATTGCATAACACTCAACCAATGTGGATCATCACATGCATCTTCAAAAGGAAATGGCTTTTCCATACATCTTGTTGCAATAAGAGAATAATCCACAAAATTACTTAAGATGTAGAGTTTGTTTTAACCACTTTGGCGTAGTTTGTGCACTCTTTTCAGACATAAATTCATTATGTAATACATCATCAAAATGTATATGTTGACATAGCAAGCTCAACATGTGATGCTCTAGAATAACACGTATCAATTTTTCATTTCTCTAGCATGTATACTGGTCATGCCAGTATATGTTAGGGATATTTCATTCAGTTTTACTAGATTTATCTACCGAGAGTTATGGCACATTTTTTTCTTGCCAGCTCACTCATTCTAGAACATATTTTCCATATGTACTATTATTTATATATTTCACCTATTGTATTGTTGTTTTAGGTCATTCTTGTACATTCCTTTGATGTAATAGAAGAAGAAGAAGAAGAAGATTTTCTTCCATGCCTTAATCTCTGTGTGTGATCCTCTTTAATTGTGACGGATTGTGTGTGAGCTCTCTTCATTATCTCCTTTTGCATGACATGGTATTAGAGCTAGTGTGGTTGTAGAAAGCTCATGGAGAAAGCCGGTGGTTAAGAGTACACGAGAAGGCATGGAGAAAGCATGATTCACAAATGAGCTCAGATTGCTACAAAAATTGGTGTGAAGGTAGAAGGTGTCAAAATATTTTCATGAGATATCCCTTTAGGATCACTCGTTTTTGTCAGATTTCTGTTTTGAAGCCATCTGGACCTCCATTTCAAGCCTGCAAGGTGAGACCCATACAAAAATAGGTCAATTTGCAGAGCTGTAACTTGGTTCTTATTTGACAACACTCATATATTCTAGATCTAGAATTTCAAGCAATTTTGTGTATCGTTGATACACAAGAACTATCTTTTTCTGAGATCGAACTATCACATCAAAGTGCGATAGTATTCAAGCAGTACTGCTTATAGTGTTTTTGTAGTGTTATGAAGTGCTATAGAAATTGCAGACATAGATGGAATGATTCATCTTATGAGTGATAATTAGTACAAGAACAACTTCCATGCTTGGAGATTCAGAATGGTGACTTTCTTGATGGGAAAAGGCTACTCAAAGTACATGGAAAGACAGAAGGAAAATGCTCCACAGTTACGAGAGAGGAATCAAACTACAAACCAATTAAGAGCATGTGAGGAATGGAATCAAGTAGCACACAAGGTAATGTATTGGCTATTTTTTAGCATATAGGATAGCACGATTGGGCACATACACGATGCCAAGACTCTGAAAGAGGCATGGACTAGTTTGGTCACTTTGTATGAGACTAATACAAAGGCACAAAAACTACAATTCAAGAATGAGCTGCATACACTAGAGAAAAAGGGCATGTCGATAAGTGCCTATACCTTGAAAATCAAAAGCATATGTGATTCACTTGCATCTATTGGCATGAATGTAGATCATGATGATAAGGTGGAAGTGTGCCTTCATGGTTTAGGAGCTGCATATAAGAAGTTTAGAACATCTATTTAGACCAAGGAACTATTCTGAATTTTGCTACTCTGGTGTCCGTGTTGACTATTGAAGAAAAGAATCTTGGTGAGGACTCAAACTCCGAAGGAAAACATAGTTCTAAGTAAGTATTCTACTCTAGTCGAGGAAGAGGTAGAGGTAGAGGCTTTGGAAGTGGAAGACATAATAACCAAGCCGAAGGTCAACATTAGAATCATGTAGGAGGTAGAGGATAGTTTGAAGGTGGGGGAGCCAAAGAGTTCATAGAAATTTGCAAAGAAATGATTTAGGTAATGAGGTTAAAGGATGCTAGAATTGTGGTAAACCTAGGCACTTTGAACATGATTATAGGTTGAAGAATCAAAATAATACAAGGCAACAAAACAACTATGCATCCACAAGTACAGATGACTCTGAGAAGCTATTCATGTTACAACATCGCATGACAAATACAATGTCTGCTGATGTTTCATAATTGAATTGTAATGTGTGGTATGTTGATTCAGGTGCCTCAAATCACATGACCAATCATGCAGAATGGTTTACTAGTTCACACAAATTGCTAGTTCCTCGATATGTCGAAATAGGTGATGACACATCACACCCTATCAAGAATATTGGAAATGTAGCACTATCTATGGAGGATAGGAAGGTAAAATATCGTATTGATGTGCAAGATGCTCCAAATATAAGAAAGAATCTGGTTTCTGTTGGAAAAATGATTGATGAGAGATTATAGTTCATGTTTAATGTTGATAGCTTGTATGTAGAAGAGTACAAACAAGATGGAAGATTGATGGCCAAAGGAAACCCATTGGGTAGGATGTTCACCTTAAATGTGAAAGTTCTTGAAATGAGTGTATGCATGTTTGCAAAAGATCTAGGAGTTATTGCTGATATAGAGATATGGCACAAACAAATTGAACATGCAAACTTGTAGAGGCGGAAATTGATATCCTCAAAGGAGATTTTCAATGGACTATCAAATTTCAAGGTTGCAAAGATGCAGATGGTATGTGAAACCTATCAATTTGGTAAATAGTCAAGAGCATCATTTCCACATGGTAAGCATGTTAATTGGAATGTGCTAGAAATGAGACATACATATGTTTGGGGTCATGTAAAGAACACATCTATGGGCGGTTGTAGGTTTTATGTTACTTTCATTGATGACCATACATAAAACGTATTGGTATTTTTCATGAAAGAGACGAGTGAGGTGTTCACTCACTTCTAGAATTTTAATGCTATGGTGGAAAAGAAGATAGGAAAGTATATTGAGACATTAAGGTTTGAAGGAGGAGGTGAATACTTGTCAAATGAGTTCAACGATTTTCTTAAAAGTCATATAGGTACACACCACAACAGAACGGTGTTGATGAATGCAAAAATAAAAATATTGTAGATATAGAGCCTTGATGGCTGAGAAGAATATACCTCAGTTTTCATGCAGGTACACACCACAACAAAATGGCATTGCTGAATGCAAAAATAGAAATATTGTAGAAATAGCAAGAGCCTTGATGGTTGAGAAGAATATAACTCATTGTTATTGGGCTCAAGCTATGCACAATCCTATATACATAATTTACGACAATCCGATTGTTTTTGTACATCAAGTTACACTTGAAGAGAAGTTTATAGGTAATAAGCCAAACTTATCACGTATGAAAGTTTTTGGTTGTGTTGCATATGTACATGTTCCAGATGAGTTGAGGAAGAAGCTTGATCCAAAAGCAAGAAAATGTATCTTCATTGGATTCTCCCTTGATCAAAAGGGATATAAATGTTATAGCCCACTCTACTTAACCACCATTGGATTTTCTATGTGTGATGCAGATCATTCATTATATGTAAGGAAGGGTGATGATGGAATCTTGATTGTGGCTATTTATGCTAATGCCTTGATTGTAGGAGGTGACACTAAAGCAATCATTAAAGAGGTAAAACAAAGAATATACAAGAGGGAGATTGGGATTTAGTGTATGATAGATAATTTGATACTCAATATGAAGCAAGAAAAAAAATAATGAAATGGTGGTTTGGTCCATACATAGTTTCCAAAGTGAATGATAATAATACATATGTTTTGATGGAATTGGATAATACTATTTTTAAAGTTCCTTATGTAGGGAAAAGATTGAAGTTGTTCAAACAACGAGAAGGCAATGATTATGAAGATTTTAAAGAGATACTGGAATCTCCATCAAATGAAGAAATTGTGAATGAAGATGACAACAAGGATGATAAATCTTTTGATGGGGATTTTTTTTGGCATTACATTATGTATATCAAAGGTGATCTTGCATATGAGTAATAGGTATCAAAGATGATCTATGAAGGGTTCTTGTGCAAAAAATGTTTTCCAGGACTTCATTAGAGGACTTGTAGTGAGGAAGCTATGTAACAAAAAGGTATTTTTTGGTACTAATGCTTGATGATTGTTTGAAACAAGAAAAATTCTTCGAAAACCTTCTTCACAAATCTATTTATGAAGATAGAGAAAATCTATAGATTTTGAGTGATTTGAGAGATTTATTTGAATGAGAAGTGAGAATTGAGAGTTGATTTTAATGCATTTTTATTGTTCTTTTTCTACTCTCCATTATTTGCACATAAACCAATGTATATACACATATGTTTATTTCTTTAGCCTACAATATCTACTTACACTTGTAAAGAAAACATCCAATTAAAAAATAGACATCGAAAGTTCTGAAGTACCTCATCATTGACATCCTCTTACCCCTTTTTGCACCATGATTATTTAAAAATACACCTAAAGTATACATGATAGGGTTTTCCTACTGACCTTGCATCAAGGCACGTCTTGAGCTTTACCCTATGTACTTTGAGTGATAGAAAGGATTTATGTATAAAAACATGAAATGTATGAAAGTGAGCATGCATGCTTCCTCTACAAATGCCAAACCTTATCTTTCGCACCATATTTTGACCATGCATTTTCAAAGTATGCAATTGATAGGGCTAAATTATATGGCCTTGCATATGCACAATACTTATCTTCCCATGCACTTTACAGATGATTTCAAGATTCCATGTTCCCATGAAATGCTAGTTTCTTTTTGAAAAGTTGATTTGAGGATTGGCCGATCGAGGACGATGTGCATGTTTAGTAGGGGCAAATGTTGTAGAGATTCCATATCTACGATACCCGGAAGCCTAGCAAATATCCTCATGATGAGATCCATGTAATTTAATGATGAGTTGTAGACTAATAATATGTTTGTACAATATCTATGTGAACGTGTGTTTTCACCCATGTAAATCCATACTATAACCATTCACAAACCATGTGAACCATAAATTCTCCAGTGTGAACCTATAACCATGAAAATAGGCACACCCATAAATGTGTTAATGATCCATTGGATGCTCATGCACACATGAATAAAATCATAATGATCATGAACCCAAGTAATTGCATAAAGAATATGAACCTAAACTTTATAGTGTGAAACCATTTATTCAAATACAAAAGAAAAAAATCATTAAAATATTAAAAAAATATAAAATAGGCAAAACAAGTAAAGACAAAACATTAGAACACAATGTATCGAAAGAAAAGCAAAACATAACAAGAGAAAACAAACGCAAAAAAACGCGTTGCTTTTAAATAAAAACTTTCGCTATACTTTTGCTTTAATGGCTAGGGATAGCTAATAACCTATACAAGGAAGGTCCTAGCTCTTGGGGCATCCAAGACTTGAGTCAATCTTGTGAGGAGCTAGGGTTGAAGTTTTGGAGGAGATGAAGACATGGAGGAGTTGAAGGACATGGAGGTTACACACATCATTCAAGAAGGAGGAGTTATCATTGTTGAAGGAAGGAGACGTTCATTTACTTGAAGGACTTGGAGGAGACTCTATACATTGATGGTGATCGAGGAGGTTCTACACACATGATGAAACATTGAAGAACTTTATGGGACAACTTTATGTTTAATTATGAATCGGTAACTTATATCTTTCATTATTTTGATTAGAATTGTATAAACACTTATTGTGAATCAATTTATTTCTTTCATATGATAATATTAGTATAAGTAATAAATTTATTAAGTGATAAATTTATTATGAATTGTATAAACACTTATTATGAATCAATTTATTTCTTCCATATGATAATATGCAGTATAAGTGATCTGATAAATTTCCATTGATTTTTTTTATCTTTGAGTCTCCACTCTATCGTCTGAGCTTGCTTGAAGCACCTTGCATGCAACTTTGGACTTGACGGTTGAACTGATCCACCAACTGTATGCCATCTTCTCAACAACGTGTATTTATTCATCATCCATGGAGCAAAGGACACCTAAATATTGTATGAATGCAATGGATTCCCTAAGAAAGAAAAATTTCACTTTCATCTTGTAATGCAACATAGATCCTTCTACAGACGAGACCTTGGCATCCAAATAAATAATTTTCAAAATTTGTATTGATTTGCGTTTAATCCAAATAACTCTAGGTGTATCCAGCGATATAGATATTCTCTTTCTATGTGACGAATCTAGTATAGTTCTAGAAAGTAATAGCAACACTGTAGGAAGATAATAACGTATTTTTTTGAACCTGATCTTGAGAAAAAGTATAGCATTTAAATATGTGTGATAAATAAAAAACAATTCATATTATCTTTTATTATTTACGATGGATTACAATGGTTTCTAGTTTGAGCAAACTTAGTTCCATTACTTCTGATTTTGAATGCGTTTACGTATTTTTTCCTCAGATTACAATCACGATCAAATAGCTGCTTCTTCGGTTCTGTGCATTGGAAAAGGATTGAACGTAAGGAAGTTTTGGAAGGATGACGGGGACTCCAAAGTTTAGGGAGTCAAGCGATCGCCCGACCTGCTGACAGAGGAAGGATCTTATTATGGCAACCATCTTTGGAGAAGGACACAAACGTTTTGGTCATCTAGGATGAGTATCTGAAGAACGATATGACTCTCACCTCATAGCGCAAATAAATTTTAATCTGTGATTCATCACACCAAAGTAGGACGTAACTATGATCTGTATATATTCAGACATTGTGCTGTTGTTATCTACAGACAGTAAGAACTTCAATACTGCTCTGACCTCATCGCTTTTGCAAACGTTTGCTACTGAAAAAAGTGGGAGTTGAAGATGGATGCATGAAGGAACCACGACAAGCGGATGAAGGAAATTCTGTTGGTGATGTATGAATGCTTGCTTGCTTTCATGATTAACGTTGTCAGACATATTTATACGCCATACTACGAAGAATATTGTTTTGACATTTTGTAACCGAATTCACGGGTGTTTTGGTACACAAATGAATAAAACGTGATAAGTTGTTGATTGATTGTAAGGTTATTTGGTAACAACTACGAAATCCAAGAGCTATTGTTCTGTGTTTTCTTCTCCTCCTCTTTTCAATGCCAAGTTTTGATGCAAATGCCTATCGATACTTCACTTGAAACTTGCATTATTATCGATATACTTCAGAATCAAAAGCTATAAGCTTCATCAAGAGAAATGTGAAAAGCTTATGTTATGATACTAAGAGTTTAAAAAGTTGTTTAAGATAAATTAAGCAGCTTTCTAAGCATGCTAGACATATATCTTAGATGTGAGCTTGAACCCATGCGCGAGGATGGAATGACTGCTAGTGGAATAATTGAAAATTGGGAGAATGTACGAGCGGCTATCCATAGGCTAGCTCAAAGGCAAGAGCAGAATCAAATGCAAACTCCTAGGCTAAATGAAAGAGATACGCTAGTTAAAGTAGACAATGATTATTCATCGCAAGGCCTTGGTAGGGATGAATTAGAAATTGCTTTTTTTGGAAACTATAGTAGAATCAATGGCTAAACATATTGAGACTTTAGCAATAGAAATGGCATCCATGAAAAGTATGCAAGAAATTAGGCTAAGAGAACAAGAGAGGCCGAGAGAGCCACAACAAAATCCTATGACTCAAATGCCAAATAGGAGAACATTTAATCAATCCCATAGATGTCTCTGGTGTGATGAAGTTGACCACCCACATTGGACATGTAATCTATTTAAGGAGGCTAAAGATAGAATTTGGGTAACTGAGGTTGATCGAAAAATATGTGATTATGTGACCAAAAGAGCTTTGGCAACAAACTATAGTAAAGCGGGTATGAAGAATTTCTTTGAAGCCTATACAAGTCAAAATGCATATGCATCTAGGCTTGAAAGTTATGATTCAAATTGTGAATTTTGGAACCATGTATATGATGTTGTTAGTAGGGGGAAACTAACGGTTGAGTCATTATATGCCACAAGCTCTGATATCACTACAAAGACATGCTAAAATGAACCACTTGACATGTTCTCTATCTATGCTCATGAGATAAATATAGATGAAAAGAGAAAGCACGATGAAGACAGAAATACAAATGTACTACTAGGGCTAGAAAGGAGACTCATTCTAACGAATCAATTAATAAAACATCTAGAACAGAGCCTAGTCATGAAACTAAACAACAAGAGTAGGATAAGAACCTCCAAACAAAGGAAAAGTTAAGAAAGTTGTAGAAAACCTAGAAAAGAAAGCAACAAATGAAGATAAAAGTCAAGATAAAACCAATGAAATTCAACCTATACATGAGGAAGGTGTTAAAGAAGAAAAAACTAAAAAGAAACCACCTACTTTCATATTGATATCTCAAATAGAAAAACAAATAGACATTCGAAAAGTAATGGATGAGGAACTTATGAAAGTGGAAGTAACTATGACATTAGAAGAATGGTTAGTTTTTTCACGCATGGATGTTAAAGAAGATTTTATGAGTATAATAAAAATACGGTTAGAACCAATTGAATATAAAACTAAGTATAAAGAAATGGAAGAGACAGAAAAAAGTGATGAACCTAAAGTTAGTGTTGTTCAAATTAATGAATATGAATATCATGATCCATTTGAGCATAAGAATTATTTGGGACTAGTGATTGGATATGGAGAAAAAGGAAATGGAGTCCCAAATAGTCACTTTACTCAAAAACATTGGGTAGAGGAGCTATCAAATCCATTGTTAAAATTGGAAATAACAATAAACCACAAATAGTTTTAATAGATTCAGGATGTGACATAAATGTTGTCTCAAGGGAGTTGTACAATGAGGGAAAATGGCTAATAGATAGAGACCATGGTTGGAAGATGAAAGCAGCTAATAATGCTTCTGGATATTTACTTAGTGCATGTGCAAATGTTCCAATTACTATTGGAGATGTTAGAGAGGAGCATAACATTTTTGCTCATGATGATTGCTCATACCCAATTATTTTGGGACAACCATTCATCTGTGAACAAAGAATGGAAACCAAAGTACTTGATGATGCTAGTGCTTTTGCTAGATTTCATTCTCGTGATCGCCTAAAATCTATTCAATTTATGATGGTTTGTATTAATCATCCTCGCAGCTGTAGGTACTTAAGGAAAGCTCCTTTCACACATTTAGATCAGGATTTCAAGCAAATGCCACTCTTGAGAGAAATGATGGTGGACTTTGGTTCGATATCTCACAGACTTTTGTACATAATTTAGATAATGTTTTTGTTTATTTTCCATCTTCTGCTTTAAATATCTTACATTTCAAACAAATTCCTAAAAAACTCATAAAAACATATAAAAGACATTTAAAAAATGAAGGGTATCTCTTATCTGATGAAAACATTGAACATGTTATTGAAACATCCCATTGTTTCTCAACACTTGAAGAACTAAACATCTGTTCTCAAAATAATTCTAATTCCCATATTCTCCTTTCACATTATGAGTACGCATTAATTCAAGAATATGTCTCTAAAATTGAAAAAGAATATGAAGCTTTAGTGGAGACAAAATATAAAACTCTGAGCAAGAAGGTAAAACCCGTAGCACAACCACTTCCTAAATTTAGTGATGAAATTATAGAGAATGTAGGTCATGAGCCAATCCTTAGAGATCCAACAAAAATTGGACATGTATTTACTAAAGAATCATTAAAACAAATCAAGTTAGATGCTAGAAGTTTCCTTCTTTCAACAGAAAAAGAATATGTTTTGAAGGTTATTGAGCAACATGGAAAAGCATTTTCTTTAGAGCCTACAGAAATAGGATGTGCAGGTCCTAGAATTGTTTCTCCAATGATTATTTTTAATGTTCCTCATATTCCTTGGAATTTGCATCATATTCCCGTACCTAAAGCTCATCTTTGAAAGTTGGTTAGATTGCTCGAAAAGAAAATCAATATGCATATTCTTGAATCTTCTTCATCTCCCTATTCGAACAGTTAGTTTACTATGACTAAGAACAATGGAAGACTTTGGTTTATCCAATATCTTCAACCGGTTAATAAAGTGACCATTAAAAATGTGGGTACATGACCAATTGTGGATGAATTGGCAAAAGCTTTTACATGCAATTCAATTTATCCAATGGGTGATCTCTATTCTAGTTATGAAAAATTCCAATTGGCACTCAAAAGTGTAGACATTACTACAATGAAAACACCTCTTGGATTGTTTAGGATATATATGTCACCACAAGGTGCCACCGATTCTCTAGCTCACATGATGAGTGCAATGAATTTGGTTTTGGAAGTAGAGAAAGATATAATTTTGGATGATGATGGATGTTGTAGATTTGTGAAAGCTCATATCCTTGATTGCCAACATATTTTTTAGAGGTTTATTGAAGTAGGCTTAACCTTGTCTATAGAGTAATCTATTTTTGGTGTTAATGAGGTTCTTATTGTTGGTCATCTTTGTAGACATTATGGAGGGAATCCATATCTTTAAAAAAATAACGCCATTAATAAGATTTTGGAAACATGTCAACATGTGATTGAGGTTCGTAGATTCTAAGGTGCTTGCATCTTTTATGTGATTTGGATACCACATTTTGTGCATGTGGTTCATTGTCTCTATGTCTTCTTAAGAAAGAAAAGGAAATTTATATGGATTGAAAAACATACTCATGCAGTATGTAAGTTAAATAAGTTGTTGCAAGAAGCTCTGATTCTTAAGCGTGTAGGTTATTCGAGAAATAAGCCTATTATATTGACTATTGATACTAGACCTATTGGTATAGGCAGGGTCATAAGTCAAGAAGAAAGTGAAGGAAATAGATAAGTGACTAGGTATGGGGAAACAATTTTAAATGAAACTCAACGTAAGTATCGTGAAAGAAAAGGGAACTATGGGGTATAGTAACGGCTTTAAAGACTGAAAAAACTTGGAGAAGCTTGTAGAAGGTAGAAAAGTGTGTTTCGAGGCGATGAAGTTTGGTCAAGACAACTGGCACAAGACCAGCCCTTGAGCTTATGGAGCCTCAAATAGACCTTATAGGCATTCAATAAGTGCAAAGAAACACACTATGTACCTTGGAGCATCAAGGAGAATAAGTCGATACAAAACAGATAGGTTCGCGGGTCGACTAGCTCAAAAAACTTCCTATCTATGAAAGAGACAATGAACTTCAAATGCCCATAGCGACCAGCGTGATTACAATTAGAAAAAATCCTTTTATGGGAGTGATACACATAGGGTTGAGTGTATGGAATGCACAAAATTATAAGGAATAAGCAAAATATGCTATAGGAATGAATGCGACATTCACCGGTGGTACTTCCTATTTTTCAGGAATACGTAGAGATTGACCCCGAGAGAGAAAAACTACCATTTCTCTTAATCTACAGAACCAAATGCTTTGCAAACTTAAAGGCATAATTAAGATACTTATAGCTTCTAATGAGTCATCTTTCACTCAATTTGGAGCTCTAGAGAGAGAGCAACAGCCTCTGCAAGATTACTGTTGGCGAAGAAGATGATGCAGGGAATTGAAGGAGCAAGACAATGATGGTCACAAGTGTATGGATATTGCTTCCATGTAATGTACAAGTGATTTCAAGTCTTTATATAGCCTCTAGGAGTGTTGAAAGACTTTTACAAGTTGAATTTGAATTCAAATGAAGGTGAGAATGGTTGTTGGAGGGAATCAATTCACTTTCCTACAATCTAGGAAAAAAGTGAAGATCTACTTTGATCTACTTTTAGGTGATTGATTGCTTGATTAAATGCAACTTCAACCGCAACAAATTCATGGGATTTGGGCTCTATATTTCTACCTTTACATGTGTAAAGCTCAAGGCTTTTACAATGGTACATGAACCATCAAAAATCTCTCAAAAAAATACAATAAATGAGCATATGAAAAAGAACTCTCCAACGGATATTCTTTCGACGCGATAGCCTTTGATGTAGATCAAATCCACCTCAAGCATAGTGTAAGCTTGATGTTCCAACAGCTCCCCCTCAAGCTAAAGTATGTTTGAGTCTTCATTCTCAGAGAGGTTGAATACCTGCCGTAGCTTTGAATCTACAAAGCTTTATTCCATCAAGTGCCTTCGTCATCATATCTGCTACTTGCTTTTCGGTTGGAACAAAAGAAATGTCAATCTCTTTTGCCATGAGCTTCTCCCTGATGAAGTGGTAATGGACTTCTATGTGCTTGGTTCTTGCATGGAAAATAGGATTTGCCGCTAGATGCATGGAACTTACATTATCTCCAAATATGTGAGGTTTGGAACTCACAAGTCCCAAATCTCTATACAATGCTTTTAACCATATTGCTTCTTGAGTTGCTATGGTCAAGCCTCTGTACTATGCTTTAGTTGAAGATAAAGCAACTGTTGGTTGCTTCTTGGAACTCCATGACACTAGCTTTGAACCTGCAAATGCTAAGTAGCCAGATGTACTTTTTCTATCATCCTTAGCTCCTGCCCAATCTGCATCTGAGTAGATTTTGATATCCAAATCTGAAGAGTAAGGATAGAATATACCTTCGTTGATTGTACCTTTGAGATACTTAAGTACTCTCTTAGCCGCATCCATGTGTGGTCTTCTCGGTGAGTGCATGAACTGACTAAGCACTCCCTATATATCTGCCCTTGTATGAGTAGCATATATCAAGCTACCTACCAGCTTTGATACTCTTTAATGTCTTCAATTTTCTCATTTTCATAAACACTTAGTTTATGATTCATCTCCAAAGGTGTACCTGCAGGTTTAGTGTTCTCCTTTTTGAACTTGAGTAGAAGATCCTGAATGTATCTTTTTTGAGTCAAATACATTCCTTCATCTATATATATCAGCTGCATACCTAGGAAATATGTGAGCTCACCCAGGTCACTGATTTTGAACTCCTCTTGCATGTGTCTCTTGATCCTTTGAATGCCATTTAGATCATCACTGGTCACATTAATATCATCTACATATACACATAGATAGATAACCTCATTGTGATCCCTTTTGATGAATAGAGAAGGATCTAAGCTGCTAGCTTTGAACCCTTGATCTTGAAGATATGTAACCAAACTGTAATTCCAAGCTCTAGGAGCTTGTTTCATTCCATACAATGCTTTCTTAAGTCTACAAACATAAGATGCATGATTAGGGTCTTCAAAACCTGGTGGTTGTGACATGTATACCTCTTTACTTATCCAACCATTTAAGAATGCATTTTTCACATCAAGTTGGATGAGTCTCCAACTCCTTGCAACAACTACACTTATCAATGTCTTGATTGTAGTCATCTTTGCAACTGGTGAGAATGTTTCCTCATAGTCTATACCATGCGTTTGTGAGCATCCTTTGGCAACTAATCTTGCCTTGTACCTGCAAACTGATCCATCTGAATTTCTTTTAACTTTATATACCCATCTGCAACCAATTACCTTTTGATTCGGCGACATTGGAACTAAATCCCAAGTGTCCATCTCCTTCAATGCATCTATCTCTTCGTTCATGGCCTTTTCCCAATTAGGGTTTCCCTTTGCCTCTTCATAGGTTGAGGGCTCCTCTAAAATAGAGTCTTTTGCCAAGTAGATTGAATGCTTTGTAACAAATGTGGAATCATATCCATACCTTTCTGGTTGTTTCTTCTCTCTTGCTGATCTTCTAGGTGCTTGTTTGGAGCATTCTCCAACCTCTTGCATCTTTGCCTTTCCCCTTGACTTCCATAGCTTGTAATCCTTTTCTCTTTCATCTTGGTCATCCTCTGTATCACTTCTTGGATCTTAGACCTGTGTATCATGCTTGCTTGCTAATTGATGAGAGTCAGAATCGAGATCATATGGTAGTGTTACCTTTTGTTTGTCTTCATCATACCAAGACCTGTGTTCTTCAAACACAACATATCTACTTGTAGTGAATTGCTTGGTTGAAGGATTGAAGAACCTGTAACCTATCTGAGTTGAATCATATCCAATAAACATTGCCTTTGTTGCCCTTTCATCTAGCTTACCTCTTATTTGTGATGGTACATGAACATAAGCTAAACAACCAAAAACCTTGCAATGTCCAAGACTAGGTTTTCTTCCATGCCATGCTTCATAACGAGTCATACCTTGAGGTGATTTGGATGGTAGTCGATTGACAAGGTACACAGCAGTTGAAATAGCTTCTGCCCATAGATAATGTGGCAACTTATTCTCTTCAAGCATTGTTCGGGCCGATCCAACCAATGTCTTGTTTCTCCTCTCTGCAGTTCCATTTAGTTGAGGAGAGTACCTAGTAGTCACTTCCCTTTTGATACCTTTGTCCGGCAAGAACTCATCAAACTCTTTGGAGAAGTATTCTCCCCCTCCATCAGATCTAAGCTTCTTTAGTGATCTACCTGTATGATTCTCCACATGTGCAAGATACTTCTTGAAGAAATCAAACACTTCATTATTACTCTTGATAAAGTATAGAACATTTCATCTACTATGGTCATCAATAAATGAGACATAATACCTTGATCCTGCCAATGAAGGTTCTTGACTTGGTCCCCATACATTTGTATGTACTAAGTCCAATACGTTGTTGTGGATGTAGCCTTTGTGGTTGAATGGTTGTCTTTGTGCCTTCCCAATCTGACATGCATCACACTTGTTGATCATGTGTTGCTTTGATATGTTCGGCAGTCCTAGAACACTTTGATCCCTGCATATATCCTTCAAGGTTCTTTCATTCACATGAGCAAGTCTCTTATGCCACACTTCAAGCTCACTTAGGGTTTCATACCCAAAGTTGAATAGAGCTATCTTCCTGGTTTCTCCTACTTCAAAAGTAAAGAGCCTACCATGCTTGTCACCTCGGGCTATCTTCTTGAAGCCTTGACATGGATCTTCCACAAAAGCTCCATGTTGGTTGAACCTAACTTGTAAGCCTTTTTCAACTATTTGGCCTACACTTATTAGGTTTTTAGTGATAGTGGGTACATAGAGAACCTTACTCAGAATGTTTGTCCTGCCATTGGCAGCTTTGACATTACCAATCTTTTCCACATTGTGCTTTGTGTAATCCCCTACTTGCACTTCATGTCTATGCTTTGAACTTTCCAAATCAGATAGAAGAGCAATATTGCCTGAAAAATGATTCGAACATCCTGAATCTATGTAGAACAAATGATCATCTTCTTTACCTTCTTTGTGGCTTAGATTCATGAGAAGCAATGAGTCTTCATGTGGTTGATCTTCTGAATAATTGTTGTAGTCTCTTCTATTATAGCTTCTATTGTTATTGTTGAAGTTGTGTCCACCTCTTCCTCTATTGCTGCCATATCCACCTCTTCCACTTCCTTTCTGGGTCTTCCCACTGAACCAACAATTTTGAGTGGTGTGGTTGGTCTTATCGCATATGGCACAAGGTTGAACATTCTGACCTTTGGCTTTGTCTTGCTTTGGTCCTTTCTTCTTCCATTTCCACTTGCTCTTGCTTGCAAAGTTGGCTTGAGAAGTCTCTTCTTCATCTTCTTCCTTCTTCTTGCCTTTCTGGCTCTTATCCTTCTTATCTGCATATAGAGCACTAGTTGAATTACCATGATAGGAGTTACCTTCCTTTATGCTATTGTTGGCTTCTTGATTGAAGAGTTGTCCAAGAAAGATGTTGAAGTCTGGAGTTTGCACATCCATGATGAGATCATAAGCTGTCGTGAAGGATTGCCATTGCTTATCACTTTGAATGCCGTTAAGAATTCGCCTCATGACGACCTCTTCTTCAATCAGCTCTCCAATGGATGCTAACTGATCCGCAACCTCTTTGACCTTGGTAACAAACTCTGTGATGGTTTGTTTAGGCATCTTCTTCATTTGGTTGAACTCATTCCAAAGATGATTCTTTCTTGCTTTGGTACTAGCAGAAAAGAAAGTCTCGAGGGCATCCCAAGTCTCTTGAGATGTCTTGCATCCTCTAATATGTGGTAATAGAAAGTCAGAGATAGAGTTTAGTATGTACGACCTTGCTTGAGCATCCCTTGCGCACCAAAGTGTGAGCTTATCTGTCTCCTCTTGTGTAGGTCCTCCTTTGGATCTTGGAATAGGCATAACTTCATCACGTGCTACAATTCCATCAAGATTTCTACCTTGCAAATAGGCCTCCATTCTGATTTGCCAAGCCGCGTAGTTGTGTCGATCAAGCTTCTCAATCATTGAAGGAAAGCCGTCACCCATCTTGATCTAGCTCTGATTACAATTAGAAACAATCCTTTTATGGGAGTGATACACATAGGGTTGAGTGTATGGAATGCACAAAAGTATAAGGAATAAGCAAAATATGCTATAGGAATGAATGCGACATTCACCAGTGGTACTTCCTATTTTTCAGGAATACGCAGAGATTGACCCCGAGCCACAAAACCACGATTTCTCCTAATCTACTGAACCAAATGCTTTGAAAATTTACAAGCATAAACAAGACACTAATACGTTTCCAATGAGTCATCTTGCACTCAATTTGAAGCTCCAGAGAGAGAGCCACAGCCTCTGCAAGATTACTGTTGGCGAAGACGATGATGCAGAGAATTGAAGGAGCAAGACAATGATGGTCACAAGTGTATGTATATTGCTTCCATGTAATGTACAAGTGATTTCAAGTCTTTATGTAGCCTCTAGGAGTGCTCCATGACTTTTACA
This sequence comes from Ceratopteris richardii, assembly GCA_020310875.1. Classification (NCBI taxonomy): domain Eukaryota; kingdom Viridiplantae; phylum Streptophyta; class Polypodiopsida; order Polypodiales; family Pteridaceae; genus Ceratopteris; species Ceratopteris richardii. The sequence goes on from CM035425.1 coordinate 135,983,899, forward strand.
AGTTGAATTTGAATTCAAATGAAGGTGGAAATAGTTGTTGGAGGGAATCAATTCACTTTCCTATAATCTAGGAAAAAAGTGAAGATGTACTTTGATCTACTTTTAGATGATTGATTGCTTGATTGAATGCAACTTCAACCACCACAAATTCGTGGGATTTGGGCTCTATATTTCTACCTTTACATGTGTAAAGCTCAAGGTTTTACAATGGTAAATGAACCATCAAAAATCTCTCAAAAAATACAATAAATGAGCATATGAAAAAGAACTCTCCAACAGATATTCTTTCGACGCGATAGCCTTTGATGTAGATCAAATCCACCTCAAGCATAGTGTAAGCTTGATGTTCCAACAAAGACTGATAAAGAGAACTTTATAGGTGCCAATGTTAAAGTTTAAACTGACTGCTTGCCTCTCATAGGACTCATAGCAAATTGTTCATCCCAAGATATAGCTATGCTTAGGTAGATTTCATATATAAAGTATATTAATTCGGAGTTAGTTCATATTTCAGGAAAATCAAATACAGTAGCTGATATGCTATGTAGAGCTACGTACGAAGATAATCTTGAAGATGAACTAACAAAAAATGTGAATTTATGTAGTTATGATCTAGAGTTTAGTGTATGAGCAATTTCATGAGCTAGAATGTGATGATGAATGGAAAAATATAGGCAAGTATCTGAGCACATTGAAACCATTACCAAGTTGGTCTACCCAAAGATTCCATAATATTAGAAAACCATCTTATAATTTCTTCTTACGAGATAGTTATCTTTGGAGACACGTTAAAGCTAAGGTCAAAAATCCACAAGGAGTTCTAGGAAGAAAAGATCTTTAATTGCAAGTAATGAAAACAATGCATGAGTCATTATTGTTGGAGTTAGACATCTAGGGAAGCATGCGAACAACACACGAAAGAAGAAGAAGCTTGGAGCACAACATACAATACTGAATGTATTACTAGAGAATGTACAGAGATAAGTAGCCCATTAGGGCAATAGGCGTATATACAAGCCGAGAAAACAAAACCTCCTAAAGAGGGAGAAAAGTGCCCCAACGGTCCTAGAGTGTTCACACACATCACTACCTAAATATATCAACAAATCCTCTAGAGAGTGATGCAATGAACAAGTATCTAGCACTCATGTATAAGGAAGTGCCAAGCTATCTAGAAATCACTCCACAAAAGGAAGTAAGCCCAAAGCTTTGTCGAAAGCTTCAAACTTCTCCCTTGGCCGAGCCTTGGTGAAAAGGTCTACAATGTTCTCCTGTGTGGGCACATATTCCAAACTGATCTCCCCTGTAGAGAACCTCTTCCTCACATAATGATAATGCACCTCAATGTGCTTAGTGTGAGCATGGAACACAACGTTCCTCACAACTACGAATCTGCTCTGACTGTCAATGAAGATGATGGTGGCAAAAGACTGACCAACACCCAAATCATCCATAAGGTGTTTGAGCCACACACACTCAACAGTAGCTGTGAAAGTTGTCCTATACTCAGTCTCACAATTGGAAGTGGCCACAATAGGCTACTTCTTGCTCAACCAAGATATACATGAGCTACCTAGCATGAAACAACAACCACTAGTGGACACACGAGTATCATAGCAACCACCACAGTTTGAGTCAGAAAAAGCATGCAAATCTAGCGGTAGTGATCCCCCCTTGGCATAAAACAACCTAAGTAGCCGAGCACCACTCAAGTAGCAAAAGGTGTGCTTAACCGCCTACCAGTGCTTGACACTTGGGCAATGCATAAACCCGCTCATTCGTGAGATAGTAAAATAAATATCGGGCTGAGTAATGCATAAGTAAATCAGGCATCCAACAGGCTACTAATAGAGGACAGCATCAAATGCATCTCGAGCATCATGAAGACTCAATCGTAAACATATCTCCATAGGAGTGGTAATAGGCTTACAGTCTTTAAGGCCAAAATGCTGCAATAATGTGTCAATATATTTCATTTGACACAAAGCCATTTCACCATCAACGTGCATAAAGTGAATGCCCAAATAGTGATGCAAATGCCCCAAATTAGACATCTCAAATGAGGCATGCAAATCAGCCTTAAAATCAGCAATATGCTTCTCAATAGGACCAGTGAGTAGCATGTCATCAACATAGACAACAATGATCAGAAGCACATCATTAGCATGCTTAACATATAAGGTGCGTTTAGTTGGACTGTTCTCAAAACCATGTGCAATAAGATACGCATGTATCTTCTCATACCAAGCACGTGGTGCTTGCTTTAAACCATATGATGCCTTCTTTAACCTGCACACCTACTTTAACTATGATCTGTATATATTCAGACATTGTGTTGTTGTTATCTACAGACAGTAAGAACTTCAATACTACTCTGATCTCATCGCTTTTGCAAAGGTTTGCTACTGAAAAAGGTGGGAGTTGAAGATGGATGCATGAAGGAACTACGACAAGTGGATGAAGGAAATTTCATTGTTGATGTATGAATCCTTACTTACTTTCATGATTAACGTTGTCAGACATATTTAAGCGCCATACTCAGAAGAATACTGTTTTGAGATTTTGTAACCTGATTCACGGGTGTTTGGGTACACAAATGATTAAAACACGATAAGTTGTTGATTGATTGTAAGGTTATTTGGTAACAACTACGAAATCCAATAGCTATTGTTCTATGTTTTCTTCTCCTCCTATTTTCAATGCCAAGTTTTGATGCAAATGCCTATCGATCCTTCACTTGAAACTTGCATTATTATCGATATACTTAAGAATCAACAGCTATAAGCTTCATCAAAAGAAATGTGAAAAACGTATGTTATGATACTAAGAGTTTAGAAAGTTGTTTATACAGTATATATAAAAGCTTACAATTTTTTTGTTAAAAAGGGAAAAGGACAATGTGCAATATGCATCAGTGTTGCGCGTGCTAACACTTTGAACATCCTTCAAACTCTCTAGCTATGTTTAAGTTTTACTTCATATAGAAATCTAATCTTAGTAACTTGCTATTATACAAGTAAAAGGGTGACGTGCTATTATAAAGGCATAACATGAAGGGGTATAATGAGTTATTGACATAAAGTGTGGGAAAAACAAACAGCAAACTGATGATCGATAGAGTCTCATGAAGACATCTTGAATTATCTGCCTTAAAATGTCTCTCACCAAGATATGCTAAAGAACATGCTCATTGTTGGTTCGATAATTAATTTGATTTGTGTTCACTAGAATGAAGTCTATAGTCTTATGAAATTTCTTTCTATATAGGAAGAATTGTTTAAGAATTAAGTCTCTAATCTTTGAATTGCAATTGTCTACTAAGCATTTTCCTAAGCTTACTTATGTTCTTCAAGTGTCTTCACACCTGAGTTCGCTCCAAGCACCCGGCATGTGCCATTGGATTTGGTATTTGGCTTGACCCACCAACTATGTGTCCACATACTTCCGACATAAGTGAACCTGACATGAAGAGACAGCACGACAACTCAGATATATATTTCTATTTTGTTCTCCATATGCATATAAGAAAATCGACAATTCTAGCAGTTGCTTTGACATCCCTTGAAGCAGTAGCATACTCACAAACCTTGCAACCTCTTGGGTGTTGAGGGATGATCAGTGTGATCTGAGCACCTACACGGAGATCCAACAACATTTGCTGAGGCTACAATTGCACAGATTCATACACTAGAACCGATGAATTAGGATTGTTTTGATCAACTCAAATGTAAAGAAATTTGCACAAGAAGGATCACAAAGAACCTCTTCCATAAGCTTTTTCATATATATTTCTCCAACTTCTATTTGCAAATTGTCTTTTTACCACGGTGACAAAATGAGAGGAGGAAATAGACATACTTCTACGTGAATTACATTCGCATATTTCACTGCTTTTAGTCACTTTAGATTTACACAATATGGCTAATCAATTTGAAGAGCAAAGAATATGGAGAATAATTGATTCAATAAAAATGGATAGGGCCAAATTTAATGGGACTAATGGTGTTGCATATCTTAGCTATCACTACAACATATGAGGGGCATACCGACGCTGCATATACCAACGGTCACACTCGGCATTAGTATGGGCATTGGAAAATGTCACTTAGAGATACTGACGGTCAAGTGACCGTCGATATGAACGTTTTAAACGGATCCTCGGTGTGGCCCCCCGCCGTCAGTATAAGTGTCAGTATAATCATCGGTATAAGTGTTGGTAATTTACTGGAAGTTATCGACACCTATACCAACGTATATACCGATGGATATAACGAGGGTGACTTTTAAACATACCGTGAACTCGAGAGCAAAACTTCACATTTTTGCGTGTGTTTGAGTACTGTTGGTCTTCTGTCAAACTTGCACGCGCGAACCGAATTGCGGCCTACATTGGATTGTGCACACACACACACAGATCTCTCTCTCTACACACACACACTCTCTCTCGGCTTAGATCTCACATCTTGGTAAGTGGTGCGCGTACTGTTAGCATTTGTGTTTCTCTATGCTTTAGGTTTTATATTTCTCTTTTCTTTGATTTTGCAGAAGTTCTTTGGCATCGATTGTTTGGAATTGGACAATAGGCGACATACATTACGCTTTGATGACAACGATCCAAAAGAGGGACATACTTGTAAGTGATTGTTTTATTCTCTATTGATAGAGAGAGAAGGAGAGAGAGAAATAGAGAGAGAGAGAGAGAGATGAGAGAGAGAGAGAGAAAGAGAGAGAGAGAAAGAGAGAGAGAGAGAGAAGAGAGAGAGAGAGAGAGAGAGAGAGAGAGAGAGAGAGAAAGAGAGAAATAAAAGAGAGAGAGAGAGAGATAAAGAGAGAGAGAGAGAGAGAGAGAGAAAGTGAGAGATAAAGAATAATGAAAGAAAGGAAGATAAAGATAGGAAAATAGAGCATACATACACACACACATACACACACATTTACACATTTACACATGCATACATACACACATACATGTACACACATACATGCTTACATACACACACCTATACACACATGCATGCTTACATACACACACATATACACACATGCATGCATACACATACATACAAATTTACACACATGCATACATACACACACATGCATACACACATACATACACACACATGTATACACATATGCATTCATACACATACACACATACATACACACACACATATATACACACATATACACACATGCATGCATACATACACACACATATACACACATGCATGCATACACACATATACACATATACACACATGCATACATACACACACACATGCATACACATATACATACACACATACATACACACACACATGCATACACATATACATACACACAAATGCATGCATACATACACACACATACACATACACACACATGTACACACATGCATACATACACACACACATGTACACATGCATACATACACACACATATATACACACATGCATACATACACACATATACACACATGCATGTATACATACACACACACATGTACACACATGCATACATACACACACACATGTACACATGCATACATACACACACATATATACACACATGCATACATACACACATATACACACACATACACACATATACACACATGCTAGTGTTTTAATTAAATATATATAATTAAGTATATAAATTTTTTATTTTGAAGTTTTTCTCTTACATCAAATATATAAAAATAGGGTTAGGGTTTTTATGCTATTTACACATACATACACATACACATATAATATATATATATACATTTATATACACATGTATACATAAATATACATATTTTAGGTCTAGATATTTAAGATTAGGGTTTTAGGGTTTAGGCATACATATAACTCAATTATATTTATATTAAGAGAAAATATAGAGAAAAATAAGAATTAAAATCTGAATATATAAATAAATATATATATAAAATATGATTAGGGTTTTAGGATTAGGGGTTTCGACTTTTATAGGTGTTTAATTATTTAGGTTGTAGTATTTCAGATGTAAGTCTAAGTCTTTCTGATTAGGGTTTTAGGGTTTTAATACCTACATAACATATATACACAAACACACATATACATATAATACATACATACATGTAGATACACATGCATACAAAAACATACATATTTTTGGTTTGAATCTTTAAGATTAGGGTTTTAGGGTTTTAACACCTACATAACATATATACACACATACACATACACATATAATACATATATACATGTAGATACACATGCATACAAAAATATACATATTTTAGGTCTATATCTTTAAGATTAGGGTTTTAGGGTTTAGGCATACATATAACTCAATTATATTTATATTAAGAGAAAATATAGAGAAAAATAAGGAAAAAATCTGAATATATAAATAAATATATATATTAAATATGATTAGGGTTTTAGGATTAGGGGTTTAGATTTTTATAGGTGTTTAAGTATTTAAGTTTTAGTATTTCAGATTTAAGTCTAAGTCTTTCTGATTAGTGTTCTAGGGTTTTAATACCTACATAACATATATACACAAACACACATATACATATAATACATACATACATGTAGATACACATGCATACAGAAATATACATATTTTAGGTCTAAATGTTTAAGATTAGGGTTTTAGGTTTTTAACACCTACATAACATATATACACACATACACATACACATATAATACATATATACATGTAGATACACATGCATACAAAAATATACATATTTTACGTCTAGATCTTTAAGATTAGGGTTTTAATTAAATATATAATTAAATATATAAAATTAAATATATAAAAATGGGATTACGTAAGGAAAAAATATGAATATATAAATAAATATATATATAAAATAAGATAATTATATACATAAATAAAGATAAAAAGAACTAGTGTTTAAATACTTTAATTATATATATATAATTAAATATATAAAAATAGGATTAAGTAAGGAAAAAAATCGGAATATATAAATAAATATATATAAAAAATAAGATAATTATATACATAAATAAATATAAAAAGAACTAGTGTTTTAAATAATTTAAATAAATATATAAAATTTAATATATAAAAATAGGATTAAGTAAGGAAAACATCTGAATATATAAATAAATATATAAAATAGGATAATTATATAGATAAATAAATATAAAAAGGACTAGTGTTTTAAATAATTTAATTAAATATATGTAATACAATATATAAAAATAGGATTAATTAAGAAAAAATCTGAATAATATATATATAAAGTAGGATAATTATATAGATAATAAAATATGATAAAATATAGATATACATATACACATATATATATACATGCATACATATATATACATGTTTTAGGTCTAGGTCATTTTGATTAGGGTTTTAGGGTTTTAATACCTACATAACATATATACACACATACACATACACATGTAATACATATATACATAATTTAGGTCTAGATCTTTAAAAGTAGGGTTTTAGGGTTTCGGCATACATATAACTCAATTAAGAGAAAAAACATATGAATAAATAAATAAATATATATATAAAATAGGATCCATTAAGAAAAAATCCAAATATATAGATAAAATAGGATAGTTATATAGTTAGGATTTTAAAATTAGGATTTTGAGTTTTTCTAGGTATTTAAGTATTTAGGTTTAGTATTTCAGGTTTAAGTCTTTAAGAGTATGATTTTTAGGTTTAATATAAAAACAAACATTCTAAAATGTCCATATCGTAGCAGATGGCTTCTTTGGATCCTGAAGAGAGAATGGCATGTCCTTGCACACAGTGCAAGTATCAAATTTATCGGAAACGACAGATTTGTACTGCACATGTTAGAGAGTATGGATCCTTTGATAGGAGTCGACTGGAAAACCTACGCTATCATTCGCATGGTCCCCCAGGTGTGCAGATGGACCCAAACGATATTGCACCGGTAACCTCTCGTGGACAAAAGAGAGCAAAAAGGGACTTAGACGTACAAGCAAGTACTAATAATATTACACAGAATGAACATATGGAAGAGATGCTTGAAGCATTTTATGACATGGATGAAGATCATGATGGTGGAGAAGGTGTCGAGAGTTTCATGGACACAACAGAAATTCCACGATTAAAAGTCGATGAAGAATATGAAAACATGCGAAGACTAGCTCGTTTACCACTTTACAATGGAGCAAAGATATCTGTACTACGTGCGTCACTCGCGATGCTCAATCTGCAATCCATTTATGGATGGCCAGATACTAGTGTCACTGAATTGTTCAGGTAAGTGGAGAACAAATTGGATTTCATTGTTGTATCACAATAACTTTATTTACTAATATCATTTTAATTGCTTATTGCAGGCTTCTTAAAGATCAATTTTTGCTAGAGAGCAACGATATGCCTCCAACAGGTGGAGATGCGAAAAAGCTTTTACAGTCCATTGGAATGGATTATACTAAAATTCATGCTTACGAATGATTGCATTCTCTTTTGGAATGAGTATGAGCATCTCCATGTATGTCCAAAGTGTGGAGCAAATAGATTTAGAGAAGACGTTGTAGGCGAAGCAATCCCTGCAAAGGTTCTTTGCCACTTTCCTATCATTCCATGAATTAAGAACATGTTTAGATGCAAATCTATAGCTGAGTTAATGTCATGGCATACAAAGAGCAGGTCTAGAGATAATGTAATACGAGTGCTTGCTGACTCAAATGCTTGGAAGAAAATAGATAGTAAGTGGCCAGAGTTTGCTAGTGAGCCTCGTCCATATGTCTAGGCCTAGCTATGAATGGAGTGAATCCATTTGGATTACGCATTTCTTCATGGAGCACATGGCCTGCATGTTTGGTCAATTATAATATCCCACCATGGTTGGCCACAAAGAAAGGTCATTTATTATTAGCTCTTATTGTACCAGGTAAGTATAAGGTAAAAAACATGGATGTATATCTTGCACCACTTGTGGAAGAACTGCGCATTTTATGGGATGGGATTACTGTGTGTGACATGTCTCAACCTATAAGAAGAAGAGACATGTGAGTGCAAGGCATACTTATGTGGACAATGCATGATTGGCCTGGTTATGGTGAATGTTCAGGTTTATCGATTTTGGGTTACCATGCTTGTCCTTTATGCGGACCATGACTCGAAGCACACTATTCCAAAGCATTACGTAAAACTATCTATGAAGGACATCATAGACATTTGCCTAATGGACATGTTTTACGTGAAGGAAAAAATTAAGCAGCTTTCTAAGCATGCTAGACATATCTCTTAGATGTGAGCTTGAACCCATGCGCGAGGATGGAATGACTGCTAGTGGGATAACTCAAAATTGGGAGAATGTACGAGCGACTATCCATAGGCTAGCTCAAAGGCAAGAGTGCAATCAAATGCAACCTCCTAGCCTAAATGAAAGAGATACGCTAGTTAAAGTAGACAATGACTATTCTTCGCAAGGCCTTGGTAGGGATGAATTAGAAATTGCTATTTTGGAAACTATAGTAGAATCAATGGCTAAACATATTGAGACTTTAGCAACAAAAATGGCATCCATGAAAAGTATGCAAGAACTTAGACTAAGAGAACAAGAGAGGCTGAGAGAGCCACAACAAAATCCTATGACTCAAATGCCAAATAGGAGAACATTTAATCAATCCCGTAGATGTCTCTGGTGTGATGAAGTTGACCACCCACATTGGACATGTAATCTATTTAAGGAGGCTAAAGATAGAATTTGGGTAACTGAGGTTGATCAAAAAATATGTGATTATATGACCAAAAGAGCTTTGGCAACAATCTATAGTAAAGTGGGTATGAAGAATTTCTTTGAAGCCTATACAAGTCAAAACGCATATGCATGTAGGCTTGAAAGTGATGATTCAAATTGTGAATTTTGGAACCATGTATATGATGTTGCTAGTAGGGGGAAACTAACGGTTGAGTCATTATATGCCACAAGCTCTGATATCTGTGCAAAGACATGCTGGAATGAGCCACTTGACATGTTCTATGTCTATGCTCATGAGATAAATATAGATGAAAAGAGAAAGCACGATGAAGATGGGAAATACAAATGTACTACTAGGGCTAGAAAGGAGACTTATTCGAACGAATCAATTAATGAAACATCTAGAACATAGCCTAGTCATGAAACTAAACAACAAGAGCCAGATAAGAACCTCCAAACAAAGGAAAAACTAAGAAAGTTGTAGAAAATATAGAAAAGAAAGCAACAAATGAAGATAAATGTCAAGATAAAACCAATGAAAATCAACCTATACATGAGGAAGGTGTTAAAGAAGAAAAAACTAAAAAGAAACCACCTACTTTCATATTGATATCTCAAATAGAAAAACAAATAGACATTCGAAAAGTAATGGATGAGGAACTTATGAAAGTGGAAGTAACTATGACATTAGAAGAATGGTTAGTTTTTTCATGCATGGATGTTAAAGAAGATTTTATGAGTATAATAAAAATACGGATAGAACCAATTGAATATAAAACTAAGTATATAGAAATGGAAGAGACACAAGAAAGTGATGAACCTAAAGTTAGTGTTGTTCAAATTAATGAATATGAATATCATGATCCGTTTGAGCATAAGAATTATTTGGGACTAGTGATTGGATATGTAGAGAAAGGAAATGGAGTCCCAAATAGTCACTTTACTCAAAAACATTGGGTAGAGGAGCTATCAAATCCATTGTTAAAATTGGAAATAATAATAAACCACAAATAGTTTTAATAGATTCAGGATCTGAAATAAATGTTGTCTCAAGGGATTTGTACAATGAGGGAAAATGGCTTATAGATAGAGACCATGGTTGGAAGATGAAAGTAGCTAATAATGCTTCTGGATATTCACTTAGTGCATGTGCAAATGTTCCAATTACTATTGGAGATGTTAGAGAGTAGCATAATGTTTTTGCTCATGATGATTGCTCGTATCCAATTATTCTGGGACAACCATTCATCTGTGAAAAAAGAATGGAAACCAAAGTACTTGATGATGCTAGTGTTTTTGCTAGATTTCGTTCTCGTGATGGCCTAAAATATATTCAATCTATGATGGTTTGTATTAATCATCCTCGCAGCTGTAGGTACTTAAGGAAAGCTCCTTTGACACATTTAGATCAGGATTTCAATCAAATGCCACTCTTGAGCGAAATGATGGTGGACTTTGGTTCGATATCTCACAGACTTTTGTACACAATTTAGATAGTGTTTCTGTTTATTTTCCATCTTGTGCTTTAAATATTTTACATTTCAAATAAATTCCTAAAAAAATCATAAAAACATATAAAAGACATTTAAAAAACAAAGGGTATCTCTTATCTGATGAAAGTAGTGAACATGTCTCTGAAACATCCCATTGATCAACACTTGAAGAACTAAAAATATGTTGTCAAAATAATTCTAATTCCAATATTCTCCTTTCACTTTATGAGTATACATTAATTCAAGAATATGTCTCTAATATGGAAAAAGAATATGAAGCTTTAGTGGAAATAAAATATAAAACTGTGAGCAAGAAGGTAAAACCCGTGACACAACCACTTCCTAAATTTAGTGATGAAATTATAAAGAATGTAGGTCATGAGCCAATCCTTAGAGATCCAATAAAAATTGGACATGTATTTACTAAAGAATCATTAAAACAAATCAAGTTAGATGCTATAAGTTTCCTTCTTTCAAGAGAAAAAGAATATGTTTTGAAGATTATTGAGCAACATGGAAAAGCATTTCCTTTAGAGCCTACAGAAATAGGATGTGCAGATCTAGAGTTGTTTCTCCAATGATTATTTTTAATGTTCCTCATATTCCTTGGAATTTGCATCATATTCTCGTACCTAAAGCTCATCTTTGAAAGTTGATTAGATTTCTTGAAAAGAAAATCAATATGCATATTCTTGAATCTTCTTCATCTCCCTATTCAAACAGTTAGTTTACTATGACTAAGAAGAATGGAAAACTTTGGTTTATCCAAGATCCTCAACCGGTTAATAAAGTGACCATTAGAAATGTGGGTACATGACCAATTGTGGATGAATTTGCGAAAGCTTTTACGTGCAATTCAATTTATCCATTGGGAGATTTCTATTCTAGTTATGAACAATTCCAATTGGCACTCAAAAGTAGAGACATTACTACAATGAAAACACCTCTTGGATTATTTAGGATATATATGTCACCACAAGGTGTGACTGATTCTGTAGCTCACATGATGAGTGCAATGAATTTGGTTTTGGAAGTAGAGAAAGATTGAACTTTGGATGATGATGGATGTTGTAGATTTTTGAAAGCTCATATCCTTGATTGCCAACAGATTTTTCATAGCTTTATTGAAGTAGGTTTAACCTTGTCTACAGAGAAATCTATTTTTGGTGTTAATGAGGTTCTTATTGTTGGTCATCTTTGTAGACATTATGGAGGGAAGCCATATCTGCAAAAAATTGACACCATTAATAAGATTTTGGAAACATGTCAACATGTGATTGAGGTTCGTAGATTCTTAGGTGCTTGCATCTTTTATGTGATTTAGATACCACATTTTGTGCATGTGGTTCATTGTCTCTATGTCTTGTTAAGAAAGAAAAGTAAATTTATATGGATTGAAAAACATACTCATGCAATACGTAAGTTAAATAAGTTGTTGCAAAAAGCTCTGATTCTTAAGCGTGTAGGTTATTCGAGAAATAAGCCTATTATATTGACTATGGATACTAGACCTATTGGTATAGGCTGGGTCATAAGTCAAGAAGAAAGTGAAGGAAATAGATAAGTGACTAGGTTTGGGGAAACAATTTTAAATGAAACTCAATGTAAGTATCCTCAAACAAAAGGGAACTATGGGGTATAGTAACGGCTTTAAAGACTGATAAAGAGAACTTTATAGGTTCCAATGTTAAAGTTGAAACTGACTGCTTGCCTCTCATAGGACTGATAGCAAATTGTTCATCCCCAGATATAGCTCTGCTTAGGTGGATTTCATATATAAAGTATATTAACTCAGAGTTAGTTCATATTTGAGGAAAATCAAATACAGTCGCTGATATGCTATGTAGAGCTACGTACGAAGATAATCTTGAAGATGAACTAACAAAAAATGTGAATTTATGTAATTATAATCTAGAGGTTTATGTATATGAGCAATTTCGTGAGCTAGAATGTGATGATGAATGCAGAAATATAGGCAAGTATCTGAGCACATTGAAACCATTACCAAGTTGGTCTACCCAAAGGTTCCGTAATATTAGAAAACCATCTTATAATTTCTTCTTACGAGATAGTTATCTTTGGAGACACATTAAAGGTAAGGTCAAAAATCCACAACGAGTTCTAGGAAGAAAAGATCTTCAATTACAAGTAATGAAAACAATGCATGAGTCATTATAGTTGGAGTTAGACATCTACGGAAGCATGCGAACAACACAAGGAAGAAGAAGAAGCTTGGAGCACAACATACAATAATGAATGTATTACTAGAGAATGTACAAAGATAAGTAGCCCATTAGGGCAATAGGCATATATACAAGCCGGGGGGGAAAACCTCCTAAAGAGGGAGAAAAATGCCCCAGCGGTCCTAGAGTGTTCACACACATCACTACCTAAATATATCAACAAATCCCCCCTGAGAGTGATGTAGTGAACAAGTAGCTAGCACTCATGTATAGGGAAGTGCCAAGCTATCTAGAAATCAATCCACAAAAGGAAGTAAGCCCAAAGCTTTGTTGAAAGCTTCAAACTTCTCCCTAGGCAGAGCCTTGGTGAAAAAGTCTGCAATGTTCTCCTATGTTGGCACATATTCGAAATTGATCTCCCTTGCAGAGAACCTCTTCCTCGGATAATGATACTGCATCTCAATGTGCTTAGTGTGAGCATGGAACACAAGGTTCTTCGCAACTATGAATCTGCTCTGACTGTTAGTGAAGATGATGGTGGCAAAAGACTAACCAACACCCAAATCATCCATAAGGCGTCTCAGCCACACACACTCAACAGTAGCTGTGAAAGCTGCCCTATACTCAGTCTCACAAATGGAAGTGGCCACAGTAGGCTACTTCTTGGTCAACAAGATATACATGAGCTACCAAGCATGAAACAACAGCCATTAGTGGACACACAAGTATCATAGCCACTAGCCCAAGTTTGAGTCAGAAAAAGCATGTAAATCTAGCAGTAGTGATCCCCCCTTGGGATAAAAGAACCTAAGTAGCCGAGCACCACTCAAGTAGCAGAAGATGTGCTTAACCTCCTACCAATGCTTGACACTTGGGCAATGCATAAACCCGCTCATCCGTGAGACAGTACAATAAATATCTGGCCAAGTAATGCATAAGTAAATTAGGCATCCAATAGCCTACTGATAGAGGACAACATCAAATGCATCTCCAGCATCATGAAGACTCAATTGTAAACATATCTCCATAGGAGTGGCAATACGCTTACAATCTTCAACGCCAAAATGTTGCAATAATGTGTCAATATATTTCATTTGACACAAAGCCATTTCACCATCAAGTTGCATAAATTGAATGCCCAAATAGTGATGTAAATGCCCCAAATTAGACATCTCAAATGAGGCATGCAAATCAGCCTTAAAATCAGCAATATGCTTCTCAACAGGACCAGTAAGTTGCATGTCATCAACATAGACAACAATGATCAGAAGCACATCATTAGCATGCTTAACATATAAGGTGATTTTAGTTGGATTGTTCTCAAAACCATGTGCATTAAGATAGGCATGTATCTTCTCATACCAAGCACGTGGTGCTTGCTTTAAACCATATGATGCCTTCTTTAACCAGCACACCTACTTTAACTATGATATGTATATATTCCTACATTGTGCTATTGTTATTTTAAGATAGTAAGAACTTCAATACTACTCTGACCTCATTGCTTTTGCAAACGTTTGCTATTGAAAAAAGTGGGAGTTGAAGATGGATGCATGAAGGAACTACGACAAGCGGATGAAGGAAATTCTGTTGGCGATGTATGAATGCTTGCTTGCTTTCATGATTAACGTTGTCAGACATATTTAAGCGCCATACTAGGAAGAATATTGTTTTGACATTTTGTAACCCAATTCATGGGTGATTTGGTACACAAATGATTAAAACGTGATAAGTTGTTGATTAATTGTAAGGTTATTTGGTAACAACTACGAAATCCACGAGCTATTGTTCTGCGTTTTCTTCTCCTCCCATTTTCAACGCGAAGTTTTGATGAAAATGCCTATCGACCCTTCACTTGAAACTTGCATTATTATCGATATACTTCAGAATCAACAACTATAAGCTTCATCAAAAGAAATGTGAAAAACTTATGTTATGATACTAAGAGTTTAAAAAGTTGTTTATACAGTATATATAAAAGCTTACAATTTCGTTGTAAAAAAGGGAAAAGGACAGTGTGCAATATGCATCAGTGTTGCGCGTACTAACACTTTGAACATCCATGCCTGATAGTTGTTCCTGTCCAATTTATCAATAAAAGAAGGAGAACCATCTCCCATTTTACCTTAACTTGCTCTGATACCACTGTTGTGAATGATGGATGGACACTTCAAGAGAATGAGTAGGTATTGCCAAATCTTGCTTTGTATCTACCCTTTGATGCTTTAGAGTTGATAAGTGGACCTTTTTAGCTTTCCAATGACACCATAAAATGGCCTATGTACTTTGGAAATGATGTATGAAAAGGTTGAATCAAAACAGACAACTTTGAACTTCAAGTCTTCAAGAAAACCTTCTTTTTTTTACTAGACACCTGCTGTATCTTTTTCTTAGTATGACGAGCACAATAGGAATTGAAAAAGTTCCTTTTAGGGGTATCTAATTAGCTTATCAAGCTAACTATTCTAAGTGGAATCATTTAAAAAGATTAACTATGCTCAGAGAAATTAATTTAGCAAGTAAACCTTTAACCCCAATATTTTAGTTGGACTGTTGCAGACTTCGACCAGTGATCACTTCGAGGAAGTTTTCTCTGAAATGGCTCTATAGAAAAATCCTTGAAATTTGGATAGCATATAGAAACCTTTGAGCTGGTTCCAAAAATCTATAGATCTTTGAATTTGGTTGGGAAATGAGTGAGATATGATCTCCACAAGTTGACTGACTGATAGAGTCTATGACAGAGAACTCAGAAATGAAAAATCTAGATATATGTATTAATGAACATTCTTGTACAATGCCATAGGCATGAAGATCATTGCATAATGGTGTAGATAGGTGTGGGCTCGAGTGTAGGCCTCACACACACTCAGAATTGAGAATGAAAAGCTCGAAGAGTGACACACTACCGGTGACTTTTTGAGTTGATATTTTATAGAGGTTGAGTCCAAAGTTTGAATTTGAATTCAAACTTTGGCTCTCTATAGTCATGCTGCTACATCCTAGGATATATTCTCTCACATTGATTGATGCTTTACAACCAATAAAATCCACGAGTCCCATGGGTAGGTGATTACAAAGATTCCAAGTCAAATATGACTTTTACAAAGTGTAAATGGGTAATTATCTTCTAGCATTGGTTCCCATGCTTCTCCATATGTGTATGAACTACAAGCCAAATGTGTAGGCTTTTCAATTGCACCAACAGCTCCCCCTCAAGCCAAACATTTTGGCTTGGTCTTCATATTGAATCTTCATGTATATCCTGCAATCCAATCATTGATTTGAGCCTGCAAAGTTTGGTTCCATCCAATGCTTTAGTTAACAAATCTCAACACTACATGTTGGTTGATACATATGTTAGTTGAATGTCCTTGCTTAATAGCTTCTCTCTCACATAATGGTAATGGACCTCTATATGCTTGCTAGTAGCATGACAAATAGGATTAGCTTCAAGGTGAAGTGAGCTTGTATTATCTCCAAAGATCAATGGTGACCTAGTATATAGACCCAATTCTGTATACAATAAATTGATCCATATGGCTTCTTGAGTGGCATTGGCCAATCCTCTATATTCTTCCTCTGTAGAGGATAAAGCAACTATAGGTTGCTTCTTTGAAGACCATGATATTGGTTTATCACTTGCAAATGAAATGTATCCAGAAGTGCTCCTCCTATCATCCTTGCATCCTGCCCAATCTGCATCTAGTAGATCTTAATATCCAAGTCTGAAGTGTAAGGAAAATACAAACCATGATGTTGAGTACCCTTGAGGTACTTTAATATTCTTTTGGCAGCCTCCAAGTGAGGTGCCCTAGGCTTGTGCATACACTGACTTAGCACACTAACTCCATAAGCAATGTCTATCCTTGTTAAGGTAGCATAGTTCAAGCTTCCCACTATGCTTTGGTAACCTCTAATATCATCAATATATCACCTTCATGGGCACTTAGTTTTAGATTTACCTCCATTGGAGTACTTGCAACTTTGGCATCCTTCAAATGAAACTTCTTCAACATATCATGTATTTTTTTCTAAGTAATATAGATTCCAGAGTTATTATAGACTAACTCAAGTCCAAGAAAATACTTTAGTAGACCAAGATCAGTGATCATGAACTCCTTCATCATCTGATTCTTGATTTTTCTGATTCCATTGACATCATTACCTGTAAGTATGATATCATCAACATATACACATAGGTATATTAACTCTAAATTACTTCTCTTGATGAATAGAGAAGTGACTGCCTTGCTCATGAAAAAACCTTGGTCTTGAAGGTATGTGGTCAACCTCTGATTCCATGCTCTAGGTGCTTGCTTTAATCCATGAAGAGCTTTATTCAATTTGCACACATATGTTACCTTGTTTGGATCCTCATAGCCACGAGGTAGTGACATATATACCTCCTCTGAAATCCATCCATTCAAAAAAGCATTTTTTACATCGAATTTGATACATGTTCCAATTTTTAGATGCAGCCACACTCACCAACACCCTGATGGTTGGCATCTTGGCTACAGGTCAGAATGTTTCTTCATAGTCAATGCCTTGGGTTTGTGCAAAACCTTTGGCCACCAATCTGGCTTTGTACCTGTTTATTGACCCATCATAATTTCTTTTGAGTTTATAGATCCATCTCGATCCATTACCTTCATGGACTCTTTCTTTGGTACTAGTTTCCATGTGTCACTTTCTGTGAGTGCTTCAATCTCCTCATCCATAGCTTCTTTCCATTCTATCTAAGTTTTTGCTTCTTCATATGATCCTGGTTCTTCAATTGACAAGTCTTTGGCAAGATAAATAGAATGTTTAGTGACAAGGGAGGTATCATACCCATATCTTATAGGTTTTTTGCTCTCCCTTTGTGATCTTCTGATTGATTGATTTGAAGATTGAGGTATGGCTTCAAGTTTCTTCATTTTGTCTTTGCCTTTGGACTTCCATGCCTTGAATTCTTCAAGATTGATAATGTCTTCATCATCTGAGGTGGTGTCTTCATTCTGAGTAGGTTCCTCCTTAGCAAGACTTGGAAAATCCTCCTCCAAGTCATAGGGTAGTTTAAATTCCTGCATTCATTCTCATACCAAGATGAATTTTCATCAAAGACAACATCTCTACTAACCATGGATCCTTTATTTGAAGGGTTGTAGAGCCTCTACCCCTTTTGATTTAGATCATATCCAATAAATATACACTTCTCAGCCTTAGGGTCTAGCTTACCTCTTATCTGAAAAGGAATGTGTACATATGCTACACATCCAAATATCCTGCAATGATCAAGTGAGGGTCTCTTCCCATGCCATGCTTCATAAGGAGTTGTCCCATCAAGGGACTTAGATGGTAAACTGTTTATGAGATAAGTGGCAGTAGAAACACTCTCTGACATAGGTAGTTAGGTAATTTCTTTTCATTTAGCGTTGACCTAGTTGTTTCAACAATCAACCTATTTCTTCTCTCAGCTACCCCATTCTGTTCAGGATCATACCTTGTGGTGATTTCTCTCTTGATTCCTCTGTCCTGCAAGAATGCTTCAAACTCATTGGAGAAGTACTCACCTCCTTTATCTGACCTTAGCCTCTTTAGATTCTTCCCTGTATGATTCTCAACAAGTGCAAGATACCTTTTAAAGCAGTTGAACACTTCATCTTTGTGCTTCATAAAGTACAATACACTCCACCTGCTATAATCATCAATAAAAGATACATAGTACCTTGATCCTGAGATTGAGGGGTCTTTGTGTGGTCCCCATACATCTCTATGGACAAGTTCTAGGTAGTCTTCATGCATGTAGCCTTTCTTTGAGAAGGGTAACATGTGAGACTTCCCAAACTGACAAGCACTAGATTTATATATCATGTGTTGTTTGGAAACATTGGGTATTCCAATTACACATTGATCCCTGCATATTTGCTTCAAGGTTCTTTCTCCTACATGCCCTAATCTTTTATGCCAAATCTCAAGCTGTGAAAGTGTTTGATCTTTATAATTGTAGAGTGCAATATTCTTTGTATCTTCTAGCTCAAAAGTAAAACGTCTACCTGCCTTTTCTCCTTTAGAAATTCTCTTGAACCCATGCCTTGGATCCTCCACAAATGCTCCAAATTGGTTGAATCTAACCTGTAAACCTTTTCCAGAATCTGTCCAACACTCATCAAGTTTTTTGTAATGGTTGGTACATATAGTACCCTACTCAACAAGTTTTGATTTCCATCACAAGTCTTAACATTCCCAACTTTAACTACTGAGTTCTTGGTGTCATCACCTATTTGTACTTGATGCTTACCTCTTGGTTCTTCAAGGTCAGAGAGTAGAGCTACATTGCCAGCCGCATGATTTGAGCATCCTGAGTCAATTTAGAAGAGATGGTCATCATTTGTACCTGGTTTTGCAGTCATGTTCATGATCAAAAGTGAATCATCTTGTTCTTCTATGTAGTTGTTGTAGTCCTTTATGGATTTGAATCCTCCTTAGTAGTTGCCATTGTAGTTGTTGTTGTAGTTGTTGTTATAGTTGTTGTTGTACCCTGGATGATGGTTGAATCTGCCTCTTGACTGTGAGTATCCACCTCTTTGATATCCTCTTCCTCTCTGATTCTTGTAGTTCCTGAAACACTCATCTGTAGTATGATTTGATAAACCACAAATGTTGCATGGTGAGGAGTTATAGGGTCTCCCCCTACCTTGCTTACCTCCTCTGCCCCTTCTTCTTGATGATCTACCTCTCCCTACATAGTTGGCTTGGGAGGTAGTGCCTTCATCTTCTATCTTCGTGTTCTTGAATTTATCTTTAGACTTACTTTTATCAGTGTATAAGGCAAAAGAGCTATTACCTTTGGATGTGTCTCCATTCTTGTTGAGCTTGGCTTCATGAGTGAACAATTGCCCCCTAAGTGTGGTATGATCTGGAATTTGCATGTCCATGTATAGGTCCACGGTAGTGGTGAAGCTTTCCCATTTGTCATCAGCTTTAATCCCATTGATCACTTGTCTTACTATCTGCTCTTCTTCAATCTCTTCTCCTATGCTTGCTAACTGATCTGTTACATCTTTAATCTTAGTCACAAAATCTGGAATACCCTGCTTAGGTTGCTTCCTTAGTGTGGTGAATTCAATCCACAATTGGTTTTTTTTGGCCCTTGCGTTGGAAGAAAAATAGGATTACAAGGTTTCCCAAGTCTCTTGGGATGTCTTAGAGGTTCTAATATGTGGCAAAAGAATATCAAAGATGGAGTTGAGTAAGTAAGACCTTGCTAATGCATCCTTGGCACACCATGTGTTGAGCTTTTCATGTTCTTCCTTTGTTGGTAGTGCTCTCGTTTTGAATGAGGGCACTTCCTCATCTCGTGAGATGTATCCATAAAGACTCCTTCCTTCTAGGTATGTCTTCATCCTTAGAGACCATGCCTGATAGTTGTTCCTATCCAATTTATCAATAAATGAAGGAAAACCATCTCCCATTTTACCTTAACTTGCTCTAATACCACTGTTGGGAATGATGGATGGACACTTCAAGAGAATGAGCAGGTACTGCCAAATCCTGCTTTGTACCTGCCCTTTGATGCTTCAGAGTTGATAAGTGGACCTTCTTAGCTTTCCAATGACATCATAAAATGGCCTATGTACTTTGGAAATGATGCATGAAAAGGTTGAATCAAAACAGACAACTTTGAACCTCAAGTCTTCAAGCAAACCTTCTATTTTTTACTTGACACCTGTTGTATCTTTTTCTCAGTATGACCAGCACAATAGGAATTGGAAAAATTTCTTTTAGGGGTATCTAGTTATCTTATCAAGCTAAATTTTCCAAGTGGAATCACTTAAAAAGATTAACTATGCTCAGAGAAATTAATTTAGTAAGTAAACCTTTGCCCCCGATATTTTAGGATTGTTGCAGACTTCGACAAGTGATCACTTCGACAAACTTTTCTCTGAAATGGCTGAATATAAATCCTTGAAAATTTGATAGCATGTAGAAAACTTTGGGCTGGTTCCAAAAAGCTATATAGCTTTGAATTTGGTGGAGAAATGAGTGAGATATGATCTCCACAAGTTGATTGATTGATAGAGACTATGACAGAGAACTCAGAAATGAACAATGTAGATGTATGTATTAATGAACACTGTTGTACAATGCCATAGGTATGAAGATCATTGCCTAATGGTGTAGATAGGTGTGGGCTAGAGTGTAGGCCTCACACACACTCAGAAATGAGAATGAGAAGCTCGGAGAGTGACACACTACCCGCGACTTTTTAAGTTGATCTTTTATAGAGGTTGAGTCCAAAGTTTGAATTTGAATTCAAACTTTGGCTCTCTATAGTCATGCTCCTACATCCTAGGATATATTCTCTCACATTGATTGATGCTTTACAACTAATAAAATCCATGACTCCCTTGGGTAGGTGATTACAAAGATTCCAAGTCAAATATGACTTTTACAAAGTGTAATGGGTAATTATCTTCTAGCATTGGTTCCCATGGTTCTCCATATATGTATGAACTGCAAGCCAAATGTGTAGGCTTGTGAATTGCACCAACACACTACACTGTCCACCTGTAAAAAGAGGCAGAAAGGTATCATACATGTCTTTGGAGCTAACAAATGTCTCCCTAGTACATGAAAGCAATGGCTGAATAGCATCTTCCACAAAAACAACATCACGGCTAACCAGAATGCATTTAGTCTATGGATGATACAGACGATAGCCTTTACTTTCAGAACTATAGCCAACAAAAATACATTTTACTACTTTATCATATAGTTTTCTGCGATGTTGTTGAGGCACTAATGCATATGCCAAACAACCAAAAACAAGGAGATGTGCAACAAATGGTTTGCGATCATGCCAAGCCTCATATGGAGTGATAGATTGTAGCGCTTTAGTGGGACACCTGTTAAGTACATAAGCTACACACATGACAACCTCAAGCCAGAAACTATGTGGTAAAACCTAACTCTTGACCATACACCTCACCATCTCCATGAGTGACATGTTCTTTCGTTCAACAACCCCATTCTATAGAGGTGTATATGGCACTGTACACTAGTGTTTTATCCCACGTTCAATGAGAAATGCATTAAAATCAGAAGACATATATTCCTCCCCTCTTTTAGAATGTCGGGTGCCCATTTTACATGCTGACACATTTTTCAGCCAAAACCAAAAATTGTTTGAAGCACATGAACACTTCGGACTTTGGCTTCAATGGATATATGCATGCATGCCTGGAAAAATCATCGATGAAAGTCACGAAGTAAAGATAATTCCCAAAAGATGCATAGGACCACAGACATCACTATGTACAAGCTGCAATTTCTGAGAGCCCGAACTGAACCAGCTTGTGGAAAGGAAGAACATTGCATTTTGCCCAAAATACAGCCTTCACAAACATGTTTTCCTGGTGCCTCAAGTTTGGGCAAAGAGGATAGCAAAGATGACCAAAGCATGCATGCCAAAGCTTTGCATCTGACATAGCCTGAGAATCATGTACTACACATGCCAAATCATTTACACATCTTTCATAGTCTATGAGCTTATACATCCCACGACATAGAATGCTAGAAGCAATAATCACATCGCTATTTGATAGATCATGAACTGTAGACCAGTCATCAACAAATTTCATAACCAAGCCAATCTTGGCTAATGCTGAAATGGATAACAGATTTTTCTTGATCCCTGGCACAAACAAAGCATCTAACAAAGTGAAAGAACTACCATCAGCAATAGTCAAAATGATCTTACCAACTTCCATAATAGGATAAGAGGAGTTGTTGGCGCATGTAAGAGTATTCCCTATAGGGGCAGGCTCGAGTGAAGAGAAGAAACTACACTGCGAGGCAATATGTTTGGTCGCCCCAGTGTCAAAGTACGAAACATCTGAGTCTAC
This sequence comes from Ceratopteris richardii, assembly GCA_020310875.1. NCBI lineage: Eukaryota > Viridiplantae > Streptophyta > Polypodiopsida > Polypodiales > Pteridaceae > Ceratopteris > Ceratopteris richardii. The sequence goes on from CM035425.1 coordinate 136,007,177, forward strand.
TACAAACATGCACTGCTCATGAGAAGATTCGTCAAAATTGCAAACAGTAGTAAACACCCATTTTTCTTCATGCACAAGATTAGCAGACTCCGTTTTTGGTGTAGAGGCTTCTACAACAACCATTCTAGCCTCTTTCTTCTTTGCCTCTTTAGCAGCCAGTTTTGGACCGTTCTTTATGATATGATCATTCCCTTTACAATACTTGCAAAACAATTTCTGCTTTTTTGATTTTTTTCTCATCTTTATCTTGGTTCTTCGAATGTGCAGCATTTGCAGATTTTTGCTTACTAGTAGAAGAGCTCCATTTTCCTTTCCACTTCTGACTAGCCAGGAAAGCTTGATCTGCAACATGCATAATAGATCTGTTTTGCCTAGTCTAATGTTCCTACAATAGAACAGAGACTAACTCCTCAAATGACAAGGCATTTGGATTGCCTTTCATCATCAATCAAAGAGTAGAAGCAAAACTCTAATATGAATCAGGAAGACCATTCAAAATGGTCTACACAAGTGAGCTATCTGGTATAACCTCATCTTAGCATAAATCAATTGTTCCTTCAAGTCTTTGATCTTTGTTAGAAAACTGTCCATAGAGTCACCTTCATTCATGTGCTCACTCTCCAAGTGTTTTTGGAGGTAAGCAACATGAGCCTCATTCCTAGGTTGGTACAATGTGGTAAGTGTATCCCAAGCATCCTTACCTGTTCTCCAAGAACGAAGGTGAGAAATAATGGCACGTTTGACAGACAAAGCTATCAATGCATGTGCTTGAGCATCTCTGCCATCCCAACAAATCTGGTCTGCAAGAGGTGCAGCAAAAACTGTAGCATGAAGAAGAATATGCAGAATATCATCATCTTCGACACCTTCTACATCAACTTCAGTACCTGTAGTTGTAACAGTTGCAAGTGTGATAGGACGTTTTTCAACAGCTTGCACAATGTTCACAATCCTTTTGCAACCAATACATGTCGCATCATATAAGCCCACAATGGGAAGTTGGTACCATCCAACTTATCCTCAAAAGTCAACATACAAAATACATCACTGCTCTCAACCATGACCGGTGATAAAAATGCCTTGATGTAGAAAATTGATTGTATCTCAAAAAGTTGAATTGAACTACCCAAACAAGTTATGCTAAACCTGTAGCAAACTTCGAGACACTTATACTGGCGAACCGGAATAGATATATACCTTTGGCACAAAAAGATAAAATAGCCTTCACAAGCACTGCAATAGCGCATTCGGAGGCTGAAAGGAGCTCATCAAATTTCGTGGTGAATCTGAGACTACAACCCGAGAGGTGTAGAGGATGCCCTAGATGAAGCGGCAACCTGCTGTGATATCAACTGTTGGAGTTAGAAGTTGCGGAAGCACACGAACAACATAAGGAAGAAGAAGAAGCTTGGAGCACAACACACAATACTGAATGTATTACTAGAGAATGTACAAAGATAAGTAGCCTATTAGGGAAATAGGCGTATATACAAGCCGGGGGAAAAATACCTCCTTAAGAGGGAAAAAAGTACCTCCGCAGTCCTAGAGTGTTCACACACATCAGTACCTAAATATATCAATAATTATGGGCTCCCATACCAGTGAAAACGTCTTCCAATTCATGGTGTCATACCTACACTAAACCAAATATATATATTCCATGTAATGGAATATGCAAGTGGACTCTAATGAATCCCATATCCTAAAATGATATGAGTGGGCTCAAATGAGTCCCATGTCCTTGAACTAGTATAGTTTGGTTCTAGTCAACAATGTGACAATGGATATCCGCTTCCGTTCCAAACCAACTTGTTCCTAGGTACCAAGACTAAGCCTAGGTACCTCTTTGTAGATCCCGATATACATATATGTATTGGGTACCCCAACCCAACTATTTCTAAGGGATCTATGCTCTGAATCATAGAGCTTGTGCCATAGCTCTCGCCTTCCTAACCATCACTTGAATCATATAAGCACCGGTCGATGCTCTCTCATGAAACCCATTTGTGTGATCCCATCTTATTGGTTTCCTTAGTAGTGTAGCAGAAATGCTTCACTACTTGCTCAAGTGATGTGTATGAGTGAAACTAGTCACTCTTTGGGTATTCGTAATAATACCTCATAGTCTTCTAATCCTACTGTGAGACTCTTGTGAAGATAAGTAAATCTTCACTACCTTGGAGATTATCATAAATGTATCTCTTGTGCCTGTATGCAACTTCCTAAAACCTATAGGATTGCTTGTGCACAATATTAATGTTGAAGGTATAGCTCCTTCCCCTTAGCAATCCTATGGTCTAAAATCCATAAGGATTATTTGTAGGGATCCTATTCCTAATGAAGTTGGCTTATCTATGATAGTGTGATGGTACTCAGTGCATCGAATACATGCTTAGAAGCATGCCTACATCTTATTAATGTTTGTAGAAGGGGCATGTTACCATGCCATAACATTCTTACCTAAAGGCAAGTGCGTATATAACACCATGAGGTGGGAAAAATTTCGACAACATTTCCTCATCCCAAAAACTTTTAACCATAAGCTCAGTGGCACATAGGCCACCCAAAAACATAGGGCTGGATAGGCCCATGGCATGCATGACATAAACTTATATATGGACTCCATAACCTGCAAAAACATAAAAACAAATGCTAGCAACAATTCTCTGTGTTGCATAACCATGTAGTTTCTGCAATCCTCTTTCGTGCAAACAATCAAAAAGTGTATTTCTCGCCTATTGATCCATACTTTTAGGATTTGAACAATGATCAACATTTGATGTGTGCAATCCAATCTATGCATGTACATACAAAACATACTGTAACATAAAGTAAAATGCATGAAGCATAAAGCATACATCCTTGAATGGTTTGGTTCTAGAATTGCATGTATCCATTCCTTCTCGACGATCTTCGAGACCTCTGCACCTTCCTCCTGAGGTCCTAACATAAGCTTTGAAGTGTCTAAATACATCATATCACTTCTCAAACATAAAGCATGGTCAAATGATTACCAAAATAATGTAAAATTTACCCAAAAATGCATTTGTAATCCCTATTTAGACTTGTAAAAACCATTTTAGGTCTTGTAAATAATCAAAAACTGAAATATATATCATATGCAAGTGACTCAAAGTTAAATTACTTCAATCGCCTTCCTATTTTGCAAGATATGGATCCCAGAAGGTAGTTGCCAAAAACTGTTCAGAATTTGTAGACCTGTAGAGACCTGCAAAAATACATATTTTCCATCAGAATTTGTAGACCTGTACAGACCTGCAAAAATACATATTTTCCAAAGTTTCTTTTCATAAACTGAAATTAGACCTTGTGCTCTTAAAAATGTGCCATAGCAGGTCCCATTTGGAGTTTTCTAACCCAAGATATGGCCTTTCCAAGCGGGACATGCCAACCTATTGGACTGTTGGAGGGGCTAGAAAAAGTGTGAAAATGTGATTTTTGGGATGCCCAAAAGCATTCTTCCATCAAGCAAATTCTAAAATTCTCTCCATAACCTCAGAGAGTGGTATATGAAGATGCTTGGGCCTATTTTCACCCTTCCAAATCCTCCCTTAATGCATGCGAATTTGCTCCCCAAAAGAGGCATAAATCAAGATTTTTACTTTCATGCAAAAACTTAAATAGGAGCTTTTAGCAAGCTCGTAATCCACTCCTAATGTGACTTTTTCTTGGGTTTTCGCTTCTCCAAGGTAATTCATACACTATAAAACATGTGTGTATGCACTAATCCATAAGAATCTTCTTAAATATCCCCTTTTCTTATTCCCAAAAATGGAGTTGGGCTAAAACTAACACTTGAATTTTTTTTCCAAAAAGTGCAGGAAGGGGTTTTTAAGGAAGTACAATTCCATCTGTAATTAGTGCACCTTGTTTTCCCTCTTCCAAAATGAGAATTTTTCAAATTCAGGTGCTGAAAGTTTTTCTAAAAGAGTGATGGAAGGGGATCTTGTGGAGCTTCAAGCTCCCATCATACTGAGGTATATTTTGGATTTCTTAATCCTATATGGAAATGAATACACTAGACTACAGGTACGCATGTTTTTTACTACCAATCTATGAAAAATACCTCTTCTTTTCCCCTTCCCAAAATCGCCACTTATCCAAAATAGCTCCTAAATTTAATGTAAAAATCATAAAAATAGGCTACTATGGAGGTGCCTAAAGCTTACCCTTTGTTGTTTTTTGAGGGAATCCTTGACTCTAGGTGAGAGTACATATCTCATACTCTCCATATATGTGATTTCCCACTGAGACATTGGCCATCTAATGCTTCATTATCATTCTCAAAAATGAAAAGTCTTACAGAAATTCAAAAATAATCGAACCTGGAACTTGAAGGCATAAATCCATGTTGACAAAACCTCAAGAAAGAACGCAATGATCCCTTTTCCTTTGCATATGAGTACTTTTCCCAATGACTTTGGATCCATCAATCTTTCCTCTTTCATCTTCCAAAAGGGAGTTCCGTTAAGAAAGCTCAAAACATTTAATACTTGAAAACTCCCCATAAGAAACATGATGATATTATGGAAAAATCATGCTTTGATGGTGAGGTTTCCTATTGGAATTGTGTTATAGGATGGTAAGGATTTCGAGGTCGAATTCTCCTTGATCATGTCTCTTTCTTTTAATGCTTCATCCTCTTCACACATAGTAGAACTCCACCTTCTCCTCACAAAAAGATGGGCATTTGAGACCTCAAGCAAACATGACATCACGGCTGGAGGCGTTTCATGCTCCTCTAACAGGCTACTGTGTTGTTGCCTCTTTGACCTTGCACTGTGCTCATGCATTTGTAACAAATTTAAAAAGTGAATTCAACAAATCCTTCTAGGTAATGTGGATAGCCCAATAGTCTCTTCTCTGTCAAGCATAGGTTCAATACTTACATCTTACATCTATAGCGTGCAGCAAGAATGCTTTTGAAACCTGCTCTGATACCAATATTTTGCATCACAAACCAAAGCTTTAGCTTCTCCATTTGCTTGCGCACAAACATTGACTACACAGAGTGAGTTCTCATCCCAGCCATTGTCCGAGATCCTCTAGCTAATGAGAAACTTATCAAAATAGACTCTCTCTCCTTTTTCCTCTACCCTACTAATAGTATGGTGTTATACCCATATTAATATCATTTGACACTTGCATATGATGAAGAGGTACCGATGATGATCCATGAAGAGTTCGTATACCATAAATGGTTTGAGTGACTTTATGAGAGAACTTGTAATGAGAAAGCTATGTAATAAAATGTATTTTTAGGTACTAATGTTTGATGATTCCATGAAAAAGGACAAATTCTTGGAGGACTTTCTTCACCAATTAGAGCAAATAAAATTTGAGTGAATTGAGAGAGTCATTGAGTAATGAGATATTTGCATTTTAGTCTTCTTTTCTATTCTCATTTTCTTGCACCATGTTGATCTTATTTTGCATTTAAAATATGCATAAGTGATAGTTATGAGCACAAAAGTTGCATATCCCATAGACGCATGTCCATTTGCACCAATTTAAATTGTAATCCATTATGAAATCTGGAAGCAAAGCCTAAGTTTGGGAGACTTAACCTCTTCACCAAATGATCTTACCTTGTCTATGCACCATATTTGTTTGAAAATGCACTGAAATTATGCATGATAGGGTCTTCTTACATGACCTTGCATTAAGGCACAAACTGAACTTTACCTATGCACACAAGAGAGATTGAAAGGATTGATGTATGTGCACATAAGTATGTATGTGAGTGAGTGCACAAGCTTCATCATCACAAACCTTTTACCCTAATGATTGCACCATATTTGCTTCTTCATGCATTTCAGAGTATGCATTCACTAGGGCTACATTATCAGGTCATGCATAAACACATATCTTCTGATTCAATGCACATAACAAATCCAGCAAACTGATATATGAGATTATTTATTTTTGAAGCCACATGTTATTTTGCCCATCGAGGATGATATGCAGGATTGGTGGGGGTGAATGTCGTAGAGAATTTGATCTGTGTTTCTTTTGGAAGGAAAAAACCTATTGGAATATGTTGAACCCATAAAAGTCATGTTGGTCAAAGGTAACTATAGTCAAAGTCAAAGGTTCAAAATCAATGGTCAAAGTCAATATGTTCAAGGTCAAATTCATCATGGGTGAAGTCAAAGCATTCAAAGTTCGGGTGTCAAGCTGCATAGGTAGTGCATATTTAATTGTTCACAAAGGGTATAATTGTAGAAAGTTTGTTACAGGTTGCAAAGTGTATTTATGCGATTCTCTAAGGTTCAAAGTGTTTTTAAAAGTGTTTGGAAGGTTCAGGTGAATCCTCTCTTAGGTGCACAATTGAGGAATTAAAAGGCAAAAGTGAAGCTATGTGAAGTGGGAGTGTATGCAAAAGTGAAAGTATGGCTCCCGAATTAAAATTTTTGTTTTAGTCTAAATTCACTATAGGACAAAATAGGGATTCATTGGCTGCCCACTTTTGGAGACAAACTTGGGACATCAAAGTGAGCACCAAGATACTACAGTAAGGAGCATACATGAACTGACACTCAAATCAAGGCAAGGCATTATTCTTGAAGATTAAGAAAGGTGAGCATAGTATAGACTAAGGGAAGAGTAAGAGACATACACAGAGTGTGGGATGCAGAGAAGTGTAGTGGAAGGTGTGCAAGAAGAGTGACTTAGAAGTGTGCAGAGAAGTGCTAATCCATACAACCAAAGGTTCCAAGGTCCCATTGAAGCTGTGTGCGTGTCGACAGAAGGTGTCCATCTCTCCCCCTATTGGAAGCTTGAGTGCAAGGTGTGCACAAATGCAAGCTTGGAGAAGGTGGAGGTCTGGTGCACATAAGGTCTGTGGCTACAAGAACTTGGTTATTTTGTAACTTTGGTGATTGTGCATACTTTGGGATTTTGCAAAGAGAAAATTTGGATTGTATTGTATATCACTATTGTACTTTTCTTCTTATAATCAATCTACAGAAGCTTCTAGTATCTGTATCTTTCTTCTTATCTTTCCCCCTAGACGGATGATTCAAGGGTAGAGCACTGTTGTCATCATTCTCCTCTAGTAGAGAATAAATCCATCATTTTTCATGACTCCCTACGATGTTGTCTTCCTTGTGCCCCCCAAATGAGCCACCAAAAATCCCCCCTCTCCTTGATGAGTAGGTCCTCGGATGATAAATCGAGGATTTTTGAAATGAAAGCTTTCTCCTTTCGCCAGTAGATGTCAATGTTCCCAGACCAACAACATCTTAGAGGACTTCACATCTAATCGATCTAAGTAATTTGTTCCCTTTGATAGCTTTTTCACTCTAAAAATAGAGTTTGTGCCAAAGGTTCTCCATTGGAAAGACTCCTCACGTAAGACCCTTCCTTTTCTCGATATCGTCCTCCTCCTAGCCATCCTTTTTATCCCCACCCTCAAAAACTGCAGCGCCAATTTAGATGATACATCAAGAAAATTTTAGAGTAATGAGTGCGAACAAAAGTGTCACATGAACTGAAGTCAACCAATGCTTTTCATCTCCATTATTTTGTCCATATAAGAAAATACTTGTTACTGGAAATGCTATGCAAGATTGCTAATCTCTGAACCATTTATAATTGCCAAATAACTTCCATCTCAAAGTGAAGCGTCAATTCTAAATCCTTTCCTCAATCATATGATAAAAAAAACTTCACAAACTTCAATGAATCAATCTCTTTAGCATACACTAGTCGTCTTCTTTTGAACAGAAATTTATGAATCGATGCACCACGTTTTTGTGTCTTCCATTTGCCTTCTTTCCATAGCACACCCAATTAGCCCTTGGTTTCCAAGACAATATCTGAAGATGAATTGATGCACTTTCGATGATGTGTGATTTATGTCCTTGTCATGTATGGTTGGGATGTGAATCAACATGTATATGCCTTGATGTGCATTATCAATGACATGGATGGCGCTATTACATGCAAAAAAGTGACAATGTATATACTATTTTCTTGTCAATTCACCAAAGGCTTGCATGCTCGAAAAGTGTCAAAATTCCCCTCTATTTGAATGAACTTCACCTTCTTTCAACTACTATCCATATCTTCTTTGATGTTAAAATTTTGTTGGGGGATTCTTTTATAGAAAGGGATTTGAGTTTTTGTACTAAAAACTTTGATTGTAGGTAAAAGGATAAAGCTATTGAACTTGCATATCCACATCAATTGAGTAAAAAACAGGCAAATCATGATTTCTCCACTTGGGTAAAATTGTATATTAAGTAGTAATTTATCTACTAAGAAATCTGTTATAATCTAGGATTTTGGAAAGAGAGGGCATGTAGACTTGGAGGTTTATTTTGGTAATGTTCCTTTCATATATAAACATGCGTATCTATCGTGTATCCAAAGCATGATTGTTGAAGTCCTAGCTCCCACTATTGCATGTTTTTACATCCTTAGTCCACCTCACAAAACTTCTATCAAAGTTTAAAGGAGTGTTCTCCGTCATAAAAAATGGTTATACCTTGTATCAGGGTTTAATTTTGTTGGGAATGATGGATGGATACTCCAAGAGGTTGAGTAGGTACTACCAAAACCTGCTTTGTACCAGCCCTCTGATGCTTCAAACTTGATAAGTGAACCTCCTTAGCTCTCCAATGACACCATAAAATGGCCTATGTACTTTGGAAATGATGTGAGTAAAGATTGAATCAAAACAGATAACTTTGGACTTCAAGATCTCAAGAAAACCTTCTATTTATGTCTTGAGACATGTTGGATCTTTTGCTCAGTATGACCAGCAGAGTAGGAATTGCAAAAATTCCTTTTAGGGCTATCTAATTAGCTTAGTAAGCTAACTATTCCAAGTGGAATGATATAAAAAGATCAACTATGTTCAGAGAAATGAATTTAGCAAATAAACCTTTACCCCCGATTTTTTAGGACTGTTGCAGACTTTGACCAGTGATCACCTCGATGCACTTTTCTCTGAAATGGCTGAATAGAATCTCTTCCAATTTTTCCATCATGTAGATGACTTTGAGCTGGCTCCAACAAGCTATAGATCTTTGAAGTTAGTGAAGAAGTGACTGAGATATGCACTCCACAAGTTGACAAACTTTCAAGTAGTATGACAGAGAACTCAGAAATGAACAATGTGAATGTATGTATGGACACTTGTATACAATATCATTGGCATAAATATCATTGCCTAATGGAGTAGATAGGTGTGGGCTAGAGTGTAAGCCTCACACACACTCAGAATCAGTAATGAGAAGCTCGGGAGTGATGAGTTCTAACCGCGACTTTCTCATGAGCACTTTTATAGTGATTGAGTAAACTGTTGAATTCAAATTCAAACTTTTGGCTCCCTATGATCATGCTTCTATATTCTAGGAGATATTCCTTCAATCAGAGCTAACCTTTTTCCACAAATTCCTTTGGGTAGGTTTTTATAAAGATTCCAAGTCAAATGTGACTTTTACAATGAGGTAAAGTGGTAATTAACCACTAACATGAGTTCCTATACTTCTCCATATGTGTATAGACTTCAAGGTATCCTTCAAGCCTAATGTGTAGGCTTGTGACTTGCACCAACAACTCCCCCTCAAGCCAAAAATTTTGGCTTGGTGTTCATCTTTCATCTTCATGTATATCTTGCAATCCAATCATTGCTTTGAAACTGCAAAGTTTGGTTCCATCCAAAGCTTTAGTCAACAAATCTGCACAGTGCATGTTGGTTGATACATAGGTTAATTGAATGTCCTTGCTTAATAACTTCTCTCTCACATAATGGTAATGGACCTCTATATGTTTGGTCCTAGCATGATAGATAGGATTAGCTGCAAGGTGAAGTGAGCTTGTATTATCTCCAAAGATCATTGGTGACCTAGTATAAAAACCCAATTCTGTATACAATAGCTTGATCCATATGGCTTCTTGAGTGGCATTAGCCAATCCTCTATATTCTACCTCTGTAGAGGATAAAGCAACAGTAGGTTGCTTCTTTGAAGACCATGATATTGGTTTATCAACTTGCAAATGAAATGTATCCAGAAGTGCTCCTCCTATCATCCTTGCATCCTGCCCAATCTGCATCTGAGTAAATCTTGATATCAATATCTAAAGTGTAAGGGAAATACAAACCATGATGTTGTGTACCCTTGAGATACTTTAGAATTCTTTTGGAAGCTTCTAAGTGAGGTGCTCTTGGCTTGTGCATAAACTCACTTAGCACACTAACTCCATATGCAATATCTATCCTTGTTAAGGTAGCATAGTTCAAGCTACCCACCATGCTTTGATAACCTGTAATGTCATTAATTTCATCACCTTCATGGGCACTTAGTTTTAGGTTTACCTCCATTTGGAGTACTTGCAACTTTTGGCATCCTGCAAATGAAACTTCTTCAACATATCCTGTATGTACTTTTTCTGACCAATGTATATTCCTGAGTTAGTATAGACTAACTCAAGCCCAAGAAAATACTTTAGTAGACCAAGATCATTGATCTTGAACTCCTTCATCATCTGGCTTTTGATTTGTCTGATTCTATTACCATTATTACCTGTGATTATGATGTCATCAACATAAACACATAGGTATATTTCCTCTCAATTACTTCTCTTGATGAATATAGAAGTGTCTACCTTGCTCATGAAAAAACCTTGGTCTTGTAGGTATGTGGTTAACCTGTAATTCCATGCCCTAGGTGCCTACTTTAATCCATATAAAGCCGTTTTCAATTTACAAACATATGTTACCTTGTTAGGGTCCTCATAGCTAGGAGGTTGTGACATATATACCTCCTCTGAAATCCATCCATTCAAGAAAGAATTCTTGACATCCATTTGGTACATGTTCCAATTTCTTGATGCACCCACAATTACCAACACTCTGATTGTTAGCATCTTGGCCACAGGTGAGAATGTCTCTTCATAGTCAATGGCTTGGGTTTGTGAAAAACCCTTGTCTACCAATCTGGCTTTGTACTTGCTAATTGACCCATCAAAATTTCCTTTAAGTTTATAGATCCATCTGGATCCTATTACCTTCATGGATTCCTTCTTTGGTACTAGTTCCCATGTGTCACTTTCCTTGAGTGCTTCTATCTCCTCATCCATAGCTTCTTTCCATTTTGTCTTGGTCATGGCTTCTTCATATGATCCTGGTTCTTCAATTGGCAAATCTTTGGCAAGATAAATAGAATGTTTAGTAACAATAGATCTATCACACCCATATCTGATAGGTTTTTTGCTCTCTCTTTGTGATCTTCTGATTGATTGAGTTGAAGATTCAGGTATATCTTCAAGATTCTTCATCTTCATTTTGCCCTTGGACTTCCATGCCTTGAACTCTTCAAGGTTGATGATGTCTTCATCATCTGAATTTGAGTCTTCATTCTGAGTAGGTTCCTCCTTTGCAAGACTTGGAAACTCCTCTTGCAAATCATAGGGTAGTTTAAACTTCCTGCATTCATTCTCATACGAAGAATCATTTTCATCAAATACAACATCTCTACTAACCATGAATCCCTTATTGGAAGGGTTATAAAACCTGTATCCTTTCTGATTTAGATCATATCCAATAAAGATGCACTTCTTAGCCTTAGGGTCTAGCTTACCTCTTATCTGAGAAGGAATGTGTACATATGCTACACATCCAAATATCCTGTAATGGTCTAGTGAAGGTCTCTTACCATGCCATGCTTCATAGGGTGTCATCCCATCAAGTGACTTAGATGGTAACTTGTTTACGAGATAAGTGGCAGTGGAAACACTCTCTGCCCATAGATAGTTAGGTAACTTTTTTTCATTCAACATAGACCTAGCTGTCTCAACAATCAACTTATTTCTTCTCTTAGCTACCCCATTCTGTTCAGGAGTATACCTTGTGGTGATTTCTCTTTTCATACCTCTGTCCTGCAAGAAGTTTTCAAAGTCATTGGAGAAGTACTCACCTCCTCCATTTGACCTTAGCCTCTTCAAGTTCTTCCCTGTCTGATCCTCAACAAGTGCAAGATATTTTTTAAAACAATTAAACACCTCATCCTTGTGCTTCATGAAGTACAATAGAGTCCACCTACAATAATCATCAATGAAAGATACATAGTACTTTGATCTTGAGATTGAGGAGTCTTTGCTTGGTCCCCATACATCTGTGTGGACAAGTTCTAGGTAGTCTTCATGCATGTAACCTTTCCTTGAGAAGGGTAACCTGTGAGACTTCCCAAATTCACGAGCACTACATTTATATATCATGTGTTGTTTGGAAACATTGGGGATTCCAATTACACATTGATCCCTGCATATCTGCTTCAAGGTTCTTTCTCCTACATGCCCTAATCTTTTGTGCCAAATCTCAAGCTCTGAAAGTGTTTGATCTTTATAACTGTATAGTGCAATATTCTTTGTGTCTTCTAGCTCAAAAGTGAAAAGTATACCTGATTTTTCTCCTTTAGAAATCCTGTTGAAACCATGCCTTGGATCCTCCACAAATGCTCCAAATTGATTGAATCTAACCTGCAAACCTTTCTCCACAATCTTTCCAACACTCATCAAATTTTTGGTAATGGTTGGTACATAGAGTACCCTACTCAACAAGTTCTGATTTCCATCACAAGTCTTAACATTTCCAACTTTAACTACTGAGCGCTTGGAGTCATCACCTGTTTGTACTTGATGCTTACCTTTTGGTTCCTCAAGATCAGAGAGTAGTGCTACATTGCGAGCCACATGATTTGAGCATCATGAGTCAATGTAGAATAGGTGGTCATCATTTGTACCTCATTTTGAAGTCATGTTCATGATCAGAAGAGAATCATCCTGCTCTTCTGTATAGTTGTTGTAGTCCTTTCTGGATTTGAATCCTCCTTGGTAATTGCCATTGTAGTTGTTGTTGTAATTGTTATTGTAGTTGTTGTTGTTGTAGCCTTGGTGATGGTTGAATCTACCTCTTGACTCTGAGTACCCACCTCTTTGGTATCCTTTTCCTCTCTGATTTTTGTAATTCCTGAAACACTTATCTGTAGTATGATTTGATAAACCACAAATTTTGCATGGTGAGGACTTATAGGATCTCCCCCTACCTTGCTTACCTCTTCTACCCCTTCCTCTTCATGATCTACCTCTCCTGCATAGTTGACTTGGGAGGTAGTGCCTTCATCTTCCACCTTCTTGTTCTTGCTTTTATCTTTAGACTTCTTATTACTGTATAGGGCAAAAGAGTTATTACCTTTGGATGTGTCTCCATTCTTGTTGAGCTTTGCTTCATGAGTGAACAATTGTCCCATGAGATTGGTAAGGTTTGGAATCTACATCTCCATGTAAAGGTCCATGGCAGTGGTCAAGCTTTCCCATTTGTCATCAGCTTTGATCCCATTGATCACTTGCCTTACAATCTCCTCTTCTTCAATATCTTATCCTATGCTTTCTAACTAATCTTCTACATCTTTTATCTTGGTCACAAACTGTGAAACAGCTTGCTTAGGTTGCTTCCTCAATGTGGTAAATTCAATCCACAACTGATTTTTTCTAGCCCTTGTGTTGGAAGAGAAATAGGATGACAAGGTTTCCCAAGTCTTTTGGGATGTCTTACAATTCCTAATATGTGGAAAAAGAAAATCAGAGATGGAGTTGAGTAAATAAGACCTTGCTAATGCATCCTTAACACACCATCTGTTCAGCTTTTCATGTTCTTCCTTTGTTGGCAATCCTCTTGTTTTGAATGAGGGCAATTCCTCATCTCCTGAGATAGATCCATAGAGACTCCTTCCTTGTAGGTAGGTCTTCATCCTTAGAGACAATGCTTGATAGTTATTCCTGTCCAATTTATCAATAAATGAAGGAAAACCATCTCCCATTTTAACTTAGTTTGCTCTAATACCACTGTTGGGAATGATGGAAGGATACTCCAAGAGGTTGAGTAGGTACTGCCAAAACCTGCTTTGTACCAGCCCTCTGATGCTTCAGACTTAATAAGTGGACCTCCTTGGCTCTCCAATGACACCATAAAATGGCCTATGTACTTTGGAAATGATGTGTGTAAAGATTGAATCAAAATAGATAACTTTGGACTTCAAGATCTCAAAAAAAACTTCTATTTATGTCTTGACACCTACTAGATCTTTTGCTCAGTATGACCAGCACAGTAGGAATTGGAAAAATTCCTTTTAGGGGTATCTATATGCTTAGTAAGATAACTATTCCAAGTGGAATGATATAAAAAGATCAACTATGCTTAGAGAAATCAATTTAGCAAATAAACCTTTACCCCTGATTTTTTAGGACTGTTGCAGACTTTGACCAGTGATCACCGCGACGAGCTTTTCTCTGATATGGTTGAATAAAATCTCTTCAAATTTTGATAGCATTTAGATAACGTTGTGTTGGTTCCAACAAGCTATAGATCTTTGAATTTAGTGAAGAAATGATTGAGATATGCACTCCACAAGTTGACAAACTTTCAAGTAGTATGAGAGAGAACTCAGAAATGAACAAGGTGAATGTATGTATTAATGGACACTTGTATAGAATACCATTGGCATGAATATCATTGCATAATGGAGTAGATAGGTGTGGGATAGAGTGTAAGCCTCACACACACTCAGAATCAGTAGTGAGAAGCTTGGGAGTGATGAGTTCTAACTACGACTTTTTCATGAGCACTTTTATAGTGATTGAGTAAACTTTTGAATTCAAATTCAAACTTTTGGCTCCCGATGATCAAGAATCTATATTCTAGGAGATATTCCTTCAATCAGAGTTAACCTTTTTCCACGAACTCCTTTGGGTAGGTGTTTACAAAAATTCCAAGTCAAATGTGACTTTTACAATGAGGTAAAGTGGTAATTAACCACTAACATGAGTTCTTATACTTCTCCATATGTGTATGGACTTCAAGGTATGCTTCAAGCCAAATGTGTAGGCTGGTGACTTGCACCAACAAATTTCTCCCCATCATCAAAAACAAAGTTAAGCTCCTACATGTTAACAGGAAGTTTATACTTTCTTGCACCCCAAGAAAGTGAACATAACCATAAAGTCACCGAATCATCATAAAAGAAAGAAGAGAGCAAACCAAAGGAAGCTAAGGATGCATAGCAGATTAAATCAACTGTTATATACGAAAATTTATGCATTAGTAGAGATTAGTTACATTTCCTTGCATGTTATTAGGCAAAGAGCATATTCATATTTAGGTAGGAAAGAAGTTGATCTAAAATAAGCTAATCTAAATGTGGGCATCTCATCATCTCCTCATATGTATCCATAGAGACTTCTTCCTCGTAGATAGGTCTTCATCCTCAAAGACCATGCTGGATAATTGTTACTTTCCAATTTATCAATGAAAGAAGGGAAACCATCTCCCATTTACCTCAACTTGCTCTGATACCACTGTTGGTAGAGATGGAAGGATACCTCAAGGAAGGGAGGTGGTACTGCTAAGACCTGCTTTGTACTAGCCCTGATACACTTTAGAGTTATAAAGTAGGCTCTTTTATCTTGCAAATGACACCAAGAAAGTACCTATGTACTTTGGAGTTGATTCTTTAAACAATTAATCCAAAACAGACTAGTTGAAGAATAGCTGGTGTTGAAAAACATGCTATTTTAGCCCATACATCTGTTGGCTTTTTTACTCAAAGCTCATAGTATAGTAACAATGGACAAAATTCCTTTTGAGGGAATTCAATTAGCTTAGATAGCTAATGATTGCAATCGAAATTATCTAAAATTCTCAACTATGCTTTGAGAAATAACTTTATCAAATTAGATCGTACCCCTGACTTTTGAGGGAACAACCAATAGATGACCAGTGAGCACTTCGAAGGGGATTTTACCTAGATGCTTGAACCAAACGCGTTTAAATTTTGATAGATAGAGTAGACTTCAAGCTCGGTCCAATAAGCCAAAGATTATATAAAATGGCTCAGTATTCATTGAGATATGACGAGAAGAAGCTGACTATTCTAAGTAGTCATAACAGAGAAGTAGATAGAGATGTTAAATGAGCTATATGTATTATAGGACATGATTGTACAAAGTCATTGGCATTGTAATGATGCTCACTAATGATGAACTCAGAGAGCTATGGTGTGAGCTACTCAAGCTCTACAAATGATCAAGGAATGAGCTCAGAATAAGGCACACTATGATGCGAGATTTTACAAGGTCTTTTATAAGTATTTCTTGTAAGTTTGAGTTTTGAATTCAAACTTGGCTCCAATCAAAAGTAACTCCACTAATTTAGAAGATATTCCTTTAATTTGGAGTCATAGCTAATATTCTTCCTAACTCCATGAGATATAGGCCTTTACAAGATTCTCCAAGGAATTAATCTTTTACAATGGTAAATGATCAAGTAGTTACAAGGTATAGTTCACATGAATCATCAAGTGCTAGTTCCACACATTGTCTTCCATGCTAAGACAAATGTGTAGGCTTGATCATTTGCACCAACATGGTTTGGCATGCATAAAGGTCATATTGGCGACATATTTGTACAAATTTCCAAGGCTATGAGAGCTTCCTAGACGCCTTATTGCCAACTTGCAAACTTCCCAATGTAGGCAAACTTGTCTAAGGGAGATTCAGATGGCAGTTTCTTTTGCATATTTGTAAAGGAGACCTTTCAAAACATAGCCCTAAAGATTTTCATCTTCAACAATGGTTATTTGGAGAGCCAAAGAGCACAAAATCGAGTTTTCAAGGTCACCATACTTTCATAGAATAAGCAAATAGAAGGCTTGAGGGATTGCCACATGGCAAACAATGATTGAACCATGTTGTACGATCACAATGAGCTCAGATTCAAGGGTGGAGATGCACTCAAGCTTAAAGCAAGGAGGATCCACGAGTTGTTTTTCATTGGATGAGCCTTTTTTGATGGTCAAAGATCAATAATGCAAAGTGTGTCAAAAAATAGTAGCTTATCTTACCCAAATTGATATCAGCATGGATCTGACGGTCTAGATCAGCCCTAGATCCAATGGTGGAGAATAAAGGAACCTATGTTTTCCCCCTTTGCCCTAGATATCATATAAAGAACCAATCTTAGCCATATATCTAATGGTCTTAATGAAAAGCAGTTGATCTTAGGGTTGAGAGTTGATTTCTCTATATCCAATGTCCCAAATTCATTCAAATAACTATAAAAACCCCCTCGAAACTCATAGAGCATCATTGTTAGGCATCCATAGGTCCCTTGCTAGCACATGGTTTCCTTGAGACGACCACCCTTAGTTCAGCATGTGAGGATCCAAGGTGGGCTAGTAAGAGCATAATTCCTAGAATCAATTTTAATTAGACTTTCAATCTAGGATAGGCTCATAGACTCAATGGTTTCTCTTTCTTTGCTCACCCTCAATGGTGCATGTGAGTGACTTAGTGTTGATTTTATGAATCTTACACTTCTTTAGAAACACACTATGATCCTAGAAAGATATAGAGTCAATGAAGTGGAACCTATCCTCTTACGTGTGACATTTGGTTGAATTGTCATGGTGAGAGGGTCGTGCGGACCGCCTTTGACCACTAGCATGCTTAAGCTTCATGTATCACCAAATTCATGTACCTGTATGGCATTACAATATCTTTTAATTCATGTCTCTTATCTCTTAGTCTCTTATATGTTTTTACATGTCTCCTTCTATCTCTTTCTATGTGTGAGAAGGCTCCGTAGTCTTGCGTTGAACTAGTGGGGATGATCCATTGAGATTGAGAGAATAGGTTTCTATTCATTCATAAGTTATGACCACATGCATTCAATCCACCCACAAACACCCATCCATATGTTTTAGTTTTGAAAGTGTATGAGAAGCTCCATTCTTGGACCATTCTTCCTTTTGGAAATGATTGATGTGTGTGGTTTTCTTTTTGTTCTCGTCATGCATACATCCACAAGAACCCATGCATATGAATTGAATTTTGAAAGTGTATAAGAAGCTCTATTTTTTTGGACCCTCCTTCCTTTCCAAATTGATTCATGTGAATGGTTTTCTTTTGTCCTCATCATTCAAGTTCATGCGTTTATCTGGCATTCATATGTTCCCATTTCCATAATCAACTCATGATATCTCTCCTCTGCATAGCCAACTTCATCTTCACCTTCATATTTTGATTAAAGAAAACCTTCCAACACTCACTTGATTCATACACTTTGCATGCCGCGACCGGACCAGGTCCACCTCGATAGCGATCACCTCCACACCACCGGGGCACTTTTCTTCCCTCTTTAGGAGGTTTTTTTCCCCTAGCTTGTATATACGCCTATAACCCTAATGGGTTACTTATCTGTGTATATTCTTGTGGTAATACATTCAGTATTGTGTGTTGTTCCCCAAGCTTCTTCTTCTTCCTTATGCTATTTGTGTGCTTCTGTACATGTCTAACTCCAACATGTGGGTTATCTTGTAATAATAAGTATTATTCCAAAATCTTGTTTAGTCTTATCCAAGAGCACAATCTAATGCTCCCTGATATTTTGATAAGACTAACGTCTATCCTAGACTAGGCATCATGGAGAACACTTATGAACAAATTGTGCAAAAATTAAGAGTCACCAACAAAAAGTCAAGGACATAACTCATCGACAGCCACAAGTCGCGATGGGACATCCCATGCATATAGGTGCAGTCATATAAGAATTTAAATGATTAATGGGGAATGTTCAAGCAAATCAAGGTAGTATTAAAGTGAGACAAAATCATAGCTCATCCTTCATGAAGGAACCTAAGATTTCAATGCCAAAAAAGTTCAATGTAGATCACATGAAGTTTTGCAGGTTCCTACAACAAGTCAAATTGTAAACTCCTATGTAGCCATATATATACCTTGATGATGCATACAAGGTCAATTCTATTGGAAACCTTCCATGTGGTCAAGTGTTATTATGATTCCCCCCAATCTTGGAGAAGGACATGGCAGTACCTCATGACTATTTCTTGGAGAGCTCACCACCATGTTTGAAAATGCAGATATGAGTCAAGAGGTAGAATCAAAACTCTCGAAGCTATGTCAAGATAACTGCCCTAACTCTACCTATGCATCAGAATTTAGGTAATTGATATGTGATGCCTATTGGCATGAGGATTATTTTATAAGCCAATTTAGATGGGGTCCAAGGGATGATATGAAGGAACATTTACTCATGACGTCAGAGGTTAAGACATTGAATGAATAATTCAACCAAGCCATTCAATGTAATAAGTGCCTTTTTGAAAGGAAACAAGAAAAAACATAGAAGGAAGAGGTCAGCAATGGAAACCCTTCCAACCAACTCCTAGAGAAGAACTTATATGTGACCCTATGTAGATAGAGGTAAGTAGGTTTTAGCCTCTTATCCCACAAGAGAAACAGTGAAGGAGAGATAACAAGTTATGCCTCTATTGAGGAAACCATGGCCATATTTGAGTTGATTTGAGTCGTAGTCACCCTTGTAGAGTAAGGAAGCAAGGAAGTCTAGTTGTAAAGGAGAGACCATATAGTCAGACCATGATATAAGAAAGGGTCTCATAATTCTAGAAACTCCCATAGAAATATATCATGCCCCTGTCAAGTTGATCCGGCCTAAGAAGACCCTTTCCCTTACAACCCTAGTAGATTTAGGTGACTCCTCATGTTTCATCGATGAAGGACTAGTAAAGAAACACATGATTCAAGTACTTTAGAAGAAGAAACAAGAAGTAGTTGAAGTAGTGCATGCATGAGCTCTAGCATCTAAGATTATTATCAAGGAAACCATACCATTAAGAATACACCTTGCTGATCATGATTTCCACATATGTATTAATGTAATATCAAATCTAATAGATCCTTTTATTATTGGAATCTCCTACTAAAGAGACACAATCCTGAGGTTAATTAGAAAGAGAATAAAATCACTCGTTGAGATATCCACAAGAACTCGACATATGTAGGAGCCAAAGCCTTCATACATGTAGTAAGGAAGGAACCGACATATATTATCTATGTTGCACCAACTGAAGAATCCAAAAAAGATGATCCAATGAAGCTCCCCAATCTGTATTGAGGCCTTGAAGATGTTTCTGCAAAGAAGAATGCAGATATCCTCTTAGAGCATAGACCTTATGATTGTGCCATAGAGCTTATGGTGGGAGCACAACCACCATTTGGACCAATCTATAGACTATCCCTTTATGAGCTTACTGAATTACATAAGAATATTGATGTGAATTTAGCCATGGGGTTTATTAAACACTCAAAGTCTCCCACAGGAGCCCCTATTCTAATTTTGAAGAATAAGGATGTGACTCTTTGAATGTGTGTAGACTATCATGGATTGAATAAAGTCATTATAAAGAACAAATACCCTCTACCACTCATATCAGAGTTGTTTGAAAGCCTTGGAAATGTAGATTTCTCCACAAAGATTGACCTTGAATGAGTTTACAATCTTTCCAGGATCAAAGAACGAGACAAATCGAAGACAATTCAAACAAGCCATGGACATTTTCAATATGTAGTTATGCCACTCGGTCTCACAAATGCTCCACTCATCTTGCAACATATGATTAATTATATCTTTGGAGATTTTTTAGATGATTTTGTGGTAATATACCTCACGAATGTCATGTAAAGATGGTCTTGGAGAAACTAAGAGAAAAAGTACTATATGAATAATGGATAAGTTCTCTTTTCATCACACAAAAGTGGATTTTTTAGGGTACAATATATTAGAGAAAGGAATATTTAAAGACCCTAATAAGATCAAGATAATCCTCAATTGGAAACCACCTTCATGTGTTTGAGATGTATAATGTTTTGTAGGGTTTGCCAATAATTACAGGAAATTCATCAGAGATTACTACAAGATAGTGATACGTCATAGCAAGCTTATAGAAAACACAAAATTCTCATGGAAGAAAGATGTAGAGAAAGTCTTTTAGAGGATAAAGTCAATTCTTCAATTGTGGTTCAACCTGACTTTACCAATCCTTTTTTCCTGGAAACAGATGCACTGGAATTTTCCTTGAGGATGATCCTATCCCAACATGGGGATCATGGACACCTACATAAAGTTGCATATCATTCAAGGAAATCCTCTCCTCCATATATCAATTTTGAAATTGATGATAAAGAACATTTTTCAATATTGGATGCATTTGATACCTAGAGTCATTATCTAGATGGGGCACCTCATAAAAATACTATGTACAAAGATCATCAAAATTTAGAGTACTTTATGAATACCTCCATTCCCAATAGAAGGTTTTTTCGATAGAGTAACTTTCTATCTAGGTTTGAATTTTTCATCACATTTAATTTAGGATGCCAAGAATGTCAGCAAAAAGGCCTTTGATCAACTAGAGAGTGTATTACTGAGGTCTAAACAGCTCGAGTTAGTAGCTATCTCTTCAAGCCACCATGAAGATTCAACTTTGACTCATTTGATTCATGTGACTCCACCACATGATGAATATTTTTGTAACATCAATCAAAAAATTCAAGAAGTAAATGAGTTCAAGGAAAAGAAAGGGTTACTATTCTATAAGAGCATATTGTATATCCCTCCATGAAAGTCAAGGATCCAAGTACTTCAACAACGTCATGGTAACCTTGCAACAAGATATTTTGGATTGAATAAAATTATAAAACTCATATCAAGGGATTTTTGGTGGCCTCCAATATGGAAAAAGGTCAAAGAATATATCCAATCCTACGACCCTTGAAATAACTCTAAAGTACTATGACATAAGCCTTATGGGCTCTTGCAACCTTTACCTATTTCAAAAAGGCCATGAGCTTCATTATCTATGGATTTCATAATAGATTTACCAAGATCTGATAAGTATGATTCCGTTCTTGTTATAGTGGATAGATTTAGATTGCACTCTTCATTCCAAATACCAAGGCAATCACAAGTGAGTCCACTACTAGACTTTTTATTAGATACATCTTTAGGCTTCATAGATTGTTTGATGATATTATCAGTAATTGGGGTCCACAATTCATATTTAACCTTTGGAGGATTCTTTAGAATAGTATCTCTATTGCACCATCAACTATCATCAAAGTGATTGTTCTGAGCTTTTACCCTTTGTAGAGTTTTCATATAACAACAATGTTCATACATCTACCAAGTAGACTTCCTTCCTTGCAAAGTATGGACAACACCCAAGGATGGATATATAACTCTCAAATCATGTAAAGAACCCAACTGCCAAAGATAAGGTCCAGTATCTCACGGATATTCACAAAGAACTAAAAGAAGATATCCATAGAGCTCAAGAATCATATTGGGGATAAAGTGTGGTTACTCAAAAATAGCTTGCAGACTTCAATGTGTTGTGCATATCTGACCATCAAAGATTTCCTGCGTTCAGCAACTTGGCTGAGATTAATCCACTCACTTTCAAGATCCAATTATCAAGTACCATGAGGATACATGTAGTTTTCCATGTGTCCATGTTGGAATCATATATTATTTCACCACTGAGGAGGGAGAGGCCTAGTACTTCACCACCTTTCGAGATTGATGATCATGAAGAATTCAAAGTGAAGCATGTCCTATATTCGAGAATATCTCAAGGAAGATTAGAGTAGCTTGTTCATTGAAAAGGGTATGAAATCTGTGATCCCCCTTGGGTACCTATAGAGAACCTTTAAAGAGCACCAATCAAGGTTCACTAATTTCATAAGAAAGATCCGATGTAGCCAAGACTAGAGAACATGACCACTTTTTGTGGAACTCATCAGCTCCTTCTAGAGTTTCGGGTTTTCGCATCGCGGCACACACATACTTTTAATAGTGCAAATCGACTTCGGATCATAGAAGAGTGAATTTCAACAACCAAGAAACATTTCCATCAGGTGTGCTAGGGTGTGTTGGAAGTGAGGTAGCCCTTGGCTCATGTCACAGGTCCATGGTTCCATAGTTCCAGTATATACAACATTAATTCC
Source organism: Ceratopteris richardii (assembly GCA_020310875.1). NCBI lineage: Eukaryota > Viridiplantae > Streptophyta > Polypodiopsida > Polypodiales > Pteridaceae > Ceratopteris > Ceratopteris richardii. Next base: position 136,030,088 of record CM035425.1, read on the forward strand.
AGCATTCTTCAATATTGAAAAAACATGAACATACCACAACTTAATCATACAGATGATGAGACAAAGATAGAGAAAGAATAGACGACATGTGTAAGGTGTTATGTAAGCCATCGCTTACTCATAGTATCATATATACCAATGTTCAATGTACAATGTGGGAACAAAACTCTCAACCACTCTATGTGATGAGAAATAGATGAATGAGTGAATGTACAAATATAACAAACATATTTAGATGTATGGGCAAAAATCTGAATATACATGAGATGTGTGAGCTAATAGGTTATAGAAGAGTGAATATGAGTGACTAAAAGAGGAAGGATCAGTGTGAAACTAATAATCAACAAACCCTCATTTGAACTTAGGCTATGGAAGACCCTAAGTTTGATATGTGTGTGAAAAGATCACATACTTAAAAAGTAGCAAAGAATGCTAACAACTTTGTTGCCGGAAATCCTCAAACTCATGTGAACACACCTTCTCAAACACCTCATCAAAATATGCATAAAGCATATACATACTGTTTCTCTTTTACCTATGCTGAATATGACTCCTCCTGATATGAATGCTACTGCCTCCATAAACGCCAAGTAGTACATGTGTGCATAAAGAGAATATGTACCTGAATACTTAACATAAGATGTAAATCTTATGTTAACCACCATCCAATGTCTTTGACGTAGCCGGACATCATCTTGTAGAAGACAATCTTCAACTACAACATGTAGACAGCCGATATTCATCATCAAGCTACTAATGGCCAAGTCTTCTTGCCATGAACAAGAGATAACCTCCTCTCCATGAGCTAGAGTGTGAGCACACCCTTCATCTTCTCCAAGAAGAATCATTAAGAAGAACTCCATAGATGCTCCTCAACATGCTTCAAGTTAACACCATGGCTACCCCATGTGCTAGACGAAACACCACCTCTATTGAGGTCCAAGCTCCAAGCTTGTGTTGAATACTAGGTGAAGGATGAATACAAGTGAGCCCAACCTTGTGTTTTTATAGTATTCTTTGTCCATGAAAAGCTATACCAAAATCATAACAATAGAGCATCACATGGCTCTACGATCGCTACGCGATAAATGTTCCGTTCATGAAAATTGTCACCTTCATCTTATTTTGAATAAAGCAAAAGCATCTAAAATCAAAGTTATCACGCTGCGCCGTTCACGGGATTAGAACTCGTGTGGACGCGTTAGGAGGCTCATGACTTAGCCACATCGCCCTTTTCTTTTGCTTGTACAAGAATTGATAAGAGAAGCTACACAGGCTTGCACATTTCCTTATACAAAGACTAGTAAAAGACTCTACATATGCGGTTGGCACCCGTCTGCTTGTAGAAGGACTCCAACTCAAAACAACACATGCTGGATCAAGTTTGACCAATAAGATATTGAGCAAGTGTTGAAGCAATTGGCATTGTTTCCAATAGGGTGTTACCCCCATTTTGAAGCCATTTGTGCAGTCAAAATTGCCATCAGAGTGACAGTTTTTGAGCTGAAATTTCAGCATTCATTTCAACTTTCGTTGAAGTGAAGATTTTGTCACATTCTTGTTCTTTTGTGAAATGGCGGGCAGCAATGACTTGTTTGGCATGCTTGAAGCTGACAATAAGCTTGATGGGACAAACTATCTGATGTGGCATTACATGATGAAGCATGTTCTTGTTGCTAAACAACTTTGGAACATAGTGTTACATGTAGATCGAAGACTTGTAGGTTCTTCTACTTCACAGTCTACTGTCACAGATGGAGCTTCTTCTTCAAGTACAGTGGTTTCTCCTTCTCCACCTACACAAGAGCAGCTTAGATGGGATGGAAAAGATGCTCAAGCTCATGCTCCACACATTCGGTCATGTTCTACATCGAGATAGACATGGGACACTCTTGCTTCTTTGTATGCCATGTGTAATAAAGTACGTGTTGCATACTTGAGGAAGCAACTTGAGGATGTATGTATGGCTGAAAATGAGTCCATGGATATGTATGTGACACACATCAAGGGCTTGAAAGAGCAATTGGCAAACATTGATGAGATTATTCCGGATGCATCACTCATTTCTACATTGTTGAAAGGATTATCCGAATCTTTTCAAAGCTTTGCTACTACACTCCGTTTGGTTACAAAAGGGAATCCTAATATGTATGCATTTGATGAGGTTGTCTCTCTTCTTTTGCAAGAAGACAAATTGAGAGTGAATAGGAGTGGTTTGATTGAGGGAACACAACCACTTGCTATCTCACAAAAGGGGAAAAGCAAGTATGGTTCAATTTTGGGTTCATCAAAACCAAAGCCTCAACCTTCCTCTTCCACTCATTCCTCTAATGATGGTGATTTGCAAAAGAAGAAGAGATGCATATATTGCCGGAAGGCTAGTCATACTATTGATGAGTGTAGAAAGCTTGCTAAACGCAATGAAAAGAAGAAGGAATCCGGCATGTCTATTGTTGAAAAATTAGCAAATGTAAAGAATGATGAAGCTAACATGGAGCAAGATTGTTGGGCATGTGTTGTTACATGTCATTATGATGCTTCTTTGCATTCTAAATGTATGGTTGTGAGTGAGGCTGATTCGGATTGATTCTTTGATAGTGGTGCTTCAAAGCACATAACATGACGCAAAAGATTTTTGCCTCTTTGAAAGATGCACCTAGAGGAGGACATGTGGTGTGTGCAAACAACGCCTCTTATCCTATCATTGTAGTAGGTGAAATTGAGCTTATGGCTATAAATGGAGGTGTGATTCTCTTGAAAAATGCATTGTATGTGCTCGATATCAAGAAGAACTTAATTTCAGTTTCGTTGATTGCCAAAGCTAGACTTTTTACACTTTGTTGATGATAAGTGCATGGTTCATGATTTCAGCAATGGCGATGTTATCGTGATGTTCGATACATTATGTAATGGCTTGTATCGCATGGATACATAGAAGAGGGCTGCCTCAAATGCCTTATTTGCTCATACTTCTTCCATCGCTTAAATGGAGCTTTGGCATGCTCCTTTTGGTCATTTAAACTTCAATAGTTTGCTTTACTTGCAAATGAAGGATATGGTTATTGGCTTGCCTACACTTGAGTCCATTGAAAAGCACGCATGCGAAGGTTGCATTCTTGGAAAAATGCATCGTGCTTCTTTTCCAAAAGATAGTCACACACACTACAAGAAAATTACAACTTGTTCATAGTGATGTATGTGGTCTTCTCAAGACTCCATCTTTTGGGAAGCATGCATATTTTGTTACCTTCATTGATGATGCTACTCTCCATACATGGGTGTATCCTATGAAAGCAAAGAATGAGGTATTTTCTTGCTTCAAAGAATTTTTAGCTATGGCTGAAAATTTTTCTTCACAAAAGCTTTTGACTCTACGCACAGATTGTGGTGGTGAATACATGTCACATGAGTTTAATGCTTTTCTTTGTCAAAGAGTTATTTGTCACCAATGTACGGTGCCATATTCACCTCAGCAAAATGGTGTTGCCAAGCGTAAGAATAGAACTCTACTTGATATGGCACGATGTATGGTTAATGGAAAGCATCTTCCTGATAAGTTTTGGATGGAAGCAGTCATGTGTGCAAACTATGCGTTGAATCAATGCCCTACAAAAGCATTGAGAGCCATCACTCCTTATGAGGCTTGGAATGGTCATAAGTCTATGATTAGTCATATGCGTGTGTTTGGTTGTTTGGTATATGCTCTTGTGCCATCACAATAATGTTACAAACTTGATGACAAGGCAAAGAAATGTAAACTTGTTGGTTATAGTGTTGAAAGTAAGGGATATTGTTTGTACCATCCATTGATGAACACAATTATTGTGAGTCAAGATGTGGTATTTGCTAGAAATTCAATTTTCCTTCTACTTGAATGCAAAAAATAGCCAATAGTTAGCTCACAAGATGTGTTCGATACACTCATGCCTTTGCTCCAAAATGGTGCGCTTGACTATGGCCATGTAGACAGCCAATTTAGGTTCAAAGGGCTGAAAAATTCCAGCAAAATAGTGCTGAAAATGTAGAGAATTTCCAGCCAAACATGGCTGAAATGTTTCAGCCAAAAACTGTCAAAACTACTAGAAATTTTCAACCACATATGGCTCAACATTTGCATCCAAATATGGCTGAAAATGTGCATGAAATGCAGCCCACATATGATGTACATATTGAAGATGTTTTACATAATGAACGCATGTCTATCAAGAGTGCACAAACTATGCCAAAGTGGCTGAAACAAACTTTGGAGGACAACAAATTGAGTGCACCTTTACTCGGTGGAACAAGATCAAGCTCTCACCATGAATCAAGTAATTTTGTGGATTATTCTCTTATTGCTACAACATGTAATGAAGAGCCACTTTCTTTTGAAGATGCATGTGATGATCCACAATGGATGAGTGCTATGCAATCAGAAATGGATTCCATACATAGGAATGGTACCTGGGAGTTATGTGAATTGCCAAAAGGAAAGAATGCCATTGGTACAAAGTGGGTTTATAAGATTAAGAGAAAATCTGATGGTAGCATTGATCTCTACAAAGCTAGATTGGTTGCCAAATGATATGCACAACAATATGGCATCGATTATCAGGAAACATTTGCACCTACTTCACCTATGACTACCATTTGTACCCTGGTTGCATTGCCTACCCATCGAGGTTGGAAAGTGCATCAGTTGGACATAAAAATAGCCTTCTTGAATGGAGATTTGCAAGAAGAGGTTTATGTGAAGCAACCTCCTGTATTTGCTATGAAAGGGAAAGAGCATATGGTTTGTCGCTTGCATAAAGCCTTGTATGGTCTCAAGCAAGCTCCACGTGCATGGTATGAGAAAATCCATAAGCACTTGATTGCTCTTGGCTTCACATGTAGTCCAATTGAAAGCACATTCTATGTATGCAAAAATGGGGCTGATCTTAGAGTGCTTGTTCTTTATGTCGATGACATACTCTTGACTAGGTCATGTGATGCAAAACTTGGCATTCTTATGGCTGATTTGCAACATACTATTGATGTCACTTATCTTGGTCTTTTGAGCTACTATCTTGGCATCCAGTTTGTATGCGTTGAGGGGGGGATTGTTATGCATGAAGCAAAGAATGTTGAAACACTACTTCAACATTTTGACTTTGAGGATTGTAAGCCAATTTCGACACCAATTGAGACAGGATTTAGATTCTCTATTGAGGATTCCAGTGATGCATTTGACACTTCTCTTTATTAGCAAGCTATGAGATGTCTTATATATGCATGCAACACAAGGCTAGATATACAGTATGCAGTTTCCCAGTTGAGTTGATTCATCCGTAACCCTGGCACTAAGCAATGGCAAGCGATGAAACATGTATTTAGATATCTCCCAAGGACTTTGATCTTAGGTCTCTTTTATGGCAGTGATATTCAACCATGCTTGCATGCTTTTACAGATCGTGATTGGGCTGGTTGTTATGATACTCGCGTGTCCACTAGTGGTAATCAATTTTTCCTTGGAGACTCATGCATATCTTGGTTGAGTAAGAAGCAGCCTACAGTGGCAACATCCAGTTGTGAAGCTGAGTACAAGGCAATTTTCATAGCTAGAGTGGAGTGTATATGGCGGAAGTGCCTATTGATGGATTTTTGCATGGAGATTGATGCTGCTACGCATATTCTCACTGAGAGTGAGAGTGCTTTGGCTATTGCAAGAGACCTAGTGTTTCATGCACGGACCAAAAATATTGAGGTGCATTATCACTATGTGAGAGAGTGCCTTCATGCAGGAGATATTGATTTGGTATATGTGCCTACACAAGATAATGTGGCAAACATATTCACCAAAGCTCTTCCATAGGACAAGTTTGAAGCTTTTCACAAAGCTTTAGGCTTACTACCTTGTGTGGGCTGATCTCTCACTCCCTATATGTGTTCACATCATTCGCTCCAGGGGGGTTTGTTACACTTATGTGTTCTTCGAGTAGCTTTGATGTGAACCTTTTTCCTATACATGGGCACTTTTTACTCTAGTGCTAGCTAGGGGTTTTTCCCCATGTTACCACATACTTGATACTCTTATATGTGGTGGTACTTTGTACTTAGGGATATTATTGAACTCTTACTTCACTTCATTTCATCGTCAATAGAGAGAGCTATTCCAGCCATCACCTTGTCCGTGTGTCTTGCTGTGTTTTTGCTCCATGTGTGTGCTTCTTGTGTGTCTCTTTCACTTCTACACACACCCAACACATAATCCAAAGTGGCACTCACATAATGTAGAGTGTTTCTTAGAGAATCCAAATGTGGCATCTTGGGAACTTGCATAAATAGACTTTCAAGTCCAATAATGTAGTTTAGAATGTTCTTGTACATAGTAGCATTTTCCAATGCTTCACTTGATGTACTGTATCCAACTTCAAATTATGATCTAATGGCATAGAAATTGGCTTACAATCAGTGATACCACACTTTTGTAGCATACTCAAGGCATATTGCCTTTGTGACATCCATATACCTATTTTTGTATGTATAAACTCAAAGCCCAAAAAACAGCACAATACACCAAGATCTTTCATGTCAAATTCCTAGATAAGGAGTGGTGTCATTTATCAAAGTAAATTTTATTTTTTAATCTTGATTATTTTATCTTTTCAACTGCTTCATCTAATTTTTGATTGCCCTATTCTAATTATTGTACTCTGACACATAACAACTCCTCTCTTGTAATATTATTATTCTAGGGAAGTGATGTCCAAGTTAAGATTTGAGTATGAATTGGAAAAATTGGCTTTTGGCAATACATTAACTCAATAAGCATGTAACATGTGGTATGTGTGCATGTCATCCAATCTGCCCAGAGTGGAAATGGTAAGTATGTAGGCCATTGTTCAATGTCTCTGTTACATGCTTTAACTAGAGCTTTTATAACAGATGGATGTCCTCTCTCTATTTTGCCATTAGCTTTAGGATTATATGCACTAATGAGGGGCAAACGTATACCATGATATTCAAAAAACTCTTTAGCTTCTTTAGCATTTAACTCTCCACGATTAGCAACTATGTTCTTTATATATCCAAATCGACTTATAACATCTTCTAACAAAAAAATTCAAACATTATACGTGGTTTTCAAGCGTAGTGCATGAACTTGTATATGATTCGTTAAATCTTCTCTTGCAGGTACAATAATGCATTTTATCAATTCCATTAGGCATGGTTACCATATCTATTAGCCACTTGTAATGAATGCAAGATGGATATGTAGGATGTAAAGGATCTCTATGTTTAACCGATGAATGAAATTGGCAAACAGAACATGTAGAAACATAATTATTAAAATCAACATACATTTTAGGCCAAACTTTGGTACATCTATTTTTCTCATATGTTCCATAAAATCCTTTATGTCTAGCCCATAAAGATTCATGCATGTTCTTCATAACTTGGAATTGAAGATCTCTTTTTCTCATAATTCATTGTGGATTTTTAATCTTACATTAAGCATGTCTCCAAACATAACCATCTCGTAAAAAAAAATTATAAGCCCATTTTCTAATATTATGGAATCTTTGTGTAGACCAACTTGATAATGGTTTCAAGGTGCTCAAATACTTGCCTATATCTTTCCATTGATATTCATATTCCAGCTCATGAAATTGTTCATACACATAAACTTATGGATCATAATTAGATAAGTTCACATTTTGTACTACTTCATCCTCAAGATTATCTTCATATCTAGCTCTAGATAACATATCAACTACTACATTTGATTTTCCTAACATATGAACTAACTCTCGATTAATAAACTTTATATATGAGATCCATCTAAGCATAGCTATATCAGGAGATGAACATTTTCTATGAGTCCAATGAGAGGTTAGCAATCAGTCTCAAATTTAACATTTGCACCTATGAAGTATTCTTTATCAACCTTAAAAGTTGTTACCATACCCCATAGTTCCCTTTTAATTTGAGGATATTTTCATTGAGTTTTGTGTAAAATGTTTACCCTGAATCTAATCATATATCTTTTTAACCTATGACCCAACCCATACCAATAGCACTAGTATCTACAGTCAACATGATAGGTTTATTTCCGAAATAATCTACATGTTTAAGAATGTGAGCTTCTTGTAACAATTTCTTTAATTTCTCATTGATTGAGTATGCATTTCAATCCAAATAATTTTTCTTTTCTTTCTTAACAAGTCATAGAGACAATCCACAACATGCGCAAAATGTGGTATTCAAAGCACATAAAAGATGCACGCACCTAAAAGTCTACGAACCTCATGCACATTTTGACATGTCTCTGAAATCTTACTTATGGCATCAACTTTATGCAGATATGGCTTCCAACCATACTTACCATAAAGATGACCAACAATAAGAACCTCAAAAGATTTCTCTATGGACATGGTTAAGCATACTTTGACAAATGATCCAAAAATCTTTTGAGAATCAAGGATATGGGCTTTATAAAATCGGGGACATCTATCATCATCCAAAGTGTAAACTTTCTCAGCTTCCAAGCAACTCTTAATGGGAATATCATCTATAAAGGGCATAGTAATGTGTGGAATGAAGTCGTGCAAGACCAAATTCATTACATTCAACATATGAGCAATTGGTTGGACATTGAGGTAATGTACACCTTCTAACCAGTCCAAGAGGTGGGTTCATTGTAGTAGTATCTCTGCTTTCTAGTGCCAATTGGAGTTGGCCTTAACTAGAATAGAGATCTCCCATTTAGTAAATAGAATTACTTGTAAATGCTTTCGTAAATTTATCCACAATTCGTGTAGTACCAACATTTTTAATGGTTACTTTATGAACCAGCTAAAGATCTTAGATAAACCAAAGTTTTCTATTCTTCTTTGGCACAGTGAACCAATGATTTGAATAGGAAGCTGAGGAAGATTCAAGAATATGCATATTGATTTTCTCTTGAAGCAATCTAATCAATTTTGGAAGGTGAGCTTTAAGTACAAGAATAGGATGCAACTTCAAAGGAATATGTGGAGTAGTAAAAATATTCATTGGAGAAAAAATCCTAGGATCTGCACATCCTATTTCTGTAGGCTCTTGTAAAAATGCTTTATTGTGTTTTTGAATAATCTTCAAGAATTTATTTTTTCTACTAGAAGAAGGAAACCACTAGCATCTAACTTAATTTCTTTTATTAATTCATTAGTAAATACATGTCCAACTTTTCGTGGATCTCTAAGGACTAGCTCATGACTTAAATTTTTTTTAATTTTATTACTAAATTTAGGGAGTGACTATGCTACTGGCTTTACGTTCTTATTCACAGTTTTGTATTTTGTTTCCACTAAAGCTTCATGTTCTTGATTAATATTGAAAATTATATTCTTGAATTCAAGTATACTCACCAAGTAAAGATAGGAGAATATGGGAATTAGAATTATTTTGGAAAAATATTTCTAGCTCTTCAAGAGTTGAGAAACAATGAGATGTTTCTATCACATGCTCGATGTTCTCATCAGATAATAAATACCCATTGTTTTTTAAGTGTTTTTGTTATTTTTAATGAGTTTTTTAGGAATTCGTTTAGAATGCAAAATATTTAATGCAGAAGATGGAAAATAATTAGAAATGTTAGGTATATTATGTACAAAAGTTTGCGAGATGTCAAACCAAAGCCTACTGTCATCTCGCTCAATAGTGGGATTTACTCGAAATACTACTCTAAATATATCAAAGGAGTTTTTCTTAAGGACCTACGGTTGCGCGGATGATTAATATAGATTGTCATGAATTGAACGGATTTCAAATCATCACAAGAATGATATTCTAAATTGATCTTGATATGTGAAAGAGTAAGACTACATCTATGGTTCGGTGCATGACTCGGTGCTTGCCTTTAGACCTTTCTTAAACAATGATGCTATTCTCATGACTAAGTGATGCAAGATACAAATGAGTTTTTGTTATAGATAACTTCAAAACATCTAATAAACAAGCCACCAAGCCCTAAGTCCCACACAACATGCCAAATTTCTATAGCTCGGTCTACAATTGTACAAAGCCCATATTGTTTCATTAGTTCTTTCGTATTTAGCCAAGGAGGTAGCGAGTTCAGCCAGAGATATGATGAACCTCAACACATTCATTACAGAGGTACGAGTCATATATATTGGTTTCATTGTTGACATTAATATATAGAACTGGTACTCAACAAAGTAGACAAAATAGATGTAAGAAGGAAATGAACTAAATATACAGTATTATGTTGTGGGAGAATGTGTTACAAAATTGAGATAAACCACTAGTTGATGATTACAAATCTGCATAATTTCTTCTCTTCATAAAGTTTAGTGGAGATTTCTAGTTCCATAAGCCAAACATGGATTTGATGTTACAGATACATAAGTGTAACATGGATGTATTGTTATGGATACATGTATTTTCCTTGACCCTAGAGGCACTTCAGCTACAAGAATCTTATAGAGAGAGACACTTAGAGAGGAGGAATCATCTGAAGCTCTTAGGAAAGCAAAAGAGCCAATTGACCACCTCATTTCCTCATTGATTGATGATCCACTTGATGAGAGCCATCTGCACGATCACCACCTTGCTCCTCCTCAACCTATCACGGTTCCCTACCAACCTTGCTTCCAATATTGACATCGAAACTTTCAATTGCTGCACTTTCCTCTAAGCTTTCTCCACTTATTGAGATGGCCAACAACAAGCTTTCCACCTTCTCAATGAGAACTCTTGAATCACTGAAAACAAGCATTGTCCTCCACTTTCACACCAATGATGGTTCCTCTCAGCCCTCCTCAAAATCATCAACTAATTTCTTACTTCCATTCTTCACCTTCTCTCCTCTATTACTATGTAATGTTTGTTTTGTGCACATTTAAGTTCTTAAATCCATGTGCTAGCAAGTAGGCATGTATTGTTTCATACCAACCACATGGTGCTTTGTTGTGTAAGGAACTCCATAGCCTTCACACAATTGAACTGAAGACTAGCTAGCAAGGCCACACACTAGGAAAAGAGATGTCTTTCCACCCAACTAACCCCTCCAATATATAGCTCCAAGTCCAAGGGGGTAAGTCCCTCTCAAGGGGACATGTGTACCTTCCATCACATGGGTCCCTGAGGTGGTCACATGGTTTCCAAGCTTAGGATATCACATGAAATCACATGGCTTCTAAAAGAAGACTCTCCAAGCTCTCACGTACAAATCAAGTGGCTAGGAGAAGCTTCCAATCAAGCCTAAGGTACTCAACCTTAGAGAATTAGACCTAAGGTTCAAGACCCATCTAAAATGGGTAAATAAACCATAAATCCAAAGGGTTTCACACCTAGAAAGCCAAGGCTTCTACTCCTTAGGCCCATGTAATTATACAACATTCTCCCCCCCTTAAAAGCATTTCCGTCCTCGAAAATGAGTGGAGATATATACCTTGGGGTATTCCCCGGTGCTCCACAATCAATCTCAAGCATCATGGCTTTCATCTCTCTAAGTTTGCCTCTTAATTCAAAAGGGGAGTTCTACCCCCACTGAATTTTAAAAGAGGAGAATCCATGTGTAGTCTAATCTTGCCCTAATCATTCAGAGTTCCATCTAGTTTGCATACGAAAAAGAACTGGGTCAAATGCAAAGTATGGAAAGAATGAAAAGGCTGGAAGAGAACATCCCTGCCTATTTCCTTTGTTTAAGCCATGTGTCATCTGGCTCTCCATAGCTCAAACATGTGAATTAGGTGGATATAAAGTGACTTCAACTAAATTACTACCTTGATCCATTGCTTTGCACCACTTGTGAATGGACCTAGCAAATTAGATGAATGCTTCTTCAGGTTTCTTTATCAGATTCATCTCTCAAGTTAGAACCCAACTTGTTCTGAAAGGAAGATGAATCTTTCATAATCCCTACCCAAATAGCTCTCTTTTTTAGTGAAATGGGTGGATTTCCTTGTTTGTAATTCGCCTCCAATAATTCTAAATAGAGGGGAATCTCATTATATAATCCCCACCTAACCAATGGAATGGTAAAGTTGGATTATATAACATCCTCTTTATCTTCAGAGAGAATAGCTTACCAAAAAGTGGATTCAATGTTCTTTGAAAACTTTACGTAGTTTAGAGAATCCACTTTAAGGGACTAGAACCCATAGGGATTAATCTAACTATTGTAGACTCCCATTGATTGAAACCTATTTTACTTGTTCTTCCAAAAAGATTAAGATCTTTATAACTACGTCCCAAGATGGGAACTCATAGTGTAAAAGATCATATTATCTTTAAGGTCATAAGTAGAAATAGATTATTCCAATCCTTTCTTCAATGTTTAGCCTTTACAAATCTTTAATTGGATCTCAAGCCTTAAAGGTCTTCTTGATCCTTTCAGAGTTCTCTCCCTAATATTCTAGATTTATTAAAGATGTTCTATGTTGACATCTTTCTTATTCTTCAATTGTCTTGAAATATCAAGTATCCAAAAGATGAACTTTCTGAGCTTTCTTTCAAGCTTGATCTAAGATCATTTTTATGCTCCTTGAATTTCAATTCATACTTTGGCATGAAGCTTTTAGAGCTTCATCCTTTGGAGTTTACCTTCAAACTCAAAAACGTTGATCCTCTCCTTATTTCTAACTCTCTATAAGAGATAGATACTTTCATATCTTGTTGGAAGAATTCGTCTTCCCTTTGAGAGGATAATTGAAGAAGATGCCTATTCCTAGTCATTATCTTCGTGATGTATTCCATTGGATCATGAGTCCCTTTTTCTTCTAGCCATTAAGAAAAAGTAGTCAACAGGATTCAGTACCCACCGTCCCATACCAGTGGGTTCCTCATCCAATCCACATAACTTTGTCTCTATACTTTCTCACCTTTTCTATCCTTATATATGCCCTTCATACAATGGTACCAAATTTTGAGAGCAAGGACTAAGGTGTTTAGATACACCACTACTAATCATACTCAAAATATTTGGTTGACCATTTAATGTGGTGTGACTCATCTTATCAAACTTTAAAGTTTGACTTGATCTTTACCTTAATTGGGTCTTTTGGCTTTTCTTCTCTTCTTTTGCCAAAATAAGAGATAAGACTAGGTCTTTCTCTAATAGATGGCTTCCTGTTCAATGCTTTACCCATGGGTTTTACTTGGGGATCTAGCTATTATGGTTTATACAAGAAGCCATACTCCTTAGGTCTATATTACTGGAATCCATAACATATGTTATGTTATCTCCATGGAGCATCAACATACCTTTAGGATTATGCTTATAGCTCATCCAACTTCTTTTTCTATCCCACTTAGGATTCATACAATCCTAATGGTATATGCAAGTCTTCTCTTGCATTGGGGTTCTTTGAGATTTCCCCATCTCTGAGAACTTCATTTAGTTGGAAGATGTAATAAAAGATATATGAAGTACTAGAATACAAGGAAGTACTTCAACTTTTATCTATTTCTTGCATATCTTTTACCTTTCAATACCCTATTTGGTCTTTTAAAGGTATAAGATGCAAGTTCTTGGGGACTTTCTCCCCTCCTTAAGAGTTTTCATCCTCGAAAACTACCTGAGAGTAAATTGAAAATTGTACGCTTTCAAAAGTATTTGAAAGTGTTTATTTTCAATCCTTTATTGTTCTTCCTAGTTAAAAGAACTATTGAGAGATTTTTATGCTTTCTTTTCTCCAAGCATACAAAACAAATGTCCCAAAGTTGAAGTTGAGATTACCCACAAATTCGATGTCCCATACCACTGAATTTACTTCAGTGGTAGTGTAAACCTAGATGTCACATACCATCCGGCTTACACTTCCACTTTAGTAAAGGTAACTTTAGCTTGAGTTTTGGGATCAAACCTTCTTCTAATCAAGTCAGATCTATTACTTCTTGGACTTGTAAGTGTTATTTCCACTGTAGAGCATATGTATTGCCTATGCTATAGTGGAATTTCCACTTACCAAGTCTCAACTGCAACTTAGTCTCAAAAAATTGGGTTTTCCATTATACCTTGATTCAGATGTAGTCTGCAAGATCCCTTTCGTGTCACTTGATGATAGAGCTAGTTTATATCTCAACTAGATATCATCTCTTATGAGTAATCTGAGAAAGAATAATTGATTTGCCAATCTATGTTGAAGTAGATGGTAATTCCATTTACTATATAGTCTTTATTTCTAGGACATTAGAAAATAGTACTTAGGGTTTATGACAACCCTTGAGTTTTACCTTCTCTTAATGCCTTGCATTTGCTTGGAAGAATAATGTTAGGCTTCAAATAGTTCTTAAGTTCTTTCAAAAAAAGAACTTTCTTGAACAAAAGATCTAATACTTTCATCTTCCAATACTAGGATTTTGTTGTACCATATTTTCTATCCCTTAGAGCTTTGAGAACATAGTGCTCTAAGTTACCACCATTTTATCGTGGTTTTAAGAGAGAAAATTTTTTTATTACTACTTTAAGTCTATGGCCTTGCTGATCAGGAATGCCATGGGTTTTTATGGAATTTAAACTTCCATAAGAGGGATTTTTAGTTTTAAGGTAGTTCAAGAAGTTAGGATTATTTGGACTAAGCCAAACTTAAAGGAATTAAATGGTTTATAGTGACCAATTGTCCTTATCACCATTCTTCCTAGAAACTAATAAAATCAAATCCTACTTAACTTCAAGAACTTAATCTCCCTCTTCATTAGGGCGAAAACGGCTGAAAAGGGGCTGTTTGCTAATGAGAGATTAAGGAAATTGACAAATAGAGTCTTTCCATATGTACAAGAATATAACATTGTTGTCTCTTTTAACAATATGAAGAATTTCTTTCTTAATACAATTTTCTCTAAAAGCGCCGCTAAAGTGATGAAGAGTATCGTATTCAGTGTACAATTTTTCGGTTTGATGCAAAAAAAGATACTTTGGCACACTACACAAAGCATATTCTCGAATTTCCAAGAAGGAATTGATTTTTGAAGATACGAAATATTTTTGGATTCACAAAATTTCATGATCATTCAGCGATAGGGTTTACACCAAATCAAAAGTTTCCACGTGTACAAAGCCTTTTTCTCTATAAATACTGCCAAAAGTTGTGAACATCGGTTTCTCGCTTTGAACATTCTTCTTCTTCTAAGTTCAAATGGCTTCTTCTTATCATCATCCTTCCAATCGTGTAACCTGATGTAAGGTTTACAACAAAAGAGAGGATTCTTTGTGGAAACCTCTTTCTCTGAAAGTAAATGAATGGGTAACTATGCTTCGTAGCTGCAAAGGTGCCCATAAAGTCAAGCGTGCCAAAAGAGACAATGCAAGAAACCACTGGAAGGGACGTATTCTTAGTTTCAAATTGAAGAGATGCGGTTGGTTTGCATGAGTACAACATGTGTACACCACTAAGGATCTTGTTCTAGAAAACCATCTGCAATTCCCTTCGTATTGTAAGTGAAATTTGACAATGCTCTTCTATCATTCTAGTTGTTTTTGTATAATAAAACATATGGTTTTGTACTGCAGATATCTTTCCTTCCAATATTGTGGAATGGCAACCTGTTGAATGTTTAGCAGGAACATTCAGAGTTCTTCATAAGGAATATGCAGAACTCATGTATGCATACAAATCTATTCAATTTTTCAATAGCATAGAGTTATTTGTCCATTACGCAGATTATCAAGTGCCATCAGGGAGGAGTTCTTACGGAAATCTTGTACATGTACCTGGTCCTTGCATCTCTTCATTAGATTGGGATGCTCCTGATCATTCAACAGCTTCCAGTTTTCTATGCAAAATTAAATTTGACATCCAAAAGGCAATGTCAGCAGGCCAAATTTCGAGAAGGATAAAGATTCAATGGTTTTTTCCTATTCATGGCTTGAATAGGAGAGTCTCTATTTCAGAGATTGATGATGTTTTAGGTAGGGAATGTGATAGCAAAGAAGTTCAAAAGCTAGGTGACATTATTTTATGTAAAGTTAGTCTCATTCTCTTTCAATCTCATATTAGATATGTGGACAATCTCTGGTTCTAGGATATGACTATAGAAGGTGGAAAAAAAAGCTTGGACTTTGGATAGCCTTGGACTTAGAGGAGAGCTGTCTAGAATTTGAGTTAGAAGTATTGATCATCCAAATTTTCAATCAAGGAAAATAATTGTCACTACAAATTGGAATCTCAGAAATGTAAGGGAGCTCCTAGAATACCTTGATGAGGTATCATCATAGTGTAGATTCTCAATTGATGATGCAATAGTTAACATTAGATCAGAGAAATCATTATCTTGCATGAGTTGCCTGCCACCAAGGGTGATTAAATTCCAACCCTTAAGATTGTAACAAGTTAACCCTGACATTCTTCCATAATGTATCTTCCTCTAATAGAAGCTTCTATTGATACTTCCTATGAATTTTCTTTGCAGGATGGTGACAAAGAATGTGTGGTAAATTATGAATTTTAAATGTCTATATTCATATTTGCATTTTGTAATTTACTTTCAAGCTTTTGATGAGGTTCTTATTGTACAATGATAAGAATATAAACCAAGACATCCCTTAGATAGTTTTTAGGTCCTTTATTTCATATTTCCATTGATTTTTATTTGTAGGAGTGAATTGATGACTTCAATTATTCCCCTTCATATAAACTCATCTTGGCATTTTTTTGTTTAATCTTAACATTCTGGTGAGGTTCCAACTAAGAAATAATTATACAGGAACTTGCATAAGTTAATTCTAGATGAGCAAGAGATCTAGAATTCAATAGCTAATTTCAATTTAATTATTATAGTCTATCAAAGGTGCACATTAGTCTCAATAAAATAATTTGATTCTATCCATCTTTTCTGTCCTCAAGTAATGCAAGAGAAAATATCATGGTACACATAACAAGTAATATAAGAGAGGGTGGAGAACCTGGTGCAAATTCCAATCCAAGGTTTGATATTTCAAAATATGAAGAGCATGACTTAAGGCATAAAACAGAGGAGACGAGATTAGAGAAGACGACCGATGCAAGCGACTAGTGCAATCTGAACTTGTCGGATGGCCCTTATCGCTTAGATCGGTCATGTTAGCAAACTACACGAGAGACTTCAACAAGTGACCTTGCGTAAAGATTTCAGTCATGAGTATAAAAACAAGTAGCAACAACTCATCTGATGCAAGGTTGCTAAAAGGGGATCCTATGTTGAAATGGAGAATACGATCGATGCAAGCGATAGGGGCAATACAAAATTCTTGGATTCCCCGTATCGCTTGCATCGTTCGTGTCCTCTTAGTTCTTTATATTCTTCTGTATCTTCTCCAATTTAAACTTTCCAACAGTAATGAAGTAAGAAACCCACAATGTAGTCATATTTGTGACACGAACAAATTTAATTGGACCATGCAATGAACTTTTGTTTAACTATCAAGAGGTTCAATACAAATGTATAATTCTCAAGGCATATAAATATTGTAAAGGCAAATAAATATGGTTACAATGACCATCTTCCAGATGAAGATTGGCATAAGTACATACAATTTGTACATAAATAAATCTTCCAACCTATGTTGGTTTTACAATAGATTTCAATCTAAGACTCAAAAATGATTCAACCCTTTCCATCATTTTTAGAGCCATGTTTTCTCTGTTGCTTCTGTCCCTTTTTGGAGCTTTCAGCTTGACTCTTTTTCTTGTTCCCATGCTTTAATGGTGAGTGAAGAGGAAGCCCTTTCTTTTTATCTTTAGACTTTTTTTTATTAGGTGGAGGGGGTGGCGGTGAGTCTGGATCATAGTGGCAGATTGCGTGTTTCATGATGCCATTTATTGCTCTCTCTCTCTTCAAGATGATCCATGCATCTGGGTAGTCTAATAAATTCAATTCAGGACTATAAAACCTTCTTTCCAAGAATCTTACAGCATTTGCAATCACTCTCTAGCCACATGATGTTGAGTCCCTCTGTAGGGGCACACGAATTTGTATGTATCCAAATTGCTTTTGTTCATTCATTTTAGTAATTCCAGGAAAATTCTTATCAATATGCATCTTGAGAAGCTTTGCAGCACTGCATTGTAAAATAGAAATCAGAATGGATGGCATGGCTCTTAAATAGAGAACAACAAAATGTATAGCAACTTACACTTTGCAATTCCCATGTTATGATTGAAGAGAATTGAGGAAAAGAGCTTGATATGCATTGAACTCAACAATAATCAGACTCCAATGGCCTCTGTCAATGAGTTGCATGTAAATATACTTTCTTGAATGAAACAAATATCTTTCCAAAATGAAGATGAATACTTACTTTTCAATATATGGGTAGATAACACATTCTACCTCTTCTGTAAAATTATGTAGAAAGGACTTGGCATCTCCATATTTATGCAAAAAACACTATGTCACCAGAGGATCTAAAATAAATACTTTTCTTTGAACCGCTTCCTCACATTGTTGAAGAAGAACCCTACAAATCAAGAATAAAAATTCAGTTAAGGAACTAGAAAATTAAGCAAAACAAGAGCACTTTAAGGCCTCTAGATATACCTGAGTGAAATGTTGACCACACTATCTGATATTTCAACATGAAGCTCCCTCAACATTCTATTGTCTTCAAGCCTAATATCAAGAAACCATTCTTTTTGCCAGGGCATTGTAACATTAACTATTATCTGCCCATCTACTTTCTTAAGGAGCTCTTTATTTGCTTTCTGTAACTTTTGAATCTGGGTTGAGATGACACTTTCCTTTGTAAATAATCCCTACTTTTTCCTCTCCTCCTCACTATTTGCTACAGTTCTAGTTTCATGATCATGAGTGACCTTAGGGTTGATCTCTTCAATGACAATTGTTGTTTTGGGTGCTCGAGCTGGAGGTATATTTAAAATATCAAAGGATTTTTTATCATGGTGATCAATAGGAACCAGAGATTTATCAAATTTATATCTTATTCTTGAAACAATAACATAATCCTTCAGCATTAGTGTTACCCTATGTGCATGAGCAACACATAAATAGGCATCATTTATAAAATCAATAGCAAAGTCCTCTACAGCTTCTTGAAGGCATAGCAAAGCTTGAGTTTTCCACCTCACATTGATAAAGGATGAGGTCTTCATCAAAGAACAGAAGTTGGCTGAGATCTGCTTGATAACTCTCATAAATGGAAGTCTAGGGATCAACAATCCCACAGACTTTTGAGCTCTTCTAATTTCCCTCAAAGACTTTACATGCTACTTGACCCTTTTCTTTGAAGGCTTGTCTGATACATTGCCTTGAACCTTCTGGGGATTTTGCTCCTGGACATTTTGTTCCTGGGCATTTTGCTCCTAGGCATTTTGTTCCTGGGCATTTTGGTCTTGACCCTCAGGGTACAACTTCCTTGCTATCTTTTTGGTCCTAGCCATACTCTGCACAAAATGAGAGTCTTTAGGCAAGGAATTACGAAAGAAAGGAAACTTACTCTCAAAAATTTTGATCAAGGACTCTTTCCACTGTTAGAGACACAACCGACCCAAGGAATAAGATTCATCCCGAAATGCCCGGATATCCCTGATCGCTTGCATCGGCCGTCCTTGAGTTCATCATCAAATATCAATCAGTACTAGTTCAAATATATCTTGCAATGCAAAATACTCAAGTATCAGTAAGAAAAACATAATTTGCAAGCTATGATCAATGACTCTTTCCACTCTCAACGACACGACAGATCCAAGCGATAAGAGTCATCCGTAATTGCCTCGATGTCCCTAATCACTTGCATCAGTCGTCCTTGAATTCATCATCAAATATCAATCAATACTAGTTCAAATCATCTTAGAATGCAAAATACTCAAGTATCACTTAGAAAAACATAATTTGCAAGCTATGATCAATGACTCTTAGCACTTTCAGAGACACAACCGATCCAAGTGATAAGAGTCGTCCCTAGTTGCCTGGACGTCTCTAATCGCTTGCATCAGTCATCCCTGAATTCAAGCATAATACTCAAATCGCTTTCAAATATAGGTTACAATGCATAATACTCAAGCATACAAGGACTCCATGCCATTTAAGAAACATGACCGATCCAAGCGATTAGGGTTATCCAAAAATCTCGGATGTACCATGATCGCTTAGATTGGTCGTGTCCATATTACCTAATGCAGAGAGCGCTCTCTATAGAAATTGTGAAGAAGCACTTGGTGGCGATGGAACCTCGACGCTTGGAAAGTGTTGACAAAAAAATGAAAGAAATTTGTAGTCGTTGTGAATTCCAACATCTTTTGCCATGTGGCATGATTTGATTGCTCCACATCATCTATTTGTTGAATCAGCCACCGTACACTCTACCACGTGGCACTCAGTGACTGGTCCATGTCATTCGACCGTTACTTCCTCCCTCCTCGCCTATAAATAACAACTTCCTTCACAAATTCAAATTTTGAACCTTCAAAGAATTTATCTCAGTTACATGCGTATTTTGTTTTCGTCCCCAACATGATCGATACAAGCAATTTTCCCCATTTGACCTACGTTGACTCACTGTAGTCGCTTGCATCGGTTGTGTTCTCCTCATAGACATACAAGAGAAGCTGCAGCTAAGATGGAGGGAATGAATAAGATCCTTAGTGTCTCTCCATCAGAGAAACTTCTTGATTTCATGGTTCAAGAGGGTTTAACTGTAGATTATTTTCCTGATGCAATGACGATATTCAACCCCAAAATTGATTTTGAAAAACTCCTAGAGAAATCAAAAAGTTTTCTTAAGGATGAGTGGGAGATTTTCTTGGGGTTAATCAATGGAAAGATCCTTTCTATTTCTCAGAAAACCTATGTCCATCCTCACATCTTTGGGAAGGATCCAATAGATACGGCAAAAATCACATGAAAATGCAAAAGGATATCCCCTTTGCTAGGGAAGCTTGATTTATGCCCAGAGCATGAAAAGGACTGCTGCTTGCTCCCTTTAAACATTGCCTTCTTGATATGGCTTGATCACATCTTAGTTGAAAAGGAGGAAAATGTTCATGTTGAAGACGAGCCTTTCTTAGAGCTGACACTTGAGGGAAGCTCAAAAACTATGAAAGATGTCATGGAGATTGTTGAGGAGATCAATCTCCAAGCAGAAGAAGAGCAGGTCAAAGGTTTTGATGTGGCCACTTTTAAAGCAGAGACTGCAATAAGGGAGCCAACTGAAGAAGTTCAAGTGTCTGAGAAGTCCCTACTTCTCCCAAATCTACCTTTTTACTTTATTTTTGAAAAAGAGTTTATACCTCTATTTTACATTCAGGAACTTTTCAATCTAAGGGAGGACTACTGCCTTGCAGCTATAGCTGAGTCAAAAGAAGTTGCATGGAGATTCATCAATAAGAAAGGAGAAAGAAAAGAAGAATTTTTGCGTCTTCATTTCTTTTTGTCTAATGAAGAATTCAAAGATTCATCACAAGCCCTTTCAAGATGCTTTGAGAAAGCTATCTTGGAGAAGCCAAGACTTGTTGATGAAGATTTTGATGAGCATCAGAAGAAACTTGGAATATACTCGTTTGGGTGCGGCCATTCATTCTTGGATGTTACTGAGGACAAAGGAACAATTTGTATTGACTCAAAAGAGCTCATCGAGGAGGCAGATGAGGTCAAGGTATGTTCTTTAATATATTCTTATTAATTTTAGGTTTTGTTCAAGATCGCCATTTTTAGTGAGAAATCGACCATGACCAGTGCAAGCGATAAGGCCCATCGAATATTTTTTGTTGGGCCTCATCGCTTGCATTGGTTGTGTTAAGGTAAGGATATGAGATGGGACTTATCGATTGCTTTCTCAAGAATTTTAGGCTAAGGATATGAGATGGGACCGATGCAAAATCTCTAGCATCAAGGTATAGAATAAAATATAATCTCATGATTCTTAGGCTAAGGAGATGAGATGTGGGCAATCGGTTTTCTCCAAGGTCTCCATTTAGACTATGAGAAGTCGATCACGACGGATGCAAGCGATAAGGCCCATCGGATATTTTCCGTTGGGCCTTATCGTTTGCATCGGTTGTGATTGGACTTGAGGATGATGACATCAAGGTATACACTTGAAAATATTCTCAAGAATTTTGGGCTAAGGATATGAGATGGGACTGATGCAAAATCTCTAGCTTCTATCGGATTTGTACAAGATCTCCATTAGAAGTGTCAGAAATTGATCACGACCGATGCAAGCGATAAGGCCCATCAGATATTTTCCATTGGGCCTTATCGCTTGCATCGGTCCTGTCTAGGAGTTGCATGTAGCATTGATAATAGATATCTGGCTTGTAAGAATTCCCCTCATTCATCAAATATAACATGTTTCTAGGTAGTTTGCAAAGAGATATTGAGGATGACCGATGCAAGCGATAACGACCGTTTGAATTTCTCTAAAGACCCTTATCGCTTGCATCAGTCGTGTATCTTGCTTTATGTCTAATTGTTTCAAGTTACTTTTCATGACTCCTAAAGTTTGCTTACACTTCATCTAACCTTGTTTTTCATTTTTACCACAGTTAACTTTATTGGATGAAGACAAATTATCTTGGCAGGGGCAAGGGAACAAGAAAAGCCATAGAAGAGAAAGGAAAAGCAAAGGTGGATATTCATTCTATTATCCACTATCTTCCAAACTTGAACCCATACACTTTTTGTGTTATTCACAAGCACTATAGTGAGGAGCCAGACTTTGCATTGTTCTGCTTGAGGACTCTATCAAAATACATGGGTTTTACTCCAATACCCTTTAATGCTTTCAGAGTTTTGCTGCTTGAAAGAGCAACTGCATTCAGAATTTTTGGATATGCCCTAGGACTCAATGCTTCAAGGGCAGGGTACTTTGTTTGTTATTCAAGCTATGCAATGGATGTAGGGGTGCCAAATTTAAAAAGCATTGTTGGATACAGGAGAAAAGTGTTCCTCAGATATAGAGGTGATTTGCGAGAGCCAAGATCTTTAAAGAGGCTCAAGGAATGAGTTCATTTTTTCGAATTCTATATCTCAACAAATGTACATATACAGAAATTGCCCAATGTGATATAAGACATTGCAAACGTTTTTGGTGTAACTGATCCATGGCCTAATATTAATTGTTATTGATCCATGAAGAGTTCTCTAAAAAGTCATCTGATGGTAATACACATATTTCTTTTCAAAGCTTAATACATAATGAAATGTACAAACATGAAATAAAAGAAATAAAAGACATTGCAAATATTAATTTAGCTCTGTTTGAAATGTAGTCTTTTTCATTTTGTGATATGGATACATTATGATTTTGTCTAGTGATAGTCACATCCTTCTGATTATATTTGGCATGAGGTCCTTTGTAACTGTCTTCTAAAGAACCAATCAAAAAGCTCTCTGAAGGCATTGCCCTTTGTTACTCCTCCTCCTTTCCTTGTACACCTAAAGAAGCTTGTCCTTGCTTGATAATGAGATTTTTCCATACCTTGGGTGTTCCACATGGCAAGTGGTTCTTTTTCTGCAAAGAATGCACCATGCACAAGAAGAATATGCTAGAAGAGCAGAAGAATCTCATTAGATCTTTATTTCAATTAAAAATAAATAAATTGAACAAAATATCTTTGGAACTCACCAAGTAGTATGTTATGTCTTTGGCACCCCATGCCTCTATGATGGTTTCTATAAGCTCTGTGGTCGCCTTTCTGAAATCTGTCACATAACTTTTTGATGTTACCTGCTGCCTCATGACCTTAAAAAGATTATCTAGTTTGACCCACACCTCCATTCTCTTTTTTGCTATTTCTGGTTTGCTTTTTACATTAGTCATGACCTCACAAATTTTTTTCCAACAACTCCACATGGAATTTAGTTGTTTGTCATCATGGTTGCTCAAGAATCTCCTTGCTTTTGCACCTCCCATTGAGAATCCTGTAGTACATCACCTATATTTTGTGAAAGCTTTGGATCTTTTCTTAGATGAACATCACCACCATGAAATCCCATTTCTGAAAGAAAGCATTCACATTTTTTTATGCACTCATCTGCAAGAGTTGTAGGCTTGATAGAATATGCATAATCCAAGTGAAGACGGACCAACTTGTCAATGATTCTTAACTCTGCATGTAGTGTACATATGTGTACATTTGTCAATGCTATTGGAAGTATGGGATCCCAAATCATTGAAGAAGATGAGTGGTTATGAAGAATAACATTTTGTCTAGAAGGAGCCTCTTCAGCCTCAACTCTAGCAATCCATCCATTTGTGCCTGCGCTTTGCATGCAATACAAGCAAGGGTACTTAGAATTTGCTCCCCCACTTATACCAAACATGCATTTGAGCATCTTTAGGTCTCCACTCAAAGGCCACTCAACTTGAAAGTTCCCGTAGTCTTTGACATTCAACAATTCTCCTACATGATGCCTTTGGATAACATTTGGAATGTTTGTCTGTGAGAATAACCATTTAAGTGTTTTATGGCTCTCAGATGGAACTTGAGCACAGCCAACCCACCATAACTCCATTGATTGTACTTTGAGAGACAGAGTATCCAATTTCCCAAGGCTATAGTCCAAAGCTTTGTTCATCAGTGCAATACTTATTCTCTCCATCTTTTGATGTTTTTTAAGCTCAGCTTCATCAAGTTTGATTATTAATTTCAATAGAAGAGAACATTCATGTTCTTTTATATTATAGAACTGAACCATGTCTGTTTGAAGTTTTATAATATCTATCGATATGTTGTTAAATGCATTGTAAGTGAAATGTAAATTTTGTTTTCCTACTTCGTAAGGCATGTTACCGTGAATATGTTTATATTCACCAATACTGATGTGATCTTTTTATTCAAGCAGAGCCGAAGCTTTCCTACATGATGGGGTCTAGGCAATCCAAAACTTCTAACTTTGTTAAATTTTAAAAATTCACACCAAACTTTTGAAATTGCTCTATAACCTTTCCTAGTCACTCTGATGCTATCACAAATCTTCTGAATTTGAGATGCTTCTAGTAACAGGTTCTTTTCTGTCATGAGTTTTTGGAAAACAAAGCGTTTCAAGCATGTATTTTCATTCAATTTCAATAGTCTTAAAATATCATTTTGAATCAAAATTTCATTATAGAAATGTATGCGCTCAAAACTGCTCGACATATTGAAACCTAGCACATTTGTCACATGATCTCTAACAATTTTCATTCTTTTCTTTTTCTGGCCAGATTTTTCAGTCAAATCTAAAAAAGGTTTTATTTGTTTTGACTGCATTCTCAAACCTATAGGAGTTTCTTTCATTTTTTTAAAAGACTCTAACTGAGAAGATAAAGTGGATAATTTGTTTTCTAGCTCCCTCATACGTAAATCCTTCTGATGTAGTGTGTTTTGTAGATAGTTTATGTATGGTACATAATTCCTTGAAATATCCACAAACCTTGAACAATAGCCTCGTAAACCATCCTCACCATCTCCTACAAATCTAATCAGATCATGAAGGTTATGAAAAGGGGGATACCTTCCATTTTGTGGATCAATCGGATAAACAGATCCATTTGCCCATATGCCGATATGTTTCTTGCCTTCCTTCCGCAAACCATCCACTTCAGGAGGATGAAGAGCCCTTCGAAATAGTTTTCTTGTCGTCGCATACTCCTAACTAATTGCAATGTTGATATGGAACTTTTAACAATGATTTTGATTGTTTGAAAGCTCAGCGAGAGTATTTGGGTTAAGGTTCTCCATGGTCTGCTATGAAAAGTAATCGGCAAGCGTCTAAAATGACGTGAAAGAGAGAAATAGGCCGGCTATGAAAAGTAAAGTAAAAAAGTCCAAAACATCATCAGCACACATTATATAGGTCCGTGAACAAGAGGAAAATTTGAATTTTGATCAGCGCCCGATGAGCATAAACTTCGAGGTGCAAGATATCACACAAACTTTTCATGATTATCATACGAGTTTCTCTCTCTTCAAAATTTGCATAAGATACATTTTAAATGAACTTACATGGAATTTCTTAAAGGATTTGACAACTTTAATCCAGATTAAGCACAACTAATTGAAATCCTTACACAGCCCTTTTTGGGCCATTTTTCGCCCTAATGTTACTCAGAAACCCATGTAATATATATTCCAAATGCATAGTTTAGTGTATGCCAAAACATTTACACCTTTATTGGAAAAGGCGTTGCATGCATAAGGTTCAAAAGTTGAACCCCTCCTTAAAGCATGCAAAAGTTCCAATTCAGAACTTTGTTCATCCAAGAGATGGTGCAATAGTTCCATGAAACTTAGTATATGCGAGTTTCAATGAATTAGATGCATTCTTCCTAACCACGACCGTTTTGATGCACCTCCAATACTTCTTTTCAAAGCAATGAACTTGATCCATAGTGCAACTTATTTCCGTGATTGATTGTCGATGTGACCACAAAAATTGGGCACCTAAATCTATGCATCCACTTCCGAGTCATGTCCATTATGACATGCACTGTATGTTCTTTAATTTGCAAACAAAAGAAAAAGGTGCAAATATTTACCTGGAAATTAAGCTTCGTCCATCCCTTGGTTTTATTTGAGTGTTCCCATGGTGATGAAGTAGGTTTCCGCCATCCCATCTTGTTCATCATTGGATTGATCCATTTATCTTTGCCCTTTTGTTGAGCTAAGAAAGCTTGATCTAGAACACATAGAGTTGATTTGCTCTACTTAGAATAATTTTCCTGCAACAAAGTAAAGACTAGGTCCTCAAAGA
Organism: Ceratopteris richardii; assembly: GCA_020310875.1. Classification (NCBI taxonomy): domain Eukaryota; kingdom Viridiplantae; phylum Streptophyta; class Polypodiopsida; order Polypodiales; family Pteridaceae; genus Ceratopteris; species Ceratopteris richardii. Next base: position 136,056,728 of record CM035425.1, read on the forward strand.
TAAAGGCATTGGATTTCGTTTCATGGTCGACTTGAGAGTAGAAGCAAAACTCTCATAGGAATTTGAAAGACCATTAATAGTAGTTTGCAAAATTGAAGTATTCGGCAATATTCATCAGCAAAAATGAAATTTTCTTTCAAATTTTACATCTTTGCAAGAAAATTAGCCATTGAATCTCCTTCATTCATATGCTCATCCTCTAATTCTTTTTGACGGTAAGCAACACAAGCTTTACTTCTTATGCTCGTATTATGTTGTAAGGTGGAAGCACACATTCAACAGAAAGAAGACGAAGAAGCTTGGAGAATAACACAATACTGATTGTTTACGAAGTGAATGTACAAAGATAAGTGACATGTTAGAGTTATAGTCATGTACACAAGAGGAAGGGTGAAACCTCATAAAGAGGGAAAAAAATATCCCGGCGGTTCTATGTGTGTTCACACACATTACTACCAAATTATGTCAACAAACATTGATAATAACAAATACCAAATCATCAAGTTGACATTAGAAATACCAAATCATCAAGTTGATATTAGCTCTCGAGTCTTAACTTTTGAGTCTGAGAATAAAGAGACCGTTTGACTGTGTGATTTTGTAAATTGTCCCTGGTTTGATGAAAAAATAAATCCAAGATCCAAACCCCCCCCCACCGGGCCCCCAAAAGAAAAAAAAGGTGTCCAATGTCCTCTTCGAGTCCATTCCGAGCTATCTCTTTGCATCTAGGGGTGAGCTTGGGCCATAGCACATGTCCAGAAGCCTAATATTCATGCTGACTGCCTACGTAGCAGCCAGTGCGTACGTAGTAGTTGAGTTGGTGATCCGCATAGCGTGCGTTTAGACTCGAGTGAAGGAATTGTTATGCGTTTGATCTTTGTTCCAATGAAATAGAAACAAAATCTGCTGTGTCTCCTTTCATACGTTCACACAGTGTTGTATTTTGACGGGCAGCCCTGCCTTTCATTTTTGCAGGTTAGTACAATTTCTTACCTGTATATTACAATTTTTGTTCATTTTTTGACGATTAATAAAAATCAGTAGCTTTATTTTACGTTCAAAAACACCTAAAATGGGCAATACGGCCGTCAAAAATCAACACTGCGTTCACATACGAAACAACATTGAGATTCTCTGCTGCCTTTTATGAAGAAAAAAAGGGAGTGACAAAAACAATAACTGAAAAGCTATCCAATCATTCGCTTGCGATTAGAGAAGTTTTGCTGATATGGAGAATGGAACAGTATTGAGACAGCTACTATCTAGAGACGTCAGAACAAAATTTTTAGAACTGAAACGTTGAGTTCGCAAGTTCGAATCAGAGGCAGATGTGCAGAGGCTACTATCCATGCAGGTCTTGTGCAGTCGGTACTATCCATGCAGTTCTTGTGACATTGTCGTCCACGTCTCTAGCCTAGACACTTCCATGTCATCTAGTTCCTCCCTTATGAAGTATTACGGCCAGATCGGGAAGCCATCCCCATTCCACAGCACAGATGAACCGAACTCCGGGATACAAACATGCATTTACAGGAAAGGAAAGGACGTTACCTATATGTTGCCTGTTTCCACGTTAAGACTTAAACCATTCTGTAGGCTTGTGTTTACGTCGGGTGTGTAAGATAGTGGAAGAGAATCATGGTGCTCTCGTTTTTGTTCAATGCACGCAATTCCGCTGAAATGGAGGAAGAAAAAGCTGTATTGCCATCATCCATCGTGCAGCGCAGCTCAGCAGTGAAACAACGCACTGTGATAGCTCCAGAGAGCAGTAAGTTATGGGCTGCGGCGCAGGCCATCAAGCAGTGGATGGTCGACATTCGTAACAAAATTCACGAGAATCCGGAGCTTGGTTTCGAGTGCTGTATGACTTCCGAGCTTGTGAAAGCAACTCTCAAGGAGCTTGGCGTGTACATCTACGACGATAAGGGATACGCGCGAACTGGAGTTGTTGGTCGCATCGGTAGTGGGAAAGCACCTTTCGTCGCTCTGAGAGCAGATATGGATGCGTTGCCGCTACAGGTACTTGATATGCATAGGTATTTCATTGTTGTGTTCATCGTGTCGCAAAACTTATATGGTTTCCATTCCCTTTATTACATTACCACGGGCCTCTCCATTTGATTTGTCTGGTCGTGCACGGGTTCAGAAGCGCAATTTCTCACAGTTTTATCATAGAGAGCTGGAACTGACCTGCATGATGCTCAGGAACTTTACGAATGGGAGCATAAGAGCAAAGTCGACGGTGTTATGCACGCATGCGGCCATGATGCTCATACAGCAATGCTTTTAGGTGCAGCGAAGCTTCTTCAAGAACGCTATGAAGATAAGGAATTTGAGGTGATGCACAGCGAAACATTTTTTTCTGTTTTTATGTACATGAGATCATCATCAAAGTGACGCGATTCCCTAAGCGTTTATGAATGCGGTTCCAGGGAACTGTATTCTTACTGTTCCAACCTTCAGAAGAGAAAAATGCAGGTGCGAGAGAGATGGTGAATGATGGGGCGCTCAAGGAGGCTCGAGCGATATTTGGTTTGCACGTATCGCCTGCCCTCCCTGCTGGTACATGGGCGGCAAGAGCTGGTACTCTGATGGCAGGATCAACGCGTTTCAATGCCAGAATTCATGGCATGGGGGGCCATGGCGGTGTTCCACAATCGGCAATCGACCCCGTAGTTGCGTCCGCCTTTGTGATTACCTCCTTGCAGCCTATTATCTCCCGTGAAACTGACCCCACCATTAGTCAGGTAAATAATTCTCTTCTATAGATTAATAATAAATATGTGTATTAAATCCAAAATCAATCAGCCAGCGTAGCCTAGTGGCTTATGTCTTGAAGCTGCGGGAGCCCGTCCTGAGATCATGTCATGAGTCTCTCATGCTGGACATGTCATGAGTCTCTCATGATGGGTGGACATGTCATGAGTCTCTCATGATGGGTGTCTCTAGTTTACGGGGTTCGGTTTGTGATCATGTCTTGCTGGATATGTCATGAGTCTCTCATGATGGGCGTCTCTAGTTTACGGGGTTCGGTTTGTGAGAGTATATTTCCAATTTATTCTACTCTAGAAAAGAATAAAATAATTAAGTGTCTAAGATGCCCTTACTGCTGGGATTAAGAATAAAGGCCCTGGGCGTAGGACCATATTTTAAACAAATTTTAGTTTCCAATCAGTCAGTACGTTACACACAGGTATTTACGTTGTTACTGTTGAGATTGATAATGAGGGTTATAAGAACAGAATTTTTCCCAAACTGTATTTGACATATAGGTTATTACTATCGGGATGATTAATGGAGGCACTGCCAACAACGTTATCCCCGATTACGTGGACATGGCCGGTACATTTCGGTACGTCGAAGGAGATGAAAGTACGATTGAAGAAAGGAAAGACAGAATTCTAGAGGTCTGCAAATTCTTACTCTTGTCAGTGCATTGAGCTTTTGTGTACTTAAAAGTTTGGAACTAGCGTCTCTTTCAATACTTTGAACTAGCATTGAGATGTTTTTCCAAGTATTACGTCTTGCAAATATTTTGAGCTAGCACTGAGACTTCTTTTTTTTCCATGTAAATTTCCTCCATGTTTTGGCATTTCGTTGTAAATTTTCTGATTTGCAAGCAGTGTTTTCGTATGTTTTCATCTTCTGCAACAAATTCTTGTCCGCCTTGTGGTATTACATCTAGAATTTTATCTTTTGAAACCATTCTCATGTTTTCACTTTGTAGTGTTGCTGTATCGCATTGAAGAGATTTTCAGTTTAATTGTGCTCAATTGTTTAAGCCGTCTTTTCTGCATGAGCCGATTTTGCACGAATAGCTTATTTTCATAGATATGGTGACCGAATGATCTTGCTCTCACTGTCAATCTAGTCGGCATTTGTTGAACCATCGATTTCCAACATTTGGAACTAACGTAGAGATTATCGCGCTCGTCTTTTGTGAATATCTCTTTCGTGCTGCTGGAGTGCATTATTCTCTAGCATTGGGATCATTATGTTCGTAATTTCTGAACATCTATTTTTCATCTTGCTGGAATGCACATCTTGCTGGAGTGCATTGAGCTCCACTTTCCAGACCATCTTATCTGCATTCTCTGGCAGCTCTGCAGGGTGAGCTCAAATAGAGTTTCCTAAACCATCTCCTTCTGCAAGCTCTTGCTTTTCATGCACAGCGTAGCGATCGTCATACACATACTGCAGCTAGAACATTCAGCTCAGACTTTCTAGACTCTCTTATCTCCATTCTCTGGCAGCTCCCCACAGTAAGTTCAAATAGAGTTTCCCAAACTATCTTTTCTGCATGCTTTCGCTCTTTATGCACAGCTTACCGAGCGCTAAACATATACTGCAACTAGATCAGAAATGCATTTGAGGGTACAGAAGTTGTTTCACGTTTTTCCTGCATAGAAACGATCTACTTTGCAGGAAAACGATCTACCCATCTTGCATTGACATCCTATATGGGATGCCTGAAATGCATGTGAGGGTACAGAAGTTGTTTCACGTTTTTCCTGTATAGAAACGGTCTACCCATCTTGGATTGACATCCTATATGGGATGCCTGTACACTCAGTATAATGTTATTTGCTTGTTCTAACGTTACCGCAATGTCCTCGTGTCTCGAATGTTGTTAGGTTTATTGTTGCACGGCTTACATAGAAAATTTATCCATGGAAAGAATCCCAACCCAAAGTTTCCGAGAATCCCTGCGCAAGCATCCACCTCGAAGGTGGAGAGATATTCTTGTATCCTTCCACTCTATGGATAGATTTATCATGGTGTTTTGTATTTTAATGCAAAGCGACATCCTATATGGGATGCCTGTACACTCAGTATAATGTTATTTGCTTGTTCTAACGTTACCGCAATGTCCTCGTGTCTCGAATGTTGTTAGGTTTATTGTTGCACGGCTTACACAGAAAATTTATCCATGGAAAGAATCCCAGCCCAAAGTTTCCGAGAATCCCTGCGCAAGCATCCACCTCGAAGGTGGAGAGATATTCTTGTATCCTTCCACTCTATGGATAGATTTATCATGGTGTTTTGTATTTTAATGCAAAGCTCTTCTATGTGGATAGATTTATCATGGTGTTTTGTATTGATGCAAAGCTGTAGTGATCCCTTGGCTTGCCCTCTGTTGTATTGCTCCATATATGTGACTCATCTTTGTAGCCCGCATATGCTGTTGTACATTGGGTTCGTGATCCATCATTTTCATGTGGGATCCTGCCTCCCTGCATAACTTGTACTTCTTCCATTCAATTTAATCTTCTTTCCTGTTGTCTTGAAAAAAAAAAAAAAAAAAAAAAGTTTCAACATGATGCTACTGACTTATCAGCGTACGATGTTCAGGTCATTGAAAACCAGGCGGCTGTACACAGATGCTCAGCAACGGCGACTTTCGACGAGAACCACAACTACCCACCGGTTGTGAACAGTAGCAACGCATACAAGTTTGTACGCGCAGCAGCTTTGAATGTGCTTGCCGAGGAGAGTAGGCTATTTGAATTACCATCATCGGCGACAGCATCGGAAGACTTTTCCTATTACCTGAAGGAAATACCTGGTGCGTTCTCTTTCGTTGGCTGTGAGGCCCCTTTTCCTGAAGATAACGAAGTCTACCCAGTCCATAACCCGAAGTTTGTTCTGGACGAGAATGTGCTGCCTGTTGGTGCGGCTATTCAATGCGCCGTTGCCTTGGAGTACATTGCCAGCCCATTCTAGCAAAAGCTGGTGTTCTCAGGGTCGTGTAGACAAAGAAAAATAGTTGTTACTTCTTTAAGGCAAAGACATATGTTTGTTACTTTTGATATTCTAAGGCTATCTATGAGTATCGACTCTATTGTATGAGCACAAGTCCACTCCTAATTTCTAAAACATGCAAGTGTAGTTTCTGTGGAAAAGCTTTGCTGGTCTCTCAATTAGTGCATGACCTGAGTGCTCACTCGCACAATGAATTACTCACCGTGTTCAAAGATTTTGAGGAAGATCAATGAATTTGAAACCCAGTTTAGTGTGTCTAAGTGCACTAACACGTAGAAGTTTGACTGCGTCTGTTCCTGGCTTAGTTTATACAGATCCATGGCTCAACTTTTCATCGATCCACATCGTTGTGTGCTACATCACCCGAGTCCTGACTCGCATAATGAATTATTCCTTGTGTTCAAAGACTTTGAGGAAGATCAATGAATTGAAGCCCATTTACTGTGGATATCATGCAGTAATACGTAGAAGTTTATTCATGGAAGTTTGACTGCGTCTGTTCTTGGCTTAGTTTATTACAGATCCATGGCTCAATTTTTCATAGATCCACATCGTTGTGTGCATCCAATGGGTTCCAAGGGAATTCGCATGTCTGAAGGTAAACTAATAGTGACAGTCGCCTCTTTCATTAAAGACCCTGATATGCCGAAATGAAGGTCCACAAGCATAAGATTAGATAATGCACAATTGCTTCTCTCTTAATTTATTACGAATCCACATTGCGATCTGCATTCAAAAAAACCCATGAGAATTCTCATGTCTCATAGTGGAGTCAATACTTACGTTTTTCTTCATTTAGAAACCTCAGGCGGAAAATGAAGGTACGACACAGGCATAAGATAAGATATTGGACAATCATTTGACTAGAGCAACAGCGCCCGATTTCAACATATTTTGGCATTTCAAAAATTGCCTCTATGAGATTCTCCGTATGCCTCGGCAAGTCCAATTTAGCATTTGAAATAAGAATCCAACAAACTGAAGTCTGAAATCTTTCTAGAGAGCTCGATTGGCCCTTTTCTTTTCCTTCATCGTTGCCGCTTGTAGGAGATGTTGTGGATTAGTCATTCCTGTGACGAGATCATGTTTATTATTTTGCTCTGCAGAGATAGATGAAATGCAGCTACTGTTATTTAGCTTCATTAACTGTTGCGCAATGTAAATTGTAATGCCACGTAAGAAATTACTCACGGGGTTGTCTCATGAAGTCTCTAGGAATCCGTGCATGACCAACTTGATGTGTATATAAATACAACTTCACATTCGTGTAATATATTGGATCATCTTCTTCCACGCGTGTCTTGTGTATCTTCTTGATCTTGGCATATGCGTCTACAAGACCTGTGCATGGTGCGCCCATGTCATCTTCTAAAATAGTATCGAAACAAACTTTTGGCGCACCGCTACCCTTTCCACATTATTCTGCTACTGTGAATGCACGCCGCCTTTGGCTAATGTTGCCTCCGGCTCATGACATTCCCTCTACGTACACTAACAACCAAGAATGATGGCATAACTCCTCGCTCTTGCCCGCCTCACACATCAACAACTTCTACACTAGCAGAGCGAGTGCCACATTGGAGTACAAATGAGGAGGCCTTCCATTGACTTCGCTATAGATGAAGCCCTTCAAGCATCCATTGCGGATGATGATGCAATCATTTTAGCATTTCTTTCCAACTATTTTGGTGATGCCACCCACCGGGCCACTTGTGCGCTCTCATCTTGCACGGAAGTTCTACCTCAAACGTGGCTCAGGATCCTCAGTGCCCCTGGGTCACATTGAGTCTTCAGACCTATTGGGTCCACTATTAGCAACATCGAAGACCTTCAACTTTTGCAGATGATCCCTCTCCTTCCTACCACCTGACACTGTCCTCCTAACCACAATGGTTCTCCACGCTGGCATGTCCACGGGTTTGATCAACCCTTCCTCCTCTTGTAGATTATTAGAGCCCTTCATACGGCCATCCTTGAATGTGCGTCCCTCTCATTGGCGACCTCTATCACGAAAGTGTGTGGTGATGTGCACACATAGGCGGACCTCTCCTCATACATGCACCAAAGCTATGTGGAGAGGAAATTTCATATGGCTAATCACGACAACGCTCTCTGCTTCCCTATAGTGCCAACTACCTTCCCAATGGAGACATACACAACTTCTCTTGTGGGTGTATAAAAAACTGAACGGGACTAGTCGTTACACACGTGTAGATAAAACTACTTGATTATTATCATAAGGTGTACATTTATAGATTATGAAGAGTCTCCTAAGATAAGGAAGTATTCACTTGGCATGAGCGTTACATCACTCCACCACTCCCCCTTAATGCGAATGGTCCTATAAGAGGGAATTAGGATTTATTCATGGAACTAACACTATATGCTTTGTGCATTACAAGCATGAAGATGCAAAAGGTAAGCTAGACTAGGTGATTAGGTGACTAGAAATCTCTGTATGAGCTTGATGATAGTTGCTCCCCTCAAGCAAATACTCTAGATTAAGGGTGATTCTTTTCCGTAACATGGTAAGGACCTCTTGGATCATTTGAAAAGGAAACATTGATTTTAGGTGAACGAAGAATTTGTGTTTGCCCATCAACAAAAGGGCAACTACGATAGTGATGTATTCTATAGAGATTTTCTATTGAATTAAGACCCTTGCAAGAAATGTTATCACACTTGAATCAGTTGGGGTTCCTTTATTAAGTAGTGAACTTGCGAGATTAAAATGGAACGAGGCATCATCGCAGTGGGCTTAAAGGTAAGCATGGGCATGCGCATGGAATGAATTCTCCTGCCACATTAGCATCAGTCAAGAGAGAGTTAACGCTCGCAACAATGTTTGATATTGAACTTAAGGCATGACCGAGCAAAGGGGCTTCTGGTTGTAATATGCATGAAGGTTCACTCAATCCAGAGATGATTCCTTGCAAGCACGCATTGATTGGGGACTACATTGGTTAGCATGGGGCAAGGAATTATAAAAGTATCCGACATGATTTTTTGGTTGATCCTAGGTGACATGAGCTTCTTTGGTGCATCATGCATAGGAGGCACCACTGAGGACATTGCTTTAGCAGGAGTACCATGGTTCAAGATTGTTGCATGTACGAGCGTGAGGTGCAATGGCATAGAAAGAGTGCAGGTGACATCCGCACGTGCAGCAACGATGCAAGAGCAGGGGGTTTTCTACATTGGGCTAGGGTGGGTCTGCCTTACGAGCATGGCATTGGTCTCCAACCCATCTTGTATGTCAAGACCAGTAGCATTTAAGGTCTCACACACATCATCAATGTTAGAGGTGCCATCAAAGTCCGGAGTGTAATACCGTGTAGAGGTGAGAGATCGCGAGTCTCTTGAAGCCAGAGTCTATAGAAGGAGGACATAACATTGTCCAGAAATGGCATGCAGAGCACATTCATAATTGAAATAGTTCCTCGAAATAGCACGTGTAGTAGAAAATACCTCAGGATGCCATTGGAGAAGTCAAGTAGAGCTCGAGCAGGTATGTGAGGCTCGTGCATGGCTAGGGTGGCCAACTATAGGCTACAGAGCAATTGCCATGAGAGAAGAGCACTCCAAGGAAGGCGCAAGAACACCATTAGGGCAGAGCGAAGGAAGACACACGGTGGGAGGATCCTACCGGCATCTTGATACCATGTAGAAAAAACTGAATGGGACCAGCTCACATACACACATAGATAAAACTACTTCTTGGTTATTATCATAAGGCATACATTTGTAGATTATGGAGAGTGTCCTTAGATAAGGACTTATTCACATGTCATGAGCGTTACGTCACTCCCACATCGGGCATGCACTCCACAAACGTGCACAGAGCTCGAGCTTGCTGAACTCCCAGTTTGGCTCAATTTTACCTGGCAATGTAGATGATGATTTGCTTTTGACCCTCTTCCTTGATGTCTTTCTTTCTTAGGATGATGAAATCATCACTGCCAATCTCGAGGCGTCTCCTCTATGTGCGACTGTTGGCTTCTATCCCAATTTCCTACTATCGATGTTTCTGCCAGTGCTGCAAATGAACCGGCTATGGCCCCTCTTACTGTCGAGGCTTCCATCCTTGACGCCTTCCTCAAGGGCCTCACTTTCGACAATCCCAAAGGACATATCAATGCAACTAATTGTGTTGCTACCCCTCAAGCTTCACACACATCTCAAGTCCCTTCAAGATGATATGCCTCTAAGACCCATGATTTGTGTGAGAGCTTTTTCAAAGTGGGGCATTGATTTTATAAGACCTATTAACCCACCAGTCAAAGGATCACACACTGAGTACATAATAGTGGCAACAACCTATTTAACTAAATGAGTAGAAGCAAAAGAAACAAGGAAGAATGATGCTCAAACCATGGCAAGGTTTCTCTTTGAGAACATCTTAACTCGCTTTGGACTACTTATAGAGATAGTGAGCGATAGGGATGCACTTCATCAATGAAGTAATAGAATCCTTGATGAATGAATTATTGAAAATCAAGTCTCAATCATGCAAAAAGGTTCAACCATGAGTTCTGCAAGTGGACCAATAAAAAAAGAGGACCCAAAATCGTGGAATAAATCTAGAAGCTCCACCAAACTGAATCAAATTCAACTGACATCAAATTGGCCACCAAAAAGTGCACCTGAATTGATTGGTGGGTGGTTAGCTAGATTGTAGGAAAAGTAAAACTCTATATAAACATCATCCCCCCTTTGTTTCTTGAGTTCTATGCATTCCACGAGCTTCCCACTTAGTTTAGTGAAGTCATAAACTCCAGCAAGTAGCCCCTTTCCTTGCTTACCTTGTTTTCTTATGATTTTGCTCCTCTCTATCTAGAGGTGTAGTTAGGCTTTTCCAAATCTGATTGTACCAGATTGCAGAGCATTGTTTGCTCTCTCATTGTACCCATTTTCATTGATTTCAAGCTTCACTTGATCTCTCATATAGTTCCCTAAATGTTGCCAAAGTTTCAAGTTATTTTCTTGAGTGAGTTGTGAGAAATTGGCAACTTTGTGAAGGTATATCTCTGCACATAGGCAGAGAGTGTTGCAAACAGGAAGCCTATTTTGTAGAGGTGGTCCTCCAAGCTTGAATATCCATTTGGGTTTATTTAAAGCTTCTTGGGTAGTTCTTATAGTTTCCTACAAGTCTGCAAAGATTCATTTTAATTCTCTCTACTGGTGTAGAGAAAAGTTCAAAACAATGAGCATATATCACTACTTGTGGACCTAGTGGAGGGCAGCCATCTTCCATTTTTGCATTGGGGTGTTAGAATTATCCCCCGTCCGTGATATCAGAGCCATTTGGAGGCTTGCAGACATCAATGGGCATCATATTGAAGACTTGAAGGTATCAAGACAACTCGTGGAAGCACAAGGACGACTTATCAAAACAAAAGAAGACATTGAAAGTGGGCTACGTCGATCGAGGTCACAACTAGTCAAACGTTTGCAAGGGAAAAGTTATCAAAAGGTAATATCCTAATGATATATATTCATGTAGTGATGTGTCTGAACACACTAGGACTACTGGGGCACTTTTTCCCTCTTTAGAAGGTTTTTTTTTTCCCGGCTTATAAATATGCCTATTGCCCTAATGGGCTACTTATCTTTGTACATTCTCTAGTAATACAAATTTCAGAATTGTGTGTTGTGCTCCAAGCTTCTTCTCCTTCCTTGTGCTGTTCATATGCTTCCGTAGACCTTTATCTCCAACAATTGGTATCAGAGCAGGTCATCGCTTCATCTCGGGCGATGTCGACACTCCTCCGGTTGCACTCGTTTCGGGCTTCGAATGCACTATCGTAGCGATTGTGCAGACTATTTTGTATTTTTGTGCCAAAGGTATATACGAGTTTCTATTCGCTACAGTTTCTATGCATCTCGAAGTCTCCTATAGGTCTAGCGGAATTCATTTGGGCAGTTTTGTTCAAATTTTTGAGATACAGTCAATTTTCTGCATCAAGGTATTTTAGTCACCGGCCATGGTTGAAAGCAGTGATGTATTCTGTATGTTGGCTGTTGAGGATAAGTTGGATGGTACCAACTACCCATTATGGACTTATATGATGTGACATGTATTGGTTGCAAAAGGACTGTGGAGCATTGTGTAGGGTGTTGAAAAGCATCATATCACCCTTGCAATTGTTACAACTACAGGTACAATAGCTAAGGTAGAAGGTGTCAAAGATGATGATATTTTGCATATTCCTATTCGTCCTATGGTTTCTGTTGCAGCTACTACATAACAAATTCGTTGGGATGGCAAAGATGCCCTGGCACATGCAATGATAGCTTTGTCTATCAAACGTGCCATTATTCCTCACATTTGCTCTTGCAAAACAGCTAAGGATGCTTGGGATACACTTACCACATTGTAGCAAGCTAGGAATGAGGCTCTAGTTGCTTACCTCCGAAAATAGTTGGAGAGTGAGCACATGAATGAAGGTGATTCTATGGACAGTTTTCTAACAAAGATCAAAGACTTGAAGGAATAGTTGATTTCTGCTGATGAGGTTATACCAGATAGCTCACTTGTGCAGACCATTCTGAATGGTCTTCTTCATTCATATGAGAGTTTTGCTTTTACTCTTTGGTTAATGATGAAAGGCAATCCAAATGCCTTGTCATTTGATAGTCTCTATTCTGTTGCACGAAGATCAGTCCAGGTAGAATAGGTCCATTATGCGTGTTGCAGATCAAGCTTTTCTGGCTAGTGAGAAGGGCAAAGGAAAATGGATCTCTTCAACTAGTAAGCAGAAATCTAGAAATGCTGCACATTCGAAGAAGGAAGATAAAGATGAGAAGAAATCAGAAAAGCAGAAATTCTTTTGCAAGTACTATAAAGGGAATGATCATATCATAAATGACAGTCCAAATTTGGATACTAAAGAGGCAAAGAAGGAAGAGGCTGGAATGGTTGTTGAAGAGGCCTCTACACCAAAAACAGAGTCTGCTAGTCTTATGAAGGAAGAAGAATGGGTGTTTACTAATGTTTGCAATTTTGACCCATCTTCTCATGAGCAATGCATGTCTGCAGTAGACTGAGATGTTTGGTATTTTGAGAGTAGGGTGACCAAACATATTACCTCGCAGCGCAGTTTCTTCTCTTCACGCGAGCCTACCCCTAGAGGGAATATTATTACATGTGCCAATTCCTCTTATCCTGTTATGGGAGTTGGTAAGATCATTTTGACTACTGCTGATGGTAGTTCTTTCACTTTGTCAGATGCTTTATTTGTGTCAAGGATCAATAAGAACTTATTATCAGTTTTTGCATTAGCCAAGATTGGCTTGGTTGTGAAATTTGTTTATGATAGGTGTACAGTTCATGATCTATCAAATGGCGATGTGATTATTGCTTCTGGCATTTTATGTCATGGGCTGTATTAGCTCATAGACTATGAAACATCTGTGAATGATTTAGCATATGTAGTACATGATTCTCAGGCTATGTCAGATGCAAAGCTTTGGCATGCACGCTCTGGTCATCTGAATTTCGCTAGTTTGCTATGCCTACAGAAATCTCAAAATGGTGTCCTCTTTGCCCAAACTTGAGGCACCTCGAAAACATGTTTGTGAAGGCTGTGTTTTGGGCAAAATGCAACGTTCCTCATTTCCAAAACATGATTAAGTTCAGGCTACTCAGAAATTAGAGCTTGTACATAGTGATGTCTGTGGTCCTATGTAGACACCTTCTTTTGGAAATTATCTTTACTTTGTAACTTTCATTGATGATTTTTCTAGGCATGCATGGGTATATCCATTGAAGGAAAAGTCCGAAGTGTTTATGTGCTTCAAACAGTTTTTTGTTTTGGCTGAAAATTTCTCAGCATGTAAAATGGGCACCCTCCATTCAGATCGAGGGGGGAATATATATCTTCGGATTTTAATGCATTTTTGGCTGAACGTGGGATAAAACACCAATGTACAGTGCTGTATACATCTCAACATAATGGAGTTGCTGAATCAAAGAACATGTCACTCATTGAGATGGCGAGGTGTATGGTCAAGAGTTAGGCTTCACCACATAGTTTCTGGCTTGAGGCTATCATGTGTGCAGCATATGTACTTAACAAGTGTCCCACTAAAGCGATGTTCTCTATCACTTCATATAAGGCTTGGCATGATTGCAAGCTATCTGTTGTTTGGCATATGCATAAGTGCCTTAACAACATCGCAGAAAATCGGATGATAAAGGAGTAAAAATGTATTTTTGTTGGGTACAGTTCTGAAAGTAAAGGCTTCATATGTATCATCCACAGACTAAACACATCCTGGTTAGCTGTGATGCTGTTTTTGTGGAACATGTTATTCAGCCATTGCTTTCATGTACTAAGGAGACATTTGTTAGCTCCAAAGTCATGTATGATACTTTGCTGCCTCCTTTTAGAGATGGAAAATCTAGTGCTGGTCCAAATAAGGCAACTTCTCAACCTTTGTACGTTTCATGTGATGATGCAGATCATTCCATTTCTGATGTAGATTTACATGATGCACTAGTTGATGAGAGAGTTGATATTGAGTAGGCAAAGACTATGCCAAAATGGCTGGTGTAGACTTTGCATGACAGCAAATTAGAAACACCTCTATCATATCGTACTCGTTCAGGCTCTCATAGTACCTCTTTTGCATCAGATTGCTATGCTATGGCTGCATCTAGTCTCTGTGATGAGAATGAGCCTCTTTCATTTGATAAAGCAAAAAATTCAGAAAATCGGATAGCTGCTATGCAATCTGAATATGATGCTATAATGAAGAATGGTAATTGGTCTTTATGTGACTTGCCTTCTAGCAAGAAGACCATTGGGACCAAGTGGGTATACAAGCTGAAGCGTAAGCCTCATGGTAGAGTTGACAGGTATAAGGCTAGACTTGTTGCAAAGGGTTATGCACAGGAAAGAGGCATTGATTTTGATGAGACCTTTGCACCTACGTTCTTGCAGAACAGCTAAGGATGCTTAGGATACACTTACCACATTGTACCAAGCTAGGAATGAGGCCCGTGTTGCGTATCTTCTGTTTTGTTGCAAGAGGATCATTGCACACAAAGCAGGTCCATTATGCGTGTTGCAGATCAAGCTTTCTTGGCTAGTCAGAAGGACAAAGGAAAATGGAGCTCTTCAAGTAGTAAGCAAAAATCTGCTAATTCTGCATAATCGAAGAGGGAAGACAAAGATGAAAAGAAATCAGAAAAGCAGAAATTGTTTTGCAAGTATTGTAAAGGAAATGATCATATCATAAAGGACTTTCCAAAATTGGCTGCTAAAGAGGCAAAGAAGAAAGAGCCTGGAATGGTTGTTGCAAAGGCCTCTACACCAAAAAACAGACTCTACTAATCTTGTGCAGGAAGAAGAATGGGTGTTTACTACTATTTGTTATTTTGACCCATCTTCTCATGAGCAGTGCATGTCTGCAGTAGAATCAGATGTTTGGTACTTTGATAGTAGGGCGACCAAACATATTACCTCGCAGCGTAGTTTCTTCTCTTCACTCGAGCCTGACCCTACAGGGAATATTGTTACATGCACCAACAACTCCTCTTATCCTGTTATGGGAGTTGGTAAGATCATTTTGCCTACTACTAATCGTAGTTCTTTTACTTTTTTAGATGCTTTGTTTGTGCCAGGGATCAAGAAAAATCTATTATCAGTTTCTGTATTATCCAAGATTGGCTTGGTTGTTAAATTTGTTGATGATAGATGTACAGTTCATGATCTATCAAATGGCGATGTGATCATTGCTTGTGGCATTTTATGTCGTCAAATGTATAAGCTCATAGACTATAAGAGATCTGTAAATGATTTGGCATGTAAATTACATGATTCTCAGGCTATGTCAGATGTAAAGCTTTGGCATGCATGCTTTGGTCATCTAAATTTTGCTAGTTTGCTATGCCTACAGAAATTTGAAATGGTGTTCTCTCTGCCCAAACTTGAGGCACCTAGAAAACATATTTGTGAAGGCTATATTTTGGAAAAATTGCAGTGTTCATCCTTTCCAAAAGATGGTTCAGCTCGGGCTACTAAAAAATTGCAGCTTGTACATAATGATGTCTATGGACCTATACAGACACCTTCGTTTGGAAATTATCTTTACTTCGTGACTTTCATCGATGATTTTTCTAAGCATGCATGGGTATATCCATTGAAGGCAAAGTCGGAAGTGTTTATGTGCTTCAAACAGTTTTTACTTTCGGTTCAAAGTCTGTGAGCATGTAAAATAGGCATCCTTCATTCTGATCGAGGGAGGGAATATATGTCTTTTGATTTTAATGCATTTCTGGCTGAACTTGGGATAAACCACCAGTGTATAGTGCCATATATACCTCAACATAATGGAGTTTCTAAACCTAAGAGTAGGTCACTCATGGGAATGGCGAGGTGTATGATCAAGAGTCAGGCTCTACTACATAGTTTCTAGCTTGAGGCGATCATGTGTGCAGCATATGTACTTAACACTTGTCCCGCTGAAGCGTTGCAGTCTATCACTCCATATGAGGCTTGGCATGACCACAAGCCATCTGTTGCTCATTTGCATGATTTTGGTTGTTTGTCATATGCATTAGTGCCCGAATATGGGCTACTTATCTTTGTACATTCTAGTGGTAATACATTCAGTATTGTGTGTTGAGCTCCAAGCTTATTCTTCTTCCTTGTGTTGTTTGCGTGCTTCTGCAAACGTCTAACTCCGACACATCTATGCGTGAAAAAGCTAACCATTCTTCTAATATCATAGTTGCTTCCATTTTCATAATTTTCTCATCCGTTACTTTCCGAATGTCTATGCATTTTTCTATTTGAGATATCAATCAAAAAGTAGGTAGTTTCATTTTAGCTTTCTCTTATTTAACACCTTTCTCATGTATACGTTGATTTTCATTGGTTTTATCTAGAGTTTTTCTTCATTTGTTGCTTTTTTTCTAGGTTTTCTACCACTTTCTTAACTTTTTCTTTGTTTGGAGGTTTCTTATCCTACTTTTGTTGTTTAGTTTCCTGACTAGGCTCTATTGTAGATGGCTCTTTAATTGATTTGTTAGACTCACTCTCCTTTCTAGCCCTAGTAGAATGTTTGGATTTCCCCTCTTCATCATGCTTTCTCTTTTCATCTATATTTATCTCGTGAACATAGACAGAGAACATGTCAACTGGTTCATTCCAACATGTCTTTACATCAATATCAGAGTTTGTGGCATATAAGGACTCAAAGAACCTACTTACTAGTCCATCAACATAAGAGATACTTGTTCTACTATTGAACAGGTAAATAAGACTTCCAACTAGTTTCATTTATCTTCCAATATCCACTTGAGATGAAGTACCTTCAATAGATAATTTTGTGGTGACCTTGATCAATTTAGGAATTTCCCTGCAATGCTCCATGTCAAGTGCTTTCAAAATCTATCTTGCATACGTTTGTTGAGATATGAAAACCAACCAAAATTCAAGGCCTATGCAATAATGCATTAAGCCCATGTCTGTCAATTTGAAATTCTTAAAGTAAGGCATCTATATGTATTGAGGAAGAGAATCATCAGTTCCTATAATCACAAGGTCATCTACATAGATTACAAGCATGATTGTCTTCCCTCCTCTCTTCAAAAATTTCAAGCTAGCATCAGAAGCACATCTTTTGAAACCAGAAGTCAAGAAATACTTATCTATCTGCTATACCATGCTTTAGGGGCTTGTTTCAACCCATATAATGCCTTCTTCAACTTACATAACTTGTTCTCTGAATGAGGAGCCTTAAAACTTGGTAGCTCAGACACATATACCTCGTCCTTGAGGTCTCCATTCAAGAATGTTGATTTCACATCCATGTGATAGATTTTCCATCACTTATATGCAAGCACAACTAATACTAATTGGATAGTAATCATCCTTGTAGTCGGGGCAAATGATCAAGAAAAGGCAATGCCTTCAACTTATGAGTAGCCCTATGCAATAGTTTTTGCTTTTTAATTTTCTAGGGTACCATCAGGACTAGCTTCTAAAACCACTTCGTTCCAATGAATTTATGCTTAGGAGGTCGCTCCACTAGCTCCCAACCTCCATTCTTCATGATATTTTTGTATTCTATTTGCATGGCAACCCTCCAATTTTGATCGTGGAGTGCCTGTTGCACATCGGTTGGTTCCTTTGCTTGTTTTTTAATGAGATTAGCCATCAGGTTTGTGTTTAAGAAGGGTGCCTGCCAGTCTCTATTCCCCTATTCTCTATGAATGCCTCAGTCCATCTGCAACCTCTTCTAGTGACTATGGGATGGGATCTGCAAAATCATAGAACTACCTCATGCAACGTGGGAATGGCTTTTCTGCTTGGGTGAGAACAGGTTGGTGACTTTGAGACTCATCATCTGAAGATGATGCTTCCTTCTCTTGTGTAGAAGGGATAGCTCTTGGGCTAGGTTCATAGTGGATTGCCCCTTTGCCAGATACTAAAGTGTAAGCTCTCTTTTCCTCCTCCACTACATGTGGCTAATGCTCAAACACCACATTGCAAATTGCAACTCACCATGATCTTCTTGGCCTCAGGGTCATAAAGCTTATAAGCCTTCTTATCTTTGCTATGCACTAAGAAGATACATTCGATGCTTTTTTTGTTGAAGCTTGTTTCTCTTCATATCAGAAACATGTACATAATATTCACTTTTGAATACTTTTAAACGTGAAACAGAGGGCTTTTACTAGTTTATGCCTCTTGTGGACTCTTTCCATCAAGTGCCTTGGTGTAGCTTTGATTGAAGATGTAAACAACAGTGTTGATAGCTTTTGCCCAAAATCGATGAGGCAAACCCTTTTCCTTCAACATGCACCTCGACATCTCCATGACGGTTTGATTTCGATGTTCTACAACAACGCTCTATTGAGGTCTATGTGTCACTGTGAAATGATGCTTGATTCCTTTACTCTTGTAGCATCTTCAAACTGTGTGGATGTGATCTCACCATCGCCATCGATCCTAAATTTCGTCATCTTTCTCCCTGTTTGATTTTCAGCAAGCTAAATTAGTTCTTTAAACTTAGCAAAAGCTTGATCTTTATCTCGAAGGAAGTACACCAACATCTTCCTACTATAGTCATCGGCAAGTAACATGAAGTAGAAAGATCAGCCCAAGGCTTGTGTACGCATTTGGCCTCACACATCGTCATGCACCAAAGCTAGAGGATAGCTTGCTTTGTTATTGTTTTCTTGTGGAAATGCCTTCTACTATTGCTTGCCCATCATGCAAGCTTCACATGGTTTCTTCATTTTTACAATTGATGGTAGGTGTGCAACCATACCCCTACGATGCATCTTGTTTAGTATAGGGTATCGAATGTGACCAAATCTCTCATGCCATAGCGTACTTGTGCCAACACTTGTAGTTGTTGTAAGAGCAAACAATGTTGTTGCTACTATCCATAATCTTAGCTCTTATATTAATAAAAGATACTTGATGACCGTGATCAATTATAAAAGCTATTTAAAGTAGATTTTGTTTCATTGTGGAAGATACAACACATTTGAAAATTTTCTAATATCCGAATTAGAATAATGAAAGAAAATCTTCCTATGCCCTCTATAGGACACCTTGCATTCTTGCCTACCTTCACTATGATGGGTTCCTTTAGAGGTTCTAAGGAACCGTAGAGGACTTTTTTGCTCGTCATGTGAAAATCTAGGGTCTTACTAGTGTGGAATGCTATTTAAACCTCAACATGCACCATGCTTATATAGATTTTACTAGGAGATTAGCCATCAGGTTTGTGTTTAAGAAGGGTGCCTGCCAGTCTCTATTCCCCTATTCTCTATGAATGCCTCAGTCCATCTGCAACCTCTTCTAGTGACTATGGGATGGGATCTGCAAAATCATAGAACTACCTCATGCAACGTGGGAATGGCTTTTCTGCTTGGGTGAGAACAGGTTGGTGACTTTGAGACTCATCATCTGAAGATGATGCTTCCTTCTCTTGTGTAGAAGGGATAGCTCTTAGGCTAGGTTCATAGTGGATTGCCCCTTTGCCAGATACTAAAGTGTAAGCTCTCTTTTCCTCCTCCACTACATGTAGCTAATGCTCAAACACCACATTGCAAATTGCAACTCACCATGATCTTCTTGGCCTCAGGGTCATAAAGCTTATAAGCCTTCTTATCTTTGCTATGCACTAAGAAGATACATTCGAT
Source organism: Ceratopteris richardii (assembly GCA_020310875.1). Lineage (NCBI taxonomy): Eukaryota > Viridiplantae > Streptophyta > Polypodiopsida > Polypodiales > Pteridaceae > Ceratopteris > Ceratopteris richardii. Next base: position 136,076,658 of record CM035425.1, read on the forward strand.
GCTTTTTTTGTTGAAGCTTGTTTCTCTTCATATAAGAAACATGTACATAATATTCACTTTTGAATACTTTTAAACGTGAAACAGAGGGCTTTTACTAGTTTATGCCTCTTGTGGACTCTTTCCATCAAGTGCCTTGGTGTAGCTTTGATTGAAGATCTAAACAACAGTATTGACAACTTTTGCCCAAAATCGATTAGGCAAACCCTTTTCCTTCAACATGCACCTCGACATCTCCATGACGGTTTGATTTTGATGTTCTACAACAATGCTCTATTGAGGTCTATGTGTCACTGTGAAATGATGCTTGATTCCTTTACTCTTGTAGCATCTTCAAACTGTGTGGATGTGATCTCACCATCGCCATCGATCCTAAATTTCGTCATCTTTCTCCCTGTTTGATTTTCAGCAAGCTAAATTAGTTCTTTAAACTTAGCAAAAGCTTGATCTTTATCTCGAAGGAAGTACACCAACATCTTCCTACTATAGTCATCGGCAAGTACCATGAAGTAGAAAGATCAGCCCAAGGCTTGTGTACGCATTTGGCCTCACACATCGTCATGCACCAAAGCTAGAGGATAGCTTGCTTTGTTATTGTTTTCTTGTGGAAATGCCTTCTACTATTGCTTGCCCATCATGCAAGATTCACATGGTTTCTTCATTTTTACAATTGATGGTAGGTGTGCAACCATACCCCTACGATGCATCTTGTTTAGTATAGGGTATCGAATGTGACCAAATCTCTCATGCCATAGCTTACTTGTGCCAACACTTGTAGTTGTTGTAAGAGCAAACAATGTTGTTGCTACTATCCATAATCTTAGCTCTTATATTAATAAAAGATACTTGATGACCGTGATCAATTATAAAAGCTATTTAAAGTAGATTTTGTTTCATTGTGGAAGATACAACACATTTGAAAATTTTCTAATATCCGAATTAGAATAATGAAAGAAAATCTTCCTATGCCCTCTATAGGACACCTTGCATTCTTGCCTACCTTCACTATGATGGGTTCCTTTAGAGGTTCTAAGGAACCGTAGATGACGTTTTTGCTCGTCATGTGAAAATCTAGGGTCTTACTAGTGTGGAATGCTATTTAAACCTCAACATGCACCATGCTTATATAGATTTTACTAGGAGATTTGATATAGGTAAGGAAAAAAGATATAAAATAGTCGATAAATTATACAATTCCACAATATTTCACGACTAGAAGTCCTACAGTCTTCGCCCTACGGGCCAAGGGGATAGGCCCCTTGAGCCACGAAGAAGGTGGCAAGCCCCCTCCCCCCTTCTACACTCCCCCCATCATGCCTATATGTGGAAACCACGTAGCACCAGAAAGGCCTTTATTTTAACCTCAAATGGAAACCCAATGTCCCATAAGTTCATGTCCTACCTAACCTAAAGCTACGCTCACAAAGGTCATCTATTATCATCAATGGTCACTCATAGACCTCATCTAAATTGCAAGTTAGGGTCCCACAAATGTCAGAGCTCTCACAATGGCTTCTGCTCATAACGGCATCATGGATGATTTGTGCTAACTTGAGGGTGGATTATTGAGTATATCGTATAGAAGTAAGGTCCAACCAACACAAGAGGAGCAAGAAAGGTTAAGTGCATGGTGCTCAAAGGATGCTTTGGCAAGTTCATACATTCTTGACTCTACCTCTCATTTCTTACTTTCACAAATTAGGAATCGCAAAACATCTCAAGAAACATGGAATGGACTTGAAACATTCTTCTCATCAAACGCCATGGCAAGGAAGAATGAGTTATGGATGGAGTTTATGACACTCAAGAAGATGCCCAAACAAAGTTTGAGTGATTTTATCAACAAGATGAAGGAAATTGGAGATGAGCTTGGAAGCATTGGAGAAGTCATTCATGAAGAAAAAATAGTAAGGAAAGTTATGAATGGTATCAAGGCTGATGAAAATTGCCAAGCCTTTACCACAACCATTGATATTTACACAGACATGCAAGTTCTTGATTTCAGCACCCTCATTGGATAATTGTTCACACACAAAGCAAATCTTAGTGAGAATGGATACCAAAAAAAGGTAATGAATCCTCTGTTCTCGATATAGATAAGAATAAAATCAAAGATAACAAAGGCCATGGAAAGACGTGTGATGATGATGGAAGTACCTCTCAAGTACCCTTTGGTGATAGAGGGAAAGGCTCAAACGGAAGAGGCAAAGCAGGTAGAGAAGGTAGGGGGAGAACTCAAGGCCATCACCATTTGCCATATGTGGTGTAACTAATCATGTAACAGAAAATTTATTCACGAATCTAAGGAACCAAAGAGAAGGAAGCTATTTAAGCTCAAGAGGAAGATTCAACAACTGATATGGATACAATAAAAACTTATACCCCAATAAATACCCAGGTGGATACAAAGGAATGAGAGACTACAACAACTATGCAGATGATCAAGTTCAAGAAGACTCACTATTTCTCATGAACAAGATTTTGAAAGAAGTTAAATCAGATAAAAGTTTGTTTTATATAGACTCAAGATGCTGAAATTAGGTGGAAGGAAATGTAACTCTACTCTCAGATTTAGAGGTCCCAAGGAATAGGCATGAAGTCCAAACTAGAGATGACATTAGTGTAGGACAAAGTTTTGAGAAGAGATTGCTAGTTAAAATCACCAAAGCATGGAGAATTTGTTGAAGCCCTACACCAAGGACTCAAGAAGATAGCAAAAAGAGAAAAATCAAGTAAATTGTTCAGCTTTGAACTCCAAGAGAACAAGAACATTGCATTGTTCAACTATGGTACCCAAACTCTATTAGAGTTAGAGATTTGGCACAAGTGATTAGCTCACATAGGTGAAAGAACTCTCAAACAAAGCAATAGGGATCAGAGTGTACTTTGTCTACCAAACATATCAAAGAAACATATGATTTATGAATGTAGTATGTGTGAGTTAAATAAGTGACATAGGCAACCCTTCACCAAGAAAGGCTTCAATATTGGAGTTGGTCATACAAATGTATAGTGGCCAATCAAGGAGCCTTCAATCTCTAGATCAAGGTACTATGTGTCATTCATAGATGATTGTACAAGATGGACTATCTTGGTTTTTCATGACACATCAAGATGAAGTGCTTCCATGTTTCAAAAAATATCTAGCTCTTGTGGAAGACCAAACAAGTAAAACCCTAAAAAGACTAAGGTTAAATGAAGGGGCAGAATACTTATCTCATAATTTTGATTCCTATCTCCAAGAGAGAGGGATCAAAAGAGAAATCATCGCCATATATAGTCCAACTACTTGTGGGTAGAGAAAGTATCAACAACTACATATGTAGTTAAAAGACTTCCATCTAAGGCTCTAGATGGCATGAGACCATATGCGGCTTGGAATGGAAGCAGACACAATCTTGATCATTGTAGGATCTTTGGATGTATAGCATATGCACACATATCTTCATAGATTAGAGGCAAATTGGATCATAAGACAAAACAAAAGTGTCTCCATTTTCTATGACCTTAATCACAAAGGTTATAGGTTGTACAATCAAGTCAACAAATGCTTCATTATAAGTAGAGCTATTGTTTTCTATCAAAATAATTCATGGTTTGAAGATGATTGTAGGAAAATCAAACTTCCTTATGACCTAGAGGAGGACTTTCCAACATTATAAAAAAGGAATGAGCATACACTTGAAGCATCAAGTGATTCAAAAGATGATCAGAAGAATCCAAGAAGAGAAATCAGATCTTGGAACTCTAAAGGCAAAGCCAAAGTGTAGAAGCTGAGAGATGGGAGAGAATCCTGTCAACAAACCATTAGAAGATCAAGTAGAGAAAAGAGAAAGCCATAAATGTATGAATACAAGACTTCATTGGTTACTAGACACTCAATACATCTAGCAAAACAATCAAACTCTAAAGAGTCTTCATCATATGAAGAAGCAAAACAAAAGCCTAAATGGATGAATGTTATGGAAGAATAGATAGATTCCTTGCAAGAAATCAGACTTGGGAATTGGTTTCCAAGACTCCATCTATGAAGGTCATAGGCTCAAAGTGTACATATAAGGTAGATAAAAACTTTGATGAATCTATTAAGAGGTATAATGCAAGGTTATTGGCCAAAGGATATGCACAAACACAAGGTATGGCTTATGAAGAAACATTCTCACCTATTGCAAATGAGGATATAACTAGCTTCCACGTTCTAGTAGGTAGTTTGAATTATTCTTCATTAACAAGGGTAGAAATGTGATATGGAGTGGGTGCCTTGAGTTGATTCATGCATACTCCAAGCAAACCTCATATGGAAGCAACCAAAAGAATCCTCAAATACCTAAAGGGTGTTAAACTTCTAGCAATTTCAAGTCTGCAAACTCATGCTAAATTGAAGTACCAGATCATGCACACTTTTTGATAGGATATACAAACAATTTTCCATATGCGTTTTTACAGATCATTACTCAATCAACTGATGGAGAAAATCAGAGATCATTTGGAGGGCAATTTCGAATTCAAATTTACAACTATCTTTTTGAACATTATATAAGCAAACACATGAAGCAAATTCATGGCCATCCTCCTCTACCATTTGAGCACTTGTAGGCTCTCATTAGGAGTGTTTAATCTAGGTTTAAGCTAGACCCTTGCTTGCTATAGTTTTCTCATAAGAATATCACTCATATCTTTCTATGTAATTGTGTGATTCATTGCAAGATAGCTCATTTTGTCCCTACGATGGTAAGCTTTCCTTTGGATATAATATTTTTATTAATTATTCATCATCCTTGAGTATATTGAGCTTCAAAGATCTCTAGTATGATCTTTGCATATTCCCAAATGTGTCTGTTGGAAGGTACACATAGGTGCAAGCTGCTTGCTTGGAAAATTTCTAGTCTGGAGTGTTATTTGGCTTGTTGAAAAGTTCATACTGTTTGTTTGTGCTATGTGAAATTGCATAGGTTCAATTGTCTGGTCCAAAGAGCAATTCAATTTGTAGTGGATGGTGGTAGTGAACTGTTTGGTCCTAGGAAGGACCTATTGTTCTTCTTCTACAATAAGGAATGGAAATACTCCATCAGTGGTATTAGATCTCAACACTGAGCATTTAACACATTAGGAGGAGGCCTTGAAGTTGCTTGAGAGCCAAGGGTTGAAGCAAAGAACAAGAGGATTTGAAGAAGCATTTGAAGCAAGGGGGAGCTTCTATGATCATCAATGGTTCAAGACAAGTGGAGTCTCTGGTGGAAAGGTAACATATCATTCTTTATCACATCTATCACAATCCAAGGAGGGATTAGGAGCCACTTCATATTCTCATACAAAATAGAAGACTATAATACTCAAATTGAGAAGCTTGAAAAGAGAAATTACCAACCTTGGAAGTTTATAATCTCTAACTCATGGGAAAAGGTATTTGGGTTTTGGTTAGTGGTACTGAGGTAAAGTCATACATAGATCCAGATACACCTATTGAGAATCAAAGGAGAGCCATTAGAACATGGGAAGAAATCGATAGGACAATGATCTTCATTCTTTCTGAACACATAAGTACCTCCATGATAGGTCATACCCAAAACCTAGATACATCCAAGAAGGTTTGGAAGTGTGTAGAAAGGTTGTAGTCATCTCTAAAAAGGCTAGAAAAATTCAGCTCAAGAATGAGCTCAAAAACCTTATGAAGTCATCAAATAGAGTATTAATGACTTCATACTAGAAGTAAAAGAGATTTTTTATGCACTTGCTTCAATAGGATGTGTGGTAGATGATGATGACATAGTTGCTCACACACATAATGGGCTTAGAGAAGATGATAAATGGAAGGCATTCACAACCTCTATGTATGAAATAAATTCATTACCAGATTTTGAGCAACTTACTCCTCTTATGGTGGCTAAGGAGCTGAACCATAAAGGGAAGCCAATACCAACTCTTCTATGTATGCAAAGGAGGAAGAGGCAAAGGCAAGAAAGGTGGTGCAAGAGGAAGAGTTAGAAGCAACTAACAATAATTTAACCAATTTGATCAAGGGATTCAATCAAGCCAAGATGAAGGTCAATCATCAAGAGGAAGAGGTAGAGGAGGAAGATATGGAGGTAGAGGCAACTCCAACTCAAATGGATGCTTCAGTTGTGGGAAGCAAGGACTCTATGCCAAAAATTATTGGCAAACTCCACATGGGAACAATCATAAAGGGTGGTAATTATGCTAACTCCTCAACCAATTCAGAAAATGAGCATTTGTTAGCTATGAAGCATAGTAGTGAAGGTCAACCACATGATGAGGTGTGGTATATAGATAGTGGTTTTAGTAACCACATGTCATGTAAAGAGGAGTACTTTAGTAATCTTCAAGCACCCAATCAAAGAGTCTTTTTGGAGACAAGAGAAAACATAATGCATGAGATAAAAAAATGGGAGATGTAAAGCTTGAAGCCAATTACCAAGCTAGAGGACTATCTGAGGTATTGCATGTTCCTACTTTTACAAAGAACTTAATCTTCGTTGGATCGATGGTTGAAAAAGGATACCAAGTCAAGTCTAACTACAAATGATGCTTTATTAAAGACCCAAGGAATGGCTATGAGATGATAGCCAAAGGAAAGAACGAATGGAGATGTTCACTCTTGATATTTGCAAAGGACAAAGCAACAAGGCAATGTTCATCACCTATGGAGACAAGAAGATTGGAGACTTGGATTTGTGGAACAAAAGGTGTGGTCACATCAACATTCAAAGGTTGAAAGAAATTGATTAGAGGCAATTGGTAAGAGGTTTACCACATTTTTCATTTCAAATGATGCATGAGATGTGTGAAGCTTATCAACTAGGAAAGTCTACTAGGCAAGCCTTCAAGAAGAGTGGATATGTAGCACATGGTGTGTTAGATCTTGTGCACACAGGTGTGTGGGGGCCAACCAAAGAGCCCTCTCTTATAGATAATAGGTACTTTGTAACCTTCATAGATGACTACTCAAGAAAAGTACAATTGTATTGCATAAAGCAAAAATCAGATGTGTTTGATGTGTTGAAAAGATTCAAGGCACAAGTTGAAAATGAGATAGGTTGCTACATCAAAACCCTAAGGTCAGATGGAGGGCGGAGAACACTTCTCCCATGCCTTTTCTGATTTCTTGTAGGGCCAAGGGATAAGGAGGCAAATCACTTGAAGGTATACTCCCCAATAGAATAGGATGGTAGAGAGGAAGAATATCTATATTGCTGAAATTGCTAGGAATATGTTAAATGAAATGAATGTTCCTCTAACATATTGGGAAGATGTTGTATCTATTGTTGTGAACTAGATGAATAGGTCTCCCATATTAGGGTCACATGAAATGACACCTAAGGAGCCATGGAGTGCAAGGAAACTAGACCTTTCACACACTAGAATCTTTGAGTGTGTATGCTATACACATGTGGCACAAGACTTGAGAGTTAAGATGGATGCAAGGGCTAAAAGATGTATGTTTATTGGTTATGCTATGAAGCAGAAAGGTTGCAGGTGCTACAATCCTAATACAAAGGAGTTAAAGGTATCTAGAGGTGTAGTGTTTGATGAACTCAAATCATGGTATGCTTCCAAAGTTCCATTGCAAGATGAAGAAATTGAAGAGGTAGAGAGGAGATATGAAGTTAAATTTCAAGATAGCTTGGAAGTCATTGGTCCAAGCACACAAAGAAGCTCAAGCATGGATTCAGCCCATCAGTGATTGAATAAAGGAAAGGAAAGATTGCTAGAGCTTGATGAAGATGGATATGAAGTTGAAGACTTTGAAGAACCTATGTTAGAAGGGAGAGCTACACCAAAAGCAAAAATCAAGGCACCAAGGCAAAGAAGGTTTAGTCCACAAAAGGAGAAGAAAGGAGGTCAACAAGGGTAAAAGATCCAATCTCAAGGCTTGTCTATGATATTCACATTGCTAGGCATTATTCTTTTATGATCAAGGTTATCAAAGATCATGAACCTTCTACCTATAAAAAGATCAAAGACACAAAGGAGTGGCAAGAAGCTATCGAAGAGGAGTACAAAGCCCTTGAAGACAACAAACCATAGAGTCTAGTTCCAAGACAAGAAGGGATGAAGGTAATTGGCCTCTCGAGTCTGTCATCCCTCGCAGACCCTTGTTGTAGTGGGTATTCCATGTGGTACTTTGAGAGGTAGTGTCCACCATGTATTGACAAGAGTTGTGTGTCTTCCAAATTTAGCAGAGTTGGTTGCCTTGCTCTTCATGTTGTCACACGTAGCCTTTATAGTTTTCTATCCCTTTACTGCTTGCTTGGATTCCAGCATGATGATGTATTTGTGAGATTTAAAAAATTGCTAACTTTTCAAAACATGTTGTCTATGTGGATTGTGAGCAGCTACTATCTTTGAATTTCTTCCTAGGTATTGATGTTGTCACATTGATGTCCTCTAGATCTTTCAAAGATGATGTTTATAGTAGTCATGCCAAGTACTCGTAACCCATAATGAAGGATGGTTGTGTGTCCGTGCCTAGGTTGAGGGAAATATGTGCCTTGTGCATGGCCTTGTAATGTGGCCCTATGCATGCTTACTTGGGAATGCATTTTAAAATGTATGGTGCAAAATGTCTTGGGTATTGAGCGAAGTGCTCAAGGGCATGCTGACAAAGAGGTTTCCTAATCTAACATTGTGATACTGATGCAAAAGTAGGTGATTCTTACCGATGTGAAAGGTCGATCAATGTTCATTTCTTCCTCTAGTACTCCCATCATGGTGATTGACCGTGGGCATCTCTTCCATTGTTGATGGATTTCCTTGTTGATGATTCACTCATGAATCTCTTCAAGTATTGTCGTCGAGATCTTCTCTCCTCTTTCACTCATGAAGGCCTACAGGAAAAAAATTTGGTGAAGGTGGCCAGAATTCCCTGAGAAGTCCAAGATGCATCAAGGATGTCAAAGGGAGTTTAGATGCAAAGTTTGGAAGAAATCAAGCAAATCCAGGGTAGTGGTCAAAGCTGGTCAAATTTTAGACATTAGGGTAAAAATTTTAAAGACACAAAATCACACAAAAATTCATATACTTATAAAGCCTATCAAAGGCAATCTATAGCCTAAATTTCACATGTAAATGGATTTTCTAGCACATTGATATGCCATGTGCATTTTGTACAAAATATAATTTTCCACTTAGATCCTACAAAATCTTGTATAGGAAACTATTTTATCCCTATAATTTGGCATGTATAAAGATCCTATGTGGCTAGACATTTGTACAAATCTCCAAGGCTATCAGAGCTTCCTAGAAACCTTAATGCCACCTTGCAAACTTCCAAATGTAGTAAAACTTATAAACGGGAGATTCAGATGGGAGTTTTTTCTACATATTCCTAAAGAAGACCTTTCAAAACATAGCCCTACAAATTTTCATCTTCATCAAATGATATTTGAAGGGTCAAAGAGCACAAAATCCAGTTTTCAAGGTCATCGTAGTTTCCTTGAATAAGAAAATTGAAGGCTTGAAGGGCTACCACATGGCAAACAATGATTAAACCATGTTATACGGTCAAGATGACCTCACATTCAAGGGTGGAGATGCACTAAAGCATAAGGCAAGGAGGATCCATGAGTTTTTTTCATCGGATAAGCCTTTTTTTATGGTCAAAGATCAATAATGCAAAATATATCCAAAAATAACAGCTTATCCTATCCGAATTGATGTTAGCACTAATCCCACGGTCTATATCAACCCCAAATCCAATGGTAAAGAATGAATGTGCCTAATGTTTCTCCCTTTGCCCTAGATATCCTATAAAGAACCAATCCTAGCCATCCATTTGATAAATCCGTAATCAAAAGCAGCTGATCTTAGGGTTGAGAGTTGATTTCTCTAGTTCCAAGGACCCAAATTCATTCAAAATACTATTAAAACCCCCCTCGAAACTCATAGAGCATCATTATTAGGCATCCGTAGGGCCCTTGCTAGCACATGGTTTCCTTGAGATAAACACTCTTAGTGGAGCATGTGAGGATCCAAGGTGCGCTAGTAAAAGCATAGTTCTTAGAATCAATTTTTAGACTTCCACTCTAGGATAGGCTCATAAACCCAATGGTTCCTCTTTCTTTGCTCATCCTCAGTGGAGCATGCGAGTAAGTTAGAGTTGGTTTTATGAGTCTTATACTTCTTTATAAACACATTATGATTCTAGAAAGATATAGGATCAATGAAGTGGAACCTATCATCTTACGTGTGACATTCGCTTGAACTATCATGGTGAGAGGGTCGTGTGGACTGCCTTTGACCAGTAGGATGCTTAGTTTGATATGTCCTACTTAGTTTGATATATCACAATGTTCATGTATATGTATTTCATAACAATATCTTTTAGTTTATGTCTCTTGTCTCTTCTCTCTTAGTCTCTTATGTGTTTTTACATGTCTCTTTCTATCTCTTTTTATGTGCGAGAAGGCTCTACAGTCTTGCGTTGAACGGGTGAGGATGATCCATTGAGATTTAGAGAATAAAATTCTATTCATTCATAAATCATGGCCCACATGCATTCATAGCATCCATAAACACCCATGCATATGTTTCAGTGTTGAAAGTGTATAAGAAGCTTCATTCTTGGACCATTCTTCCTTTCAAAACTGCTTCATGTGTGCTTTTAGTTTTTTTTCTCATCATGCATACATCCACAAGAACCCATGCATATGAATTAAATTTTGAAAGTGTATAATAATCTCCATTATTGGACCATTCTTCCTTTCAAAATTGATTCATGTGTGTGGTTTTCGTTTTGTTCTCATCATGCATATGTCCATATGTTCCCCCTTCCCATAATCTCATGACATCTCTCTTCTCCATACCCAACTTCATCTTCACCTTCACATTTGGATCACAAAAACCTTCCAACACTCACTAACTTCATACACTCTCTATGTGCCGCAACGAGACCCGATCCACCCGGATTGCGATCACCTCCACATTTGAACCCGACGTGAATTGCTTCGTGGCATTTGCTTTTGATCTTGTTGGGAGGTTGTTATCCATACCCTTCGTTGCATATTTTTCATCCTCATCATATCATCATCATCATTATGGAGTGTTGCACTGGATTTCTCACAATATCATGCACATCTTCGTCGTGAAGTAAACACATTTGTGAGAGATCTAGAGCATCATGCATCACTTGCACATTCACGTAAGATGGAGGAAGGATTCAAATCCCTTATTGTTGAGAAACAAGGCCAAAGAATACTCTCTTCTATGTTGAGAGAGAAGGGAAAATGCAATGGCATCAACATTACAAGCTACTCAGATTTGTCTGAAGGAAAAGTTTTGATTTTTGGACTTCCCGAAGATCTTTTGATGACATTCTTTGAAAGAATTGTTGACACACTACAACATATGAGGGGCATACCGACACTGCCTATATGGACGGTCATGCCCGACATTAGTATAAATGTTGGAAAAATATAATTAAGCATACTCACGATTACTTGACCATTGGTATGACTCTTTAAAATGGATCGTCAAGATGTTTTATGACTACCGATATGGGCATCGATATAAGCATTGGTAAAGGCATTGGTATTAAGCATCAGTATGAGTGTCACTAATTTGCTTGAAACTACTGATGCTCATATCAACGCTTATACCAATGCCTATACAGAGGCCGTGTTTTAAACATACCAGGACTCGAGAGCAAAAATCAACATTTTTCATGACTCTTACACTAAGTATTGCTTGCTTCTGTCAAACTTGCATGCACAAACCGAATTGTTACCTACATTGTCTTGTACACACACATAGATCTCTCTCTACACACACTCTCTCTCTAGATCTCGAATCTTAGTAAGTGGTGCACATAATCTTACCCTTTGACTTTCTCTATGCTTTATGCTTTATAATTTCTCTTCTTTTTTAGTTTGCAGAAGTTTTTTGGCATCCATTCTTTGGAATTCGATGAGAGGAGACATACATTATGCTTTGATGATGACAATCCAAAAGAGGGACAAACCTATAAGTGATTGTTTTATTCTTTATTGATAGAGAGAGAGAAAGAGAGAGAGAGAGAAAGATAGTGAGAGAGATAAAGAGAGATGAAAGAGAGGAAGATAGAGAGAGAAATAAAGAGAGATGAAAGAGAGAAAGATAGAGAGAAAATAAAGAGAGATGAAGAAGAGAAAGACAGAGAGAGAGAGAGATATAGAAATACATACACACACACATACACACATGCATATACACACACATATCCACACATGCATACACATACATATTGTGGAGAGAGATGGTGGATGCAATCTGAAGATGAGTTGGTGCTGCTACAACCGGCTTCACGCCAGCCAACTGAGACATCAGAGATGATTAGTAGACCCTTTGAGATTCCTAAATCCACCAAAGTATCAGCCAAGTACTTTGGAAAAGTGAAGACAGACTAGTTGCGAAATGACTAGCTCCCAAAACTTGCTATTTTTGAACATATACCTACTAGAAAAAATGAACAATGCTCTCAACCTCGTAGCGATTAGAAAAATTCCTTCTGTACATAGCAAATAGACTTAGTAAGCGTCCCAATCCAAGTTAAAATACTTCAATTCATGAACTAAGTAGTGAGAACAAGTTTTATCAAATTCTGGAACATCTCGCCATTCTCAGGGCTCTATAGAGATAGACCAATGAGCAGTAAAATGCAGATTTCTCCCAAAGTATAAATCCAATGAACACGAAATTTTGTTTAAGAAACTAGAGTGAGAGAGAAATCCAACGCACTTTAAAACACTGAAAAAAATTTATGTAGAGCTAGAGATATGAGCTTTTGAAGTTACTGCTCGGAGTGAGTATAACAGAGAACAAAACAGAGAAGTAGAGAATGATGAATGTATAAATTCACATATGATTACAACCACATTGGCAATGAATATTTGCACAATGGGAGTAGAATGATAGCGCTATGGAGTAAGCTCTTCAATCTCTACAAAATGACATGAAGTGGTCACGTATAAGGCTTGCTAATCACCACTCCCTTATTGCTCTTTTTATAGCTACTTTTGGAGGGAGTTTTGAATTCGAATTCGAATGGATCCACCTAAAAGTGATCCTCAAAGTTGTGAAATACTCCCTTAGCTCACTAATTCATGGTTTTAGGTAGTTAGAGCCACGAATTTTCTTTTACATCATGGATGATGTAAGCCATTCTTTTTCTTTTTTTCTTTTTCACAATTACAAGAGATAAAATGTGCTCTTTTACAAGAGGTGTTCACATGACTACACATATGACTACAAATGAAGATAAATCAAATAATATCAAGCATGTAGGCTTGGGTAAAATGCACCAATAGCTCCCCCTCAAGCCTAACATGCTTGCCTTCTAAATATATCTTCAATTGTCCTTGATTTCTTGCAAGTCAATCATCAACTTGAATTTGCTTAACTTTGTACCACCAAGAGCCTTACTCAACATGTCTGCACATTGCATATCTGTAGAGACATAGAATAGTTGAATATCCTTACTCATTAGCTTCTCCCTTACATAATGGTAGTGGACTTCAATATGCTTGGTTCTAGCATGGTATACCGGATTAGCTGCAAGATGTAGTGAGCTTGTGTTGTCACCAAAAATGTGAGGTCTTGAAGAGTGAAGTCCAAGATCCGTGTACAAAGATTTTAACCACATGATGTCTTGAGTTGCATTAGCCAAAAATCTATATTCGGCTTTAGTAGAAGATAATGCCATGGTTGGTTGCCTCTTGGATGACCAAGAATTGATTTTTGAAGCTGCAAATGATACATACCCGGATGTGCTTCTTCTATTATCTCTAGATCCATCCCAATCCGCATGTGAGTAGGCCTTTAGCTCAATATCTGAAGTAAATGTATAAAAGAAACCTTCATTCATACTCACCTTTAGGTACTTGAGGACTCTCTTGCCCGCTTCCATAGGTGGTCTTGTCGGCTTATGCATAAATTGACTCAATATACTAAGAATATAGCATATATTCACCCTTGTGAGTGTTGCATAGTTCAAGCTTCCAACCAAGCTTTGATAGCTTGTGATGTCTTCAATTGGCTCTCCTTCATAAGCACTAAGTTGATGATTTTGCTCCATAGGTGTACCTACACACTTGGTATTTTCCATCTTGAACTTGATGAGCATGTCATGCACATACTTCCTTTGTGTGATGTATATACCTGAACCTGTGTAGATTAACTCCAATCCAAGAAAATAAGTGAGTGGTCCGAGGTCACTTATTTTGAACTCCTCCTTCATTGACTCTTTACCTATTTGATTCCTTCAAGATCATTCCCCGTGATAATGATATCATCAACATACACACATAAATAGATCAGTTCAGATCCAATCCTCTTTATGAACAAAGAGGTATCTGCCTTGCTAGCTTTGAGTCCTTGGTCCTAGAAATATGTCACCAATCTGAAATTCCAAACTCTTGGAGCTTCAATCCATACAAAGCTTTCTTTAATTTTCATACATGTGCATCCTCATATCCAAGAGGTTGTGCCATATACACTTCCTCTTAGATCCGTCCATTCAAGAAAGCATTCTTTACGTCAAATTGATAGAGATTCCAATTTCTAGATGGAGCAAGACTAATGATAACCCTAATTCTAGGCATTTTTGCAACAGGAGAGAAAGTATCCTCATAATCAATACAATGAGTTTGAGCAAACCCTTTAGCAACTAACCTTGCTTTGTGTCCATTTATATTTCCATCCGGATTCCTCTTGATTTTGTATATCCATCAAGATCCAATTACCTTCATAGATGGCTTGTTAGGTACAAGCTCCCAAGTGACATTCTCCTTCAAGGCTTCCATTTCTTCATCCATTGCATCTCTCCAACCTTTCTTGATTTGTGCTTCTTCAAATGTGGTAGGTTCTTCATTGGTTGAATCTTTTGCAATGTAGATTGAGTGCTTGGTGACCAAAGAATTATCATAACCAAACCTCTCTCGTTTCTTCTTCTCCCTTGAAGACCTTCTAAGTGGTTGAAGTGAGCTCTCGGGTCCATATGTAGCATCCTGCATCTTTGCTTTACCTTTGTTCTTCCATAGCTTTAGTCTTTCCAAGTCTTCTAGGTCAATATGTGAAACACTTTCTTCAATTTGCTTTCGCTCCTTTGGTTGAAGTGATGGAAAATCTTCATCCAAGTCATAAGGCAGCTTCACTTTCCTGTCATCATCAAACCATGATTTGTTTTCATCCAAAATTACATCTCTACTCATAGAAAATCCTTTGTTGGTTGGATTGTACAATCTATATCCTTTTTGGTTTTCATCATAACCAATAAATATGCACTTCTCTGCCTTGGGATCCAATTTCCCTCTTACTTGAGAAGGGATGTGAGCATAGGCGAAGCATCCAAAGATTTTACAATGCTCTAGACTAGGTCTTCTTCCATTCCACACTTCATATGGAGTGGGTCCTTCTAGTGACTTAGATGAAAGTCTATTTATGAGATATGTGGCTGTAGACATAGCCTCTGCCCATAGGTAGTTTGACTATCCCTTTTCATTGAGCATGGACCTTGCAGCTTCAACAACAGCTCTATTTCTCCTCTCTGCTACACCATTGAGTTTGGGTGTATACCTTGTAGTGACTTTCCTTTTAATGCCTCTTTCATGCAAGAAGGCATCAAATTCAAAAGGGAAGTATTATCCTCCACCATCTCATTTGAGTCTTTTCAAACTCCTACCTGTTTGGTTTTCAACAAGAGCAACATACTTCTTAAAGCAATTGAACACTTCATCCTTGTGCTTCATGAAAAACAGAATGGTCCACCTACTACAATCATCTATGAAAGACACATAATATCTTGAGCCTGATATAGATGGCTCCTTACTTGGACCCCATGCATCCGTGTGCACTAGATCCAAAGGATTTTGATACACATATCCCTTCTTATTGAAAGGTTGTCTATGAGCCTTGTCAAGTTGACAAGCTTCACACTTATAAATCATGTGTTGCCTTGTGATATTAGGCAAACCAAGTACATTTTGGTCCCTGCAAATTTGTTTAAGTGTCCTCTCACCAATGTGAGCAAGCCTTTTATGCCATATCTCCAACTTTTTGAGAGTTTGAGATCCATAGCTAAACAAAGCTATCTTCTTTGTATCTTCCACTTCAAAACTGAAAAGCCTTCCTGTCTTTTCTCCTTTGGCAATCCTTCTAAAGCCTTGCCTTGGGTCTTCAACCTATGCTCCAAATCCGTTGAATCTAACTTGCAACCCTTTTTCAACAATCTATCCAACACTTATTAATTTTTTGGTAATTGTAGGGACATACGAGATTTTGCTTAAGAGGTTCATATTCCCATCTGATGTCTTCACATTACCTATCTTCTCCACTGAGTGCTTTGTGTCATCTCTTGTTTGCACTTCATGTTTGTTATGAGGATCTTCCAAATCAGAAAGTAAAGCCACATTTCCTGCTATATGATTTGAGCATCCCAAATCAATGTAAAAGATGTTATCATCATCCTTACCCTTCTTCAATGATAGATTCATAATCTTTAATGAATCTTCCTGACTTTGGTCCTCTGCATAGTTATTGTAGTCTCTCCTTCCTCTATGGTCACTTTGATATTTGTTGTTGTAATTGTTGTTGTAGTAGTTGTTGTTGTTGTAGCCTCCATTGTATCTGCCTCTATTTGATCCATAGCCACCTCTATTGAATCCTCTTGCTCTTGAGTTCCTCGAGTTCGTGAAACATTCTTTAGTAGTATGATTAGATAAGCCACATATATTGCAAGGTTGAGATGATTGGAATCTCCCCCTTCCTTTCTTTCCACCTCTGCCTCTTCCTCTAGCTCTTCCTCTACCTACAAAGTTTTCTTGGAAAGAGTTACCTTCATCTTCATTCTTGCTATTCTTTCACTTGTGCTAGACCTTAGATTTATCATAATATACGACAGAAGTTTGGTTAGTTGTTGAGGAATCACCACCTTTGCTAATCTTTGATTCATGAGTGGAGAGTTGGCCCATGAGTGTGTTGAGGTTGGGTACATGCATATCCATGTATAAATCCATGGCTATTGTGAATGACTCCCACTTCTCATTTGCTTTGATTTGATTTATGATTTTTCTAATGATTTTCTCCTCTTCAATTACCTCTCGAATGCTTCCAAGTTGGTCAAAAATCTCCTTCATCTTTGTGACATAATCAGTCACACTTTGCTTCGGGCTTTTCTTCATTGTTGTGAAGTCCATCCACAATTGGTTCTTCCTTGCTCGAGTGTTGGAGGAGAAGAAAGAAGCAAGTGCATTCAAGGTCTCTCTTGATGTCTTGCATCCCTTGACATGAGGTAAATGAAAATGAGAGATTGAGTTTAGAATATAGGACCTTGCAAGTTCGAACACCAATTTGAAAGTCTTTCCACTTCTTCATGTGATGGTTGCCCTTTGTTCCTCATTGGTTGGCATTGCTTCATCTCTAGATATGAATCCATATAGATTCATCCCTTGAAGGTAAGCCTCCAGCCTTAGTAACCATGTTGGGTAGTTGTTTCGATTCAAATTATCAATTATTGATGGGAATCCATCTCCCATGTTGCTTGACTATGCTCTAATACCAATATGGAGAGAGATGGTGGATGCAATCCGAAGATGAGTTGGTGCTGCTACAACCGGCTTCACACCAGCCAACTGAGACTTCGGAGTTGATTAGTAGACCATTTGAGGTTGCTAAATCCACCAAAATATCAGCCAAGTACTTTGGAACAAGTATCTCAAAAGTTTAAGTCAAGACAGACTAGTTGTGAAATGACTAGCTCCCAAAACTTGCTATTTTTAACATACACCTGCTCGAAAACATGAACAGTGCGCTCAACCTGGTAGGGATTAGACAAATTCCTTTTGGACATAGCAACCAGACTTAGAAATCTTCCCAATACAAGTTAAAAGAGGTCAATTCATCAACTGATCAGTGAGAAAAAGTTTTATCGAATTCTGGAACATCCTCCCATTCTTGGGGCTCTGCAAAGATAGACCAGTGAGCAGTAAAATGCAGATTTATCCAAAATTATACATACAATAACCATGAAAAATTGTATCCAAATGTAGACTTAGAGAAAAATCCAACGCACTTTAAAACACTAAAAACCGTTGCATAGAGCTCGAGATATGATCTTCTGAAGTTACTGCTTTGAGTGAGTATAGCAGAGAACAAAACAGAGAAGTAGAGAATGATGAATGTATAAGTTCACATATGATTACAACCACATTGGCAATGAATATTCCCACAATCTGAGTAGAATTATAGAGCTATGGAGTAAGCTCTTCAATATCTACAAAAGGACATGAACTGGTCACGTACAAGGCTTGCTAATCACCACTTCCTTCTTGCTCTTTTTATAGCTACTTTTGGAAGGCATTTTGAATTTGAATTCGACTGGCTCCACCTAAAAGTGATCCCCAAAGTTAGAAAATACTCCCTTAGCTCACTAATTCATGGTTTGAGGTAGTTAGAGCCACAAATTTGCTTTTACATCATGGATGGCGTAAGCCATTCTTTTCTTTTTTTCTTTTTCACAATTACAAGAGATAAAATGTACCCTTTTACAAGAGGTTTTCACATGACTACACATATGACTGCAAATGAACATAAATCAAATAATATCAAGCATGAGGGCTTGGGTAAAATGCACCAACACATATGCATACATACATACACACATATACACACATTCATGCATACATACACACATGCATACATACACACACACGCATACATACACAAACACATGTACACATGCATACATACACACACATACACACCCATACACATATACAAACAT
>CM035425.1:136100426-136145426 GCA_020310875.1 Ceratopteris richardii
AATCAATTCCACCACAAAACTATGACAATGTTCTTATCGTATTGGGCCAATCCACAAGCTCTCTCGGCTCATTGAATGCTCCATATTTTGTATTTTAGTGCCAAGCACACTTGCATCCATCTCAGCCATCCATCAAGATCTTATCCAATCGACAAGAATATCCACAAGTATCCACTTCTTGGGAGAGCTTTTGTCTTCATATAACAGACACACAAAAGCTGATCTTAGTCATCCATTCAATCTAATTCAAGAGACAATAATCTAGATGAAACCATTCGGGCTGAGCACATATCTTATAGGAAATACTTTATTGCAGACACCACTAGTGGTTTTTATAGTGATCTTAATCCCTTCTTTTGTTCACTTTAATCACTAAAAATTAGGGATCCTTACAAGGCCTATGAAAGGTTGCCTTATTCCCCTAATGTTTTGCCACTTATAAAAGAGGTTGCATATTCTAGGAAAACACACAAGTAGAAATATAAATTATCATGTTATGGAGATCAAAGAATTGAGTGATGCATTAGGGTCCATAGGTTGTCACATAGATGATGATGACCTATGTGGATATACTTTGAATGGGCTTAGGGATGATGATAAGTGGGAAGGTTTTTAAAATGTTTGTGTATGTCATAGATACTCTTCTAAACTTTGAGTCATTGGTGGCCTTGATGGTCACTAAGGAGATGAATACTGCACCTTGAAAGACAAATGGCAATGAAGCCCAAGAATTCTATGCAGGTAAAGGAAGAGGAAGAGGGATGCAAGGGAGAGAATAACATGGTGATCTTATCAAGACCAAGGATGCACATACACTTAATCAAGAGGAAAATGCAAGTTTAGAGGTAGATAATGAAGGTTCAACTTGAATAGAGACAACCAGAACTTAGAAGGTTGTTTAATTTACAGAAAGTGCAGCCACTATGCAAGGGATTGCTATCAGAGGGAGAAAACAAATTCAGTCTAGGAAGAACAAGCTAATTATGCATCTACTTCAAATGAGAATGAGAGTATGATGCAGGTGAGTGACTACAAGACACAAACGTCAAGCTTATGGTATATTGATAGTGGATGCAACAATCGAATGATTTATCAAATTCTTCTCGAACATGTAGGTGCCATCAACCAAAGGGTATGCGGAAAGAGGTGATGATACTCCTCATGCTATCACACACAATGTTGATGCTATTATGGATGGTTCCCACAAGGATAAATGCTTGATGCATGTTCTTCATGTTCCATAACCATAAAGAATCTAGTTTATGTGGGTCAAATAGTTGAGAGGATTGAAATCAAGTTCAATTGAAGGGATGATTTGTGGAAAACCCTAAAGAAGGGTGAAAATGGATACCCAACCATACAAAAGAGGACAGGCTATTCACTTTGGATGTGAAGCTTTATTTTAACTCACACAACTTGCTTCCCATATGGAAGCATGAAGGTAGCAAAATTACACCTATTGCTCGAAAGGTAGGGAGATAATGTTACTCAGATATTGAAGGATATGGAGACAAAGATGTTAGTGCTATGGTTACCAAATATCTATTTTCAAAACCTTAAGTATTTGTGTGAAGCTTTTCAATTGAGAAAGTACACTAGGTTGCCCTTCAAGGAGAGAAACTATGTGAGTTATCACCCATTGATCTCATCCATACAGATGTTTGGGGACGACAAAGGGGAATTTAATTGGCAATAATATGTATTTTTCAACTTTCATTGATGATTGCAGAAGTATTACTTGGCTAATACTTTATGAAGCATAAATCAAATGTGTTTTACTACTTCAAGAATTTCAAAGCTACTTTTGAGGAGGAATGTGATAGGTATATCAAGTGCTGAAGATCATATGGAGGGGGAGAATATTTCTTCCATGAGTTCTATGATTGCTTAGAGACAAATGGCATCAAGAGACACATTACATGCAGGTACAATCCACAACAAAATGGTATGCTAGAAAGGTACAATAGGTACATTGTAGAATGCTCTAGGCTCATTGCAGAATGCAGAATTGGGCTGATGCAAAAACTACAACTATATACATAATGAGTAGAGCTCCCACATTAGATATACATTCTACCACACCTTATGAAGATTGGTCTTATAGGAAGCCACATACATCACAGTTGAGAGCCTTTGTTTGTACATATTATGTATTGATTTCAAGTGAATTAAGGAGGAAAATTGATGGTGGATAAAATTGATGTACCTTTATGGGGCGTGAGATAAGATGATTTCATAAGGTAATGTATTCAACTTCAAGACTAGCCTATGATTCATTTATGGCTAGACATTATGCTTATATGAACAAGGTTGTTGAAGAACCCACATGCTTCAAAGAAGCAAACACATGTAGGGAACGACAAGAGGCTATGTAGGAGGAAATCAAGGCTTTGGAGGACAATCACGCTTGGACACTAGTGCCAAGGAATGAGGACATGGAGGTAATTGGAAATAAGTGGGTTTATTTAGGGTAGAAAATAATTCAAATGGTAGTATTTATAGGAAGAGAAATTTAGCCATGTGGCTAAGATGAATACCATCATAGCAATGCTTTCTAGTGCAACAATCAAGCATTTGAAAATTGTGTCAACTTGATGTGAAGAATGAATTTCTGAATGGGGAACTACATGAGATAGTATGCATGGACCAACCATCAGGTATTGAAGATAAAAAAAAGAGATGGTTATGTTTGCATGTTAAAAAAAGCATTATATGGTCTCAAGCAAGCCCCAATGGCATGGAATCAAATACTTGTAGACTATTTGATAAGTTGTGGATACAACCAAAGCAAAGAAAATCCATCATTATTCTAAAAGAGAGAAGTTGAGGCATTTATCTACTTATGTGAATATGTAGATGTTTTGAATATCAAAGTTGGTCATGGAGAAGGCATCAAAGACAACAAAGAGAAGCATGCGAAGGGGTTCAAGATTATAAAACTTGGAGATCTAAGGTATTTCTTAGGTATTGAAGTCTAAACATAAAACTGACTTCATTGGAAGGTAAAATGAAGTTCAAGATTCAACGCTGTATATATTTATAGCCAACTCATTGAAACATGCCACTATTACAAGGCTTAACCTAGCATATATTGGGTATGCTATCTCCATTCATGCACACACCTAGGGCTCCACATCTAGTTGCACCCAAAAGACTACTCAAATACATCAAGGGTATATTGAATAAAGATCTTTTCTATCCTTTGGAAGTGGAATGGTAGGTGAAAGCATACACAAATGTTGATTGGGCTGGTTCCAAAGAAGACACAAGGAGTAGAAGTGGATATGCAGTGATGCTTGGCAAGCTCATTTATAGCAAGATCATTGATATATGCCACTATTACAAGGCTTGACCTAGCATATAAATTGGTGTGCTATCTCCATTCATCCACACACCTAGGGCTCCACATCTAATTGTATCCAAAATCTTACTTAGATACATCAAGTGTACATTGAATAAAGATGTTTTGTATCCTTTTGAAGTGGACTTGTAGGTGAAAGCATACATAGATGCTCATGTGTTGGTTCCAAAGAAGACATGAGATGTACAAGTGGATATGCACTGATGCTTGTCAAGAAAGTTATCTCTTGGATGGCAAATAAGAAACCCACTATTGCCCTATCCTCTATTAAATCTCAATACAAGTCTTTAGCACGTGACATGTGAAATTTTTTTATCAAGAAGCTCATGGTGGAGCTAAAATTGTGGGTCAATCGATTCCCAATCATGTGTGATAACATGAGTAGTGAGTACGTATTTTCCAACCGTATGTTTCACTATGAGATCAAACACATAGAGGTACATTATCATTACATAAGAGAGAACATATTGGCTAAGGAGGTCTAAGTGCAACACATAAGTACCAAGGATAAGTGTGCATACATTTTCACCAAAGCATTGGACTCAAGCAAGCTAAAAAAGTTCAAGAAAGGCATTGAATTGTTGGAGCTAGAATGAAGATTTTGAGCTTGAATCTTGACAGTGTGTTGCAATTCCAGCTGCAACCTAAGTACCTTTATACACATTGGATGATTGCCACTTCAAGCAATGAGAAGAAAGAAGTTATGGACGAGACCTCATGTTCAAATTGGAATTAAAATGCCTCGTTGAAAAAAACAAAAGTTATCCTATAACGCTTAGCTATGATAAAGCCTATAATCTAGGAAAAGTGATTCCTAACCTCTAGAGAATCCTTTCACGATTATATCTAAACACATTCTACTTTGAAACTATGACTCCCTATGTGTATTAACCACTTTAAATTTTCAATAAGCCAACAGACCCTAGCTTGCCAAGCCTCCTCTTGCTTGAGGGATTTTGGTAGACTTTGTGTAGCCATATCTAGCTCAAAGATTTCTATGTGTATGAGCCAAGTATCCTTGAGCATTGAACAGACTTCCCTTATTGAGTTGAAGTCATTTCTTGTAATCTTTGCTTTTTTAGAAGACTATTCTTATCTCCTAGATTTTCCCAACGGTCACCATATGTAAGTAAATATGTAAGTACATAAGTACATAAGCAACTAATTAAGTACATACTTAAGTAAGTAAGTAAGAAAGCAAACAACCAGTAAGTAGGTATGTATGAGTAAGAAACTAAGTATATGAGTGAGTAAATATGCACATGAGTAAGTAATTAAGTAATTAAGTAATTAAGTAATTAAGTGTTTATGTATATGTATGTATGTATGCATGGCATGTATGTATGCATAGATATATGTATATATGTATGTATGTGTATATATCTATCTATGCATGTATGCATGCATGCGTGTATGTATGTATGTATGTATGTATGTATGTATGTATGTATGTATGTATGAGTGTGTGTGTGTATATGCTTGCATATGTTTATGTGTGTATGTGTGTATGCATTTATATACGCATGTATGAATGCATGTATGTATGTATGTATGTGTGTATGTATATATGTATGTATATATATATACATACACACATACATACATACATACATATATGTATGTATATATGTGTATATGTATATATGTATATATATATATGCTATATATATATATATATATATATATATATATATATATATATATATATATATATATATATATATATATATATATATATATATATAAACATTTCTAATATTAATATAATGGAACTAAGATTTTTTGGACTAGAATCCATTACAATCTATCTCAACTGATAAATGATATTATTAATAACGTTTTCTTTCACCCATACATATTGAAATCTTATACTTCTTTTCAAAGATTAGGTTCTTCTAAAGCACTACATCATTAAATTTCTAACGGGTTCCTAATATCTTCTAAAAATATTGTAAATTTGTCAAAGCGAAAGAGGATATTTAGACCCCATGCTCATATAACTTATACATCAGTTCATAATTATTCTAATATAAGTTTGAACATTATTTATTTTGGATCCTACGAGACCATCTTTGGAAGGGTCTATATTTTGTAGAGTGTTTACTTCTTGTCGTGTCTATTAAGGATTAAATTACGTTTATCCAAAACCTTATACTTCTTTGCTCTTGTCCGTTTCCTTGATTTCTTGAAGTTTATGAATGATCTAAACTGAAAAAGAAAATCTATATGTGCTCCTCGAATGGTTTATGTGAACATTTTCCCTATATCTATGGGCACTTTTCACTCTAGTGTTGGGTAGAGGTTTTCTCCCCATGTTACCACATACATGATACACTCATATGTGCTGGTACTTTGTATGTAGGGATATTCTTTAGCTCTTACTTCAGTTTTGTTCATCATAAATGGAGAGAGCTATTCTTGTGCTCTATCTTTTCCATGCGTCTGTTAGACATTTCTCTATAATAATCATCTCATGTGGATGTGGGAAAAGCTCTAGTCCTAGAGAAGATCCATAGCTCCAGGGATATCCTAAGGTATTCAATGGTATTGGGAATGAGTGTTGCATGGTGGTCACATGTTGGCACTAGATCATTCTAGAGCTTTTCTATTTTTAATACAAGGGGATATAATGAATGGGAAGTGAGTGGAACACACATCATTCATGAGTTCTAAGTTTCAAGCCTTGAGAGAGTTTATAACAATTTCTAATACTTTGTATCCAGATCAAGTTGAGTGTTATAAAAAGATTTTTTTGTGAATCTTTTCTTGGGAGAGAATTTTGATTGCGTTTGAATTTTGCAGTTGAGTCATCATCATGCTCATCATAGTTTTCACAAGGAGGATTTGTAAGATTGTGGATGAGGAGTTTCAGAAATAAAAAAGAAGTGATTTGAGCTCCTTGAGAGGAGGAGCGAGTCCTCTCCCCCAAGACAGCTCCAACATGTACGACATCTAATGGAGAGACACACAACACCTGCACGGGTCTCCTCATGTGCTGATGTGGTACTCAAAGCCTTCTAGTGAGGACAAGGTGGAGTTCTACTCCTCTTATTTTGTTGATAATCATATAACAACTCGCTCAGCTTTATGTCTCTGCTTTTGGGGCTAAAACATGATGTATGTGGGATAATCCAAGTCATTGGCAGTGAGCTATGACTAGAAGAGCGAAAGAAAGTCGAAATCTTTTCATGTTCCATCTCCAAACCTCCTCTACAGAGGCATATCAAGACTACCTAGCTTCACCTAAATAGCCATAGCTCTTTGATGTTGTATACAAATGAATTGATTGATTTCACTTCCTATGGAGTCCTCACTTAGAGAGTTTTTTTTGCATAACTAGAAGATACCATTTGGTTTCCATCTACATACATATGCAAAGCTTCAAAGTTGGTTGTTTTCTATCAATGACTCTTGTAGAAGTATTTTATCAATGCAAAGAGAATCGAGATTAACTTCAAGACACAAGAGGGATACATAGAGATCATTTCTAGCACCTGCAGCATACCTACACTTGGAATTCTCATTAGTTAAGATATGTTTTCTCATTATTTTATGCATCTTCAATTTTTTTTTAATGCATTGTTTAGCATCTAGGACAAGCATAGCACATTACATTTGCATACATGTTTGTCCATATACTTGTTAAACTCTACTTTTTGTATGAACGTAGGATGGTAGAATGTTCTTTTGCACATGCCACAAGGGAGAAATATGAAAGCTAGCATCCTTACCATTTTATCCATGCCACAAGCACGAGGGTTTTTATTCAAGGGTGTGTAGTACCCTTTGGTCATATTGTTGAATATTGTGTGCTCGCTGGCATAATTGCTTCAAAGTGCATGTAGAGTTGTTAGTCAAAATTCCTTTGATTTTCAATTTCTTATCAAAATATTACTAACAGTTTTAAAACGTTTGCATGTATAGCTTAAAAGTAGAGAAACATACTAACAGTGTTGTTATTTTTTTATTTCTTTATGAAAATGCTTGTGAATAGTTACTTCCACCTTCCATTCTTTACTTTAGGCGTACATAAACACATAGACTAAAAAAGAAAGAGGAAAACAAAATTAATCAACAACATAAAAATTTTTCTCTTTCCTAGTGATGGATTCAAGAACATCTTCACTACTTAGGGATGACATGCACATGGCTGATCACTCTGCAAATACGATAGAGACCATAAGTGCTAGGATCTTACAATTAGAGAGTATGCTAAACTCTTCTTTTATAATACATTTGCGCGATTAGATGAGAAGTCTAGGGCACTAGATACTTGGTTTTTTATTGGTTAGAAAAACCAAATAGTCCAAGAGTACACAAATAAGTATAGGGAGGCACTTCTTAATGTACCTAACTCTTCTCGAAAGTTTCTCCATGTTCACAAGTTTGTCTTGGAACATAAAGAAACATTCTCTCTTTAGTAACAAGGGAAAGGTTTCACTCTTTGGCAAAAGACATAGAGATGGATCTAGTGTAAGAGGAAAATCATGGGGGCATATGCTCCTAAGGTCACAAATCCTCATGGACTAAGATGAGTATGCCCTTTTCCACTAGTGCTCATATAATAATTAGTGCACAACTTTGAAAGAGGCTAAGCAGGTGCAAATTATCAAGGTAGTTTGAAAAGCCAAGAGAAAGGTTTCTACTCTCGCTAAGAAGGATTATAACAAGTCCATCCTTAACCCTCCTCTTATGAGAGAAGTCATGGCAGCATAGCCTATCAAGGTCCTCTTTGACACTAGGTCTACACATAATGTCATTGTTTTCAAACTTTTCAGAAGGTTACACTTAGACATTGTGTAGGTTGAGTATGCCTACATAATGGAGTTAGTTGATAGGAAGGGTACAAAGACATGAAACAAAGAAGTAGCAAGTCTAGCCATCTAGAGCTAGACCTAAGAGGACATATCGAATTTTGAGATAGCACAATTGGCATGTTTGAGGTAGTCCTAAGTAAAACATTGAATGCTAGGAAAGGATCAGCCATACATTTTTCTTCATATTTTTACCAAATTGAGCACGAGGGAATGCAAGTATTGATCCATGGACTGCCATATCCTAAAGAGATGTGATTGATGATAGCAACCAAGTTTCTTAAGATTTCTTATAAGTATATTTATTTTTTCTATTTGTCATCTTCCATAGTGATAGATTGTTGTAGTCAAGGAAACTCCTCTTGGAATCCTCAAGTAAATTGAGATAAAGTAAGAGTAGAATTCCAAGTGCTATTATTAAAAGTCCGATCCCTCGACCACCATTTCGAATCAGCTTGCAAGAGGAGAATGAAGTGCTTATCAGATTCAAATATTCACCCTTTGTAGCACGAGTTATCGTAGTAAAGAATAAAGATGGATCCTAGAGGATGTGCATCGACTAGATTTGAGATGTTCTATTTTCTGAGATTTCACTTTTCCCTCTACTTGAATGTAAAGATCAGCCAATAGTTAGTTCATATGGTGTGTTTGATACACTCATGCCTCTGTTCCAAAGTGGTGTGTCTGTGTATGGCCATATAGAACAACCAAGTGACGTTCAAAGGGCCAAAACTTCTAGCCAAATAGAGCTAAAAATGTAGCCCACCAAACATGGTTTGAACTATTGGAAATTTCCAACCATATATGAATAAATATTTTCCATATTTTGATGATGTATTACAAAATGAATGCATGTACGTATTACATTTTCACATCAATTAATTTTTTGGATTATTGCAACAACATGTAAGACCGAGGGATTTAATTTTAAAGATGCATGTGATGATCCACATTTGATGAGTGTGATGCGATCAAAAATGGATTCCATACATAGCAGTGGTACTTGGTAGTTATGTGAATGGCCAAAAGGAAAAACATGCCATTGGTACAAAGTTGGTGAAGATAAAGGGAAGGTAACTTTGGTACTACTTCATGCATGAGTAGCATTTGTATCGTGGTTGCATTGGTTTCCCAATGAGGATGGAAGGTACATTAGTTGAACATAAAAAAATTGTTTCTTGAATGATGAGGTGCAAGAAGAGGTTTGATGCAAGAGCATATGGATGTTTGCTTCCATAAAGCCTTGTATGGTCTCAAGAAAGCTCTAAGGTGTATGTTTTGAGGAAATCCATAAGAACTTGATTGCTCTTGGCTTCACATGTAGTCCCATTGAAAGCGCACTCTACGTATGCAAAGATGGGGCTAATTGTGTAGTGCTTGTTCTTTATGCTAGTGACATCCTTTTTAGTGGATCATGTGATCCAAACCTTAATATCCTTATTGCTGATTTGTAGCTACTTTTCATGTCACGTATCTTGGTTTTTTGAGGTACTATCTTGGTTTCCTATTTGTATTTCATTAATAGGGGGATATTTAGGCATCAAGCAAAGCATGTTGGAAAACCACTGCACTATTTTGACTTTTAGGATTGCAAGCTAGTTTCCACATCATTGGACAAAAGATTTGAATCACTTCTCTTTAGGAGCAAGATGTGGGATGTCTTATATATGCATGCAACACATGGCTAGATATATAGTATGCAGTCTCCTCCCGAGGATATTAATGATTTTTCCCCAATGCGAAACTTTTCCAAGTGGTCAATAGTGATGAACCTTTGTCAAGAATCCCCACATTGTATGATTAGTTGATGTCCTTTTTTGGCACTAGTGTCCCTCCTATGGATTTATGCTAAGGTGCTCAAAAGAATCTCACACTTCAAAATTGCCTATTTTCTATTATTTGGATCAACTATATTATAAGGATCCCTCGTATGTGTGTCTTTGGTGTGTTCCTCCTCATGAAGTTTTATTTTTTACTCCAAAAGCCTGAGCTCATGTTTTGAATCTTCTAATCATTTGAATCCATTAGAGTCCCCAAATTAACTTTTGAAAAATTTGTAACTATGTTGGACAGTAGGTTTGAAACTTCTCAAAACTCACTTGAAAACTATCATTCTTGAGAGCTAGTTTTTTAGAGAAAGATCTTGTAAGAGAGAGTAAAGATAATATAATATTAATCGTGAGTATACTCCACATTCATCTCATTTTTTCCTTCTTCTGTGTGTGTGCATGCATCTAGTGTGGTTCTCCCTTCACGTCTACACACATCACTTGCTCATGATCATCATATCAGCCTCATGTCTCCGCGGATTGATGTCTCCACCGATTGACATCACCTAAGTAGATCTTTGTCAACAATGATACTCATGACTCCCTATCCAAACAATACGACCTATTCACCCGAGAGTCCAATTTACAAAAAAAGAGTTGATCTAGATGTCTCATCTTGTGTTAGTGTG
This sequence comes from Ceratopteris richardii, assembly GCA_020310875.1. Taxonomy (NCBI): domain Eukaryota; kingdom Viridiplantae; phylum Streptophyta; class Polypodiopsida; order Polypodiales; family Pteridaceae; genus Ceratopteris; species Ceratopteris richardii. The sequence goes on from CM035425.1 coordinate 136,111,060, forward strand.
AAGATTGAACTTTACCCCTTAATTCATCTTATTTTTTGTTAAAAATTATACACCTTCTTTTAGGAACTATATCCACAAATTGATTTGTTTATGCACATTTATATCTTTCAAATGCCATGGTTGGTCTTTTATGTGAATTCCATATGAAATCATCATCCACGAATCTATGCTAAAACAATAATGTCCATAGGCCTAGAATCACAATGCAAACGCATTCATTAAAAAATAAATGAACATAACAAGTTCTTGATTTCATGTACTATTATCATAACATCAATGGGTTGTGAGGTGCTCTTCTGCTACACCTTTGCACATGGGTTGCCTAGATGTGTTCACTCAAGTTTCTATTTTTTATGGGGTTGTATGGTGTATTTCTCAACATGTTGAATGCTTGGACTACAATTTGCATTTCTTATGATTTAATTAGATTTGAAATTCATTTATATTATCTTTAAAATGGTACAATGAAAAACAACCATATATTAGCAAATAACAAATATATCTACCAAACAGAGTCGTCAGTAAAAATCAGAATCCATTTTTACTAAAAGAAATATTTATCCACTCAATTTATCTTTTCCAAACATAGCATCATTAGTAAAATTTACGATCACCAATTAGAATATCAATATGAGTCCTCTCAAAAGTCCATTTCTAATGATTGAAATATCTCCTGCAACCTCTCCCTTCAGAACTTTGTACGTTCAAGATGCATACAACAATCCCTTATATATATATATATATATGTGTGTGTGTGTGTGTATGTATACAAACACACACACACACACATATACATGTGTTTCTATATGCACGGGTGTTTTGAGCACCATGTTGTTAATGTGTCTTGTTCTTCTTGTGTAGGTTGACCTTTGTGTCTGAGTATTTCCATAATCTCATCTCGAGGTATGTAACCATAAAGATTTCTACTTTGAAGATATGCTTCCATTCTAAGTGACCAATCAGAGTAATTTCCTAGATCCGATTTTGTTGGGAAAGATGGATGGACACTTCAAAAAGTGAGTTGGTACTCCTAATCCTTGCTTTGTACCAGCCCTCGTTCACTTCAAAGTTGTGTTGTAGGCCCTCTTAGCTTTCCAATGATATTAAATAAGTGTCTATGTACTTTGGAAATGATGCAAGTAATGTTTGACATAAAATAGACTACTTCAAAGTTCAAGAATCAATGAACACCTTCTATTTTTTTTCACACACCTACTGCTTGTTAAGCTCAGTGCTTCCAGTACAATAGGAATTAGAAACATTCCTTTTGGAGATATCACAATAGCTTTATAAGTTAATGATTCCAAGTGGAATCACTTTAAATGATTGTTTATACACAGAGCAATCAATTTAGCAAGTATAGCATTAACTTTGAATTTTTAGGACCTCTACAGAGTTTCACAAGTGAGTACTTCAACACGCTTTTCTCCAAATCCACTAAATGGAAGGTCTTCAACATTTTTCCCCATGTAGAGGACTTAGTACTGATTCCAATGAGCTATAGATCATTGAAAATGGTAGAGTATTGACTAAGATATGAGCAATACAACATGACTATTCTAAGAGAGGGAGATCAATAGATATAATGAATGATCTATTGTATTATGAAAGAATGTTTTACATGATCATTGGCATGATAATCAATGCCAAATGATAGTTAAAGGTGTAGGATATGATATAAGCCTCACTCTCTTGCAATGTGATCAATCAAACACTTGGGATTGTAGTGATCTCTACCGCGAATCTTTTACATTCATCTCTTATAGATATTCCATTCAAAATTTGAATTTGAATTCAACTTTGGTTCTCACTAAAAGTTATCCCCTAATCTAGGAGATATTTTCTCCAAATGAAGTCGTAGCTTTTCCATCTAAAAAACTTCACGAGTTTAGTGGTAGCTAGAAATACTCCTCTAAATCAAATAGACTTTTACAAATGGTAAAGGATAGAAATCATAGCAATGGTTCACATGGGACTTCAATTATTCCACATACGATCTTCTCTTGCCTAGCCAAGTGTATAGGCTTAGCATTTGCACCAACAGCTCCCCCTCAAGCCAAACCTCTTGGCTTGGTCTTCTTCTTCAATCCTCTAGAATGTCCTACAATCCAATCATAACTTTAAACCTGCAAAGTTTAGTACTCTCAAGTGCTTTGGTCAATAAGTGTGCACATTAGATATTAGTTGATACATATGCCAACTAAATTTCCTTGCTCAATAGCTTCTCTCTCACATAATGATAGTTGACCTCTATATGCTTGGTCCTAGCATGATAAATAGGATTTCCTGCAAGATGTAATGAGCTTGTATTATCTCCAAAAATCATTGGAGATATTGTATGCAATTCTAAATCTATATATAACAATTTGATCCATATGGCCTCTTGGGTAGCATTGGCCAATCCTCTATATTGTGCCTCTTTTTAAGATAAAGAAACAATAGGTTGCTTCTTGGAAAACCATGATATAGGCTTGTCACCTGCAAAAGATAGATATCCTGAGGTACTCCTCCTACCATCTTTGCAACCTACCCAATCTGCATCTAAGTATATCTTGATGTCCAAATCTGAAGTATCAGGAAAATATAAACCTTGATTTTGAGTGCCTTTAAGGTACTTCAAAATCCTCTTGGCAACTTCCAAATGAGGTGCCCTAGGTTTTTGTATAAATTGGCTTAAGACACTTACTCCATAAGCAATATCAATCCTTGTCAATGTAGCATAGTTTAGGCTTCCCACTGTGCTTTGATATCCTGTAATATTTTCAAGCACATCACCTTCATGAGCACTTATTTTCTTGCTTATCTCCATAGGAGTGCTTGCTACCTTCGTATCCTGCAAATGAAACTTCTTTAACATGTCCTGAATATAATTCTCTGAGTAATATAAATTCCAGAGTTAGTATAGACTAACTCAAGTCCAAGAAAATACTTTAGAGATCCAAGATCACTGATTATGAACTCCTGCATCATTTGATTATTAATCTGCTTGATGCCATTAGCATCATTACCTGTAAATATGATATCATCATTATATATACATAGATATATCACTTTTGAATTACTTCTCTTAACAAACAGAGAAGTATCTACTCTACTCATGATGAATCCTGGATCCTAAAGATATGTAGTCAACCTATGGTTCCATGCCCTAGGTGCCTGCTTCAATCCACAAAGAGCTTTATTCTGTTTACACACATATGTTACCTTGTTTGGGTCCTCATAGCCAGGAGGTTGAGACATATACACCTCCTCTCAAATCCAGCCATTCAAAAATGCATTTTTTACATCCAATTGGTACATGTTCCTATTCTTTGATGTAGCCACACTTACCAATACCCTAATGGTTGGCATTTTGGCCATAGGTGAGAAGGTTTCTTCATAATCAACTCCTTGGGTTTGTGCCAAACCCTTAGCCACAAGTCTAGCCTTGTACTTGCTTATTGATCCATCAGAATTTCTTTTGATCTTATAGATCCACCTAGAACCAATTACCTTCAAAGACTCCTTCTTCGATACTAGCTCCCATGTATCATTCTCCTTGAGTGCTTCAATCTCCTCATCCATAGCTTCCTTCCATTCTGCCTTGGTCTTTGCCTCTTCATATGATGATGGCTCTTCAAATGACAAGTCTTTTGCAAGATAAATAGAATGCTTAGTAACTAAAGAATTGTCATACCCATATCCGATTGGCTTCTTTCTCTCCCTTTGTGATCTTCTGATTGTGTGGTTGGATGATTCAGGTATATCATCCAACTTCTTCATCTTGGCTTTGCCTTTGGACCTCCACGCCTTGAATTCCTCTAGGTTGATGATGTCCTCATCATTTGATTTGATGTCTTCAATCTAGTTTGGCTTCTCCTTGGTGAGGCTTGGAAATTCCTCTTCCAAGTCATAAGGTAGCTTTACTTTCCTCGATTCACTTTCAAACCAAGAATCATTTTCATCAAAGACAACATCTCTAATGACCATACATCCTTTGTTGGAAGGATTGTAAAACCTGTATCCTCTCTGATTCAAATCATACCCTATGAAGATGCACTTCTCTGCCTTATGGTCTAGCTTACCTCTGATTTGAGATGGTATATGCACATAAGAAACACATCCAAAGATACTGCAATGATCAAGTGAAGGTCTTCTACCATGCCATGCTTCATATGGGATCATCCTCTCAAGAGATTTTGATAGCAACCTGTTAACAAGATAAGTGGCAGTAGATACACTTTGCCCATAAGTAATTAGGTAATTTTTTCTCATTTTAGATTCACCTAACTATTTCAACAATTAGTCTATTTATCCTCTCTGCCACCCCATTTTGCTTAGGAATATACCTTGGTGTAATTTCTCTTTTGATTCCTCTATCCTGCAAGAATGCATCAAACTCATTTGCGAAGTACTCAACTCCTCCATCTCACCTTAGTCTCTTAAGGCTTCTTCATGTTTGATTTTCAACAAGTGAAAGATACTTCTTAAAGCAACTGAATACTTCATCTTTGTGCTTCATAAAGTATAAGATAGTCCACCCACTAAAATCATCAATGAAAGATACATAATACCTTGATCCAAAAATTGAGGGATCCTTGCTTGGTCCCCATAAATCTGTATGGAAAAGCTCTAGGTAATCCTCATACATGTAGCCTTTCTTTGAGAAGGGTAATCTGTGAGATTCTCCAACTAACAAGCACCACATTTATAGATCATGTGTTGCTTGGATACATTAGGTATCCCAACCACACATTGATCTCTACATATTTGCTTTAAAGTTCTGTCACCGTGCCCTAATCTCATGTGCCAAATTTCAAGTTCTGACAATGTTTTATCGTTGTAGCTATAAAGTACAATATTCCTTGTATCTTCAAGTTGAAAAGTGAATAATCTACCTGTCTTTTCTCCTTTGCCAATTCTCTTGAATCAATGTTGGGGATCCTCCACAAATGCTCCATATTTGTTGAACCTGACCTACAAACCATTTTCCACAATTTGTCCAGCACTTATCAAGTTCTTGGTAATTGTAGGTACATATAGAACCCTCCTCAATAGATTTATATTTCCATTAAAGTTTTTAACATTTCCTACCTTGATCATTGACTTCTTGGTATCATCACCTGTTTGTACCTGATGTTTACCCCTAGGTTCCTCAAGATCAGAGAGAAGAGCTACATTAATTGCCACATGCTTTGAACATCCTCAGTCAATGTAGAAGAGATGGTCATCATTTATACCTGGTCTTCAAGTCATATTCATAATCAGAAGAGAATCCTCTTACTCCTCTGTATAGTTATTGTAATCTTTCCTTCATTTGTATCCTCCTTGGTAGTTGTTATTGTATTTTTTGTTGTAGGTTTTATTATAGCCTTGATGATGGTTGAATCCTCCTCTTGATGGTGTGGATTTGTTATTGTATTTGTTGTTGTAGGTTTTATTGTAGCCTTGATGATGGTTGAATCCTCCTCTTGATGGTGTGTATCCACCTCTTTCGAAATTTCTACCTCTCTGGTTCTTGAAGTTCTTGTAACACTCATCTGTAGTATGATTTGAAAAATCGCAAATATTACAAGGTGAGGAGTTATAATGTCTCCCCCTACCTTGCTTACCTCCTCTGCCCCTTCCTCTTGATTTCCTACCTTTCCTTGCATAGTTGGCATGAGAGGTAGCTCCTTCATCCTCAGCCTTCTTGTTTTTACCTTTCTCTTTAGACTTGCCTTTATCTGTGTATAGGCCAGACGAGCTATTACCTCTTGATGAATCTCCATTCTTGTTGAGCTTGGCTTCATGGGTAAAGAGTTGCCCCATGAGTGTGGTAAGATCTAGAATCTACATGTCCATGTACAAGTCCATAGCAGTTGTGAAGGTCTCCCATTTGTCATCTGCTTTAATGCCATTGATCACTTGTCTCACAATCTGCTTCTCTTCAATCTCTTCTCCTATGCTTGCCAATTGGTCAGCTACTTTGGCCACATACTCTGAGATGCCTTGCTTGGGTTGCTTTCTTTGAGTGGTAAACTCAATCCACAATTGGTTCTTCCTAGCCCTTGTGTTGGAAGAAAATTATGAAGAAAATGTTTTCCATGTTTCTTCGGATGTCTTGCAATTCCTAATGTGTGGAAGAAGAAACTCAGAGATTGAGTTAAGTAATTATGACCTTGCCAATGCATCTTTTGCACACCATGAATTGAGTCTTTCATTCTCCTCTCTTGTAGGTTTTCCTTTGCTTCTGAAAATGGGCATCTCCTCATCTCCTGAGATGTATCCATAGAGACTCCTTCCTTGAAAGTATGTCTTCATCCTCAAGGACCATGCTTGATAGTTATTCCTATCCAATTTATCAATGAAAGAAGGAAAAACATCTCCCATTTTACCTTACACTACAAGAAATAGGGGGGCGTAGCGACGCCCTCAAATTGAAAAAAAAACGGGTACCGTCGCTTATGCGACGCTCTCCTCGCATAAGCCACGGTACAATTTTCTTATCCTTTTTTTTCGACAATCATCGCATAAGCGATGCTAGTGTCGCATAAGTGATGCTAAGTTGAAGCGTCGCAAATAATGTCGCTGACTAGCGACGTGACTAGCAACGTTGGCAAACTGAAGAGCATCGCATTTGTGACGCTCTGGAATGTTAAAAAAAATTTGATTTCTCCCAGCACATTTGTGCCGGGATTTGGACGCAAGAAAGAAGAGACCGAGAGAGAGAGAGAGACAGAGAGAGAGAGAGAGCGTGCACGAGAGAGAGAGAGAGAGAGAGAGAGAGAGAGAGAGAGAGATAGAGAGAGACATCTACTTGAAGCAAGGTATGCGCACACACACACACACTTACACACACATACATATGCATACACACACACATATACACACATAGACACACACACACATACGCATAGACACACACACACAGATACACACAAATACACACACATATACACACATACACATATAATGTTGCATACACATGCACACATAATGCATACACATGCACACACATATACACATACATATACACACACATACACACACATACACATAGACGTGCACACACATACACACACATATACACACATACATACACACATAGACACATACACACATTATGATGCATTCACACACATACACATACATACACACATAGACACACATATACAAACACACATACACACATACACGCATACACAAATATATGCATACACACACACACATAGAGAGACATACACACACATACACATACATGCATACATATGCATACACAATTCATATGCATATGCATACAAACATACTTACATGCATGCATACACATACATAATGCATACACACACATATGCATACATACATGCATACACATACACACATAGACACATACACACACATAGACACATACACACACATAAACACATACATACTCATAGACGCGTAGCGACACATACACATAGACACACACACATACACACACACATATACACAAACACATACACACATAATGATGCATACACACACATACACATGCATACACATACATATGCATACATACATGCATACACATACATATGCATACATACATGCATACACATACACATATAGACACATACACACACATAGGCATATATACACATAAATACATACACACTCATAGATACACACACATACGCATAGACACACACACATATACACACACATACACACACACATACACACGTACACACATACACACATACACATGCATACACACATAGAGACACATATACACACACATATATGCATACACACACACACACATAGAGAGACATACACACATATACACATACATGCATACATATGCATACATATGCATACATAATGCATATGCATATGCATACATAATGCATATGCATATGCATACAATGTACATACATACTTACATGCATACATAATGCACATGCATAGATACATACACACACATAGACACATACACACATAGACACATACACACACATAAACACATACATACTCATAGAAACACACATATACACATAGACACACACACATACACACACATACACACATAATGATGCATACACACACATACACATGCATACACACATACAGACACATATACACACACACACATATGCATACACACACATAGAGAGACATACACACACATATGCATACATGCATACATATGCATACATAATGCATACACACACATATACACACACATATGCATACATAATGCATACACACACACATACACACATACACATACACACACACATACACACACACATACACATAATTACACACACATACACACATATGCATACATATACACACACACACACATATGCATACATACATGCATACACATACACACATAGACACATACACACACATAGATACATACATTCACATAAATACATACATACACATAAATACATACATACATACATACATACATACACACACATACATACATACACACACATAAACACATACATACTCATAGATATACACATATACACATAGATACACACACATACACACACATATACACACACATACACACATAATGATGCATACACACACATACACATGCAAACACACATACAGACACATATACACACACATACACACACACATATATGCATACACACACAGACATAGAGAGACATACACACACATACACATGCATGCATACATATGCATACATAATGCATACACACACATATACACATACACACACATATACACATACACACACATATACACACACATATGCATACATAATGCCTACACACACATACACACACATACACACACATACACACACATACACACACACATACACACACACATACACACACACATACACACATATACACACACATACACACATATGCATACATATACACACACATACACACACATATGCATACATACATGCATACACATACACACATAGACACATACACACACATAGATACATACATATACATAAACACATGCACACTCATAGACACACACACACATACACATAGACGCACACACATATACACACACACACATACACACATAGACACATACACACATATTGATGCATACACACACATACACATGCATACACACACAATGCATACATACATGCATACACATACACACATAGACACATACACACACATAGATACATACATACACAAACACATACACACTCATAGACACACACACATACACATAGGCACACACACACATATACACACACACAAACACACATAGACACATACACACATAATGATGCATACACACACATACACATGCATACACACATACAAACACATGTACACACACACATACACACATATATGCATACACTCACACATATATGCATACACACACATAAAGAGACATACTCACACATACACATACATGCATATATATGCATACATAATGCATATGCATATGCATATGCATACATACATACATACATGCATACATACACATACATGATGCATACACACACATATGCGTACGTAATGCATACACACACATACACACACATACACATACACACACATACACACATATACACACACATACATACACACACATATACGCATACACACACACACATAGAGAGACATACACACATATACACATACATGCATACATAATGCATATGCATATGCATACAATGTACATACATACTTACATGCATACATAATGCACATGCATAGATACATACACACACATAGAAACACAGACACATACACACATACACACACATAAACACATACATACTCATAGATACACACATATACACATAGACACACACACACATATACACATAATGATGCGTACACACACATACACATGCATACACACATACAGACACATATACAAACACATATATGCATACACACACATAGAGAGACATACACACACATAAACATACATGCATACATATGCATACATAATGCATATGCATATGCATACATACATACTTACATGCATACATAATGCACATGCTTACATACACATACATAATGCATACACACACATATGCATACATAATGCATACACACATACACACAGATGCATACATAATGCATATGCATATGCATAGATACATACTTACATGCATACATAATGCATATGCATATGCATACATACATACTTAGATGCATACATAATGCACATGCTTACATACACATACATAATGCATACACACACATATGCATACATAATACATACACAAACATACACACATATGCATACATACATGGATACACATACACACATAGACACATACACACACATAGACACATACACACACATAAACACATACACACTCATAGATGCATACCGACACATACACATAGACACATACACATACACACACACACACATATACACACACACAAACATACACACATAATGATGCATACACACACATACATATGCATACACACACATATTCATACATACATGCATACACATACACACATAGACACATACACACACATAGATACATACATACACATAAACACATACACACTCATAGACACACACACATACACGTAGACACACACACACATATACACACACACACATATACACACACACATACACACATAATGATGCATACACATACACACATAGACACATACACACACATAGATACATACATACACATAAACACATACACACTCATAGATACACACACACACATGTGATATAGGGCCAGAGGGGAACATTGTGTACATAGGGAATGGATTGGAGTTCAAGAGAAGGATGCGGGCACTATGCGACTCTTACCTGCGCTTTGTCCACTTATCGTGGAAGTAAGTAAAAATTTTACATGTAAATTGAAATAAATATCTTATGTTTTATTTACATTATGTTTTCTTTTTGTAGTGAGCATGATGAGAGGGATAAAAAATACGTACTTAGTTCACTTGAGATAGAGTTTGGGAGAGGATGGTTGCTTAAGTGGTGTCTAAAAGAGATGAGGACACTTATGGCTCATCGTCACGAGAATGCACGGTATGCACTGCTTTTATGTATATATAGGTGGATATGAGTATGTGTGTTTATGCATGTATGTATGTATATGAGAGAGAGAGAGAAAAGAGTGAGACTAGAGGTATAAATACACGCATACACACACATATACATCATACATGCACATTTACACACATATACATATACATGCACATTTATACATACACACACATACATGCACATTTTTACACACACATACACATGCATGCAGTTACACACATATAATGAATACACATAGACACATACACATGCTCACATACACGTACACATACTCACATACACATACACATGCATAATCATATGTACACACACATAGACTCATATGATCATATTTACATGCATATATACATATACACATGCATATATACACACACAACACATGCATATGCACATATAGATAGACATACATACACAACACATGCATACGCATAAATAAATAAACAAATAAATAAATCCTATTTCAAGAATCCTAAATTGAAAACACTAATTTCGATATTAGGGTTTTAAAGCCCCTAATTTAAAAACTCTAATTCAACCTTCTAGCCATATGTTTGAAGTATATGTACACATTGCATCTATTCCTTCGATGTCCTACTAGAGAGATGTCTCTCCTCCCAACCTTATGCCTCTATATATAGCTACTCGAATCAATGAGGATCATAATATATATAAAGATATATACAAATCATGTAGATAGGATACATAAATATAAAATGGAGTAGATATATTATGCATCACACATACATGCCTAAATGCACACATAAATAAATATATATATATATATATATATATATATATATATATATATATATTTACACATAGACATATATACATATATACATGTACACATCACATATACATGCCTACATGCACACATACACATATATATACATGCATGCATACATATGTACATGTACATATTTAAACATAGACACATATACATATATACATGTACACAATTATAAATATGTGCATATATTACATGAATACATGAATAATTTACATAAATGCATATGCATATATACACATATGCATATTTAACACATGTATACATATATCACACACATGCAAACACATACATATACATGAAATACATATATATGCATACTAACATATGTATACATATAATACACATGATTACACACACATATGCATACATACATGATAAAAATTTGCTCCTCGAAGATAAAGCTATAAAGCTATATATAAAATAATTAGGCATACACCCGAGCTTCATGTTCTAACTTAAAAGAACATGATTTGATCTCTTTAGTAGGATTCATCGTTATTCAAGTTAATAAAAAAATATGTTATCTGATATCCATTCAGAAGCTTCAAGTTATTGATTGATAACTAGAGTAGAATTTACTATCTAATCTACTCATATGTTTTCATTATTTCCATCATTTTGGTAAGACATCAATATAGTCTCATCTTCATTATCCTTATTGATTTCATTTATTTCTTCTATTGTTAAATCTATGTTCTCATGAATCACATCATCTATTGATGGATTAATATCTATTTCTAGTAATTCCTCTTTCTCATCAGTAGAATCATTATCACGTATAATGATTCTAATTTCTATTTCATATGGTGATGTATCAGTATCTGATGCTGAATCATCAAGAGGACTTTCTTCGATCTCTCTAACAATAAATTGTCCAAACAATGACCTACCTCTAGGTTGCACATGAATGACTTGCTACCAAGGATGAGCATCTGGGTTTTTATAAAAAAATGCTTGTTCAATATGCCTAGGAAGAATATATGGTTCTTTAGTAGATCACATTACCTTGGAAGAATCAATTGCCCAAAACCCAGATAATTCCTTTCTTAATGTGGAATTACTACCTTTATACCCCGCTCGAAACCAATCAACCTTCAAAATGACCTATCAAAATATATAACAACAAAAACCCATTATTAGGTGCTTAAGAAAATAACTAACTCTATAAAAAAATATAAACTTTTTTCTACCTATTTGAATGTACGAAATGAAATTTTGTAGATACCAACAATAGTTCCTATGTAACCAAGTTCGCTATCTATAAGGTTCGTGTTTTTTGAGCTAGCACGTGATAGTTGCTTGAAAGAAGCAACAATACTAGAATCCTCTATTTTATGTAAAGAATCAATGGCTTTGATTCTAATATGTTGTCCAAAAGCCCACATATTAGTGAACATTCGAGCCTGCAAAATAAATTCAATTAATAAATAGAAACTAACATACATATATGAAAAAAATAAAATATTATTTTAATAAAATTACCTTTCGTTCACAACCTATCATTAACTCTCTTTGCTCATCTGAGATTTCTTCATTATTTGCATTGGCGTGTTGCAAACGACTAGATAGCCAATCCGTAAAAGAAGATATATATCTGTAATCTCATTATTATCGAGATTACGTCTAAATCTTTTGTTTTTTCACCTTTTACTTCAGAGATTTTGAAGTTCCTCGTACTCGCTAAGGAATGCTTGCATGCATTTCCTATTATATGCTACAAACGTAGAAACATCATTTTTTTCCTGAAATGTAAATAAGAATGGAAACCCCTTACCTGATAATACCTCCTCTATTATTTTTTAAGAAGACTCGTTGGTCCATGCACGTGGAGCTTCTTCATGAACTCTTTCAAGGTACTCACTAACGTAATACATGCACTCTTCAAGCATCCAACCCTTTGCCATGGATCCTTCTGGTTTCGCTCTTTGTTGCACATAACCTTTTAATACTCCCATAAATCGCTCAACCCAAAACATCCATCGAGTTGTTGACAACACCTGCAATCTCTACTTCATCTACAAGATGGACTAATAAATGAACCTGAATACGAAGTAGGAAGTACTTTCTCCATCAAACATAGTAGCCCTTTGCATTCACGTTTTTTTGTGGGATCGAGTTTTTTTCAATCTCTTTGGATGTAATCCACCTATACATATCATAAAAGCAATTATAAAGAAGTTAATTAAAAAATAAAACATATCCAATATTCATACATATTAAATATAAAAGTATCATAATTACCTTATAAGTGATCTAAGATTATAGATCACATCTCGTACTGCTTTTGTTGTACATCCATCCATAACCAAAGGTAAAATATGTTTCAAGAAGTTATGCCAGTCATGGGTCTTTAACCCAGATAAACTCTTATCATCCATAGTAAACATGTTTTGAAAAGATGCTCCATATCCTGTAGGAGTCTTAATCAATTGAAGTCTATTGTTGATAGTTGTTGGAGCAAGTCTATGACAAGCCTAAGTATTGGCTTGAGTCTCACAAAGTCTTAGAAGAAGCTTTAAAAACAAGACTATGTAAAGTTCACTTGTGAACTACCTCTTGTAACTTTTGAAGAGTTTACTTAATGTAAAAGTAAGAGAATCTTAAGTGGTTGAGTCCACTTGATCAAGAATGGAAAGAGGAGCCACGAATTCGTGATTTGTGGTAGGTAGAGAATCAAATCAATCATTGATTGATTGGAGAGTGACTGAGGGAAGTTAGCCTCCCAAACTGAACTATAAATAGATGGCAGTTTTAATCGTGGTTAGAGAAACCTATGTGAAGACCTCCAAGAGCTGAGCTTTATGCCATATCAAGGTGTGATTACAAGGCACACATATGTATCAGTAAGTCATTGTATTGTACAAGAAATATACCTTCATTTTCATGATTATTTGGTTTCATCTTTCCATGTTCTTGTGAAGTGTACTACTCACTACCATTACTCTCAGTTTTCTCAGTCAGCTTGCAGAGATGTTTTCTCTGAGCTTGGTGCATCATTTTCAGTGACTTAACTTGGTAAAGTTAGCTCTATAAGTTTACTATATGCTCACAAATTTTCATGTCATTTGGATGTTGCAATCTTCAGTTATGTGCATTTGAAGTCAACAGGGTTTGTTCATCTTCACTTCTCTGTCAGGTACCCGACTTTTTCACTCATCTTGTCAGAGCCATTTCTCAGTGGTTACTTATCCAAATTCAGTTATTTAAAGCTTGTTGGATTGATCTTACTGTCTAGTATAACCATACAAATTGTCATAATCATTGAATTTCTACATTTTGAGTTATGGTGCTTTTTTTGCTCACTGGTCTATTTCTGTAGCAGCCCATGAAAATCGGGATGATGTCATCACTTGTTAAAACTCATTCTCAGTGTATGGTTCATTATTTTTGATGAGATTACTCTTGAAAGTTAGCTCTTTAAGTTGCCTAGACTTCCCCAAGAGGAATTGAGCTAATTGCTGCTGTGCTTAGAGAATTATGTAAAACACTGGACACGTGTATGAACCAAGAATAGCAAGTTTTCACCTCTGAGCTAACTCCAACTTATCTGTTTTGATTTATCTTTTTGAGAGTGATCTTCCAAGGTACATAGGGTGTCTAATACATCCATTGGCAAGCTAAAAGGGCCCACCATATACTCTTGGAGTTCATTTGGCTGGTGTAGATCAAGGATTTTGCAACACCTCTTCATCTTCAAGCACATACCTATCCATCTCTTCACAATAGTCTGAATCTCTTTTGCTGTAAGTACCCAAGGAGCAGGTGCATAAGTCGTTTCTTGTGGATGTCTATCAAAAAGTGGCCATAACTTTGGTTTGGATTTTTTATCTTTCAAATCATTCCTTGATGCTGTGATATCTTTTAGTCCAAGAAGATGCTGCCATAGTGAATAACCAATATTTTTGAATATATGCATAGGATCAAGAAGATGACATACTTTTAACTCTTTCCAATACTCAAAAGAATACCATATTGATATGTTCTCTGCGAGTGCCAATTTTCCTTTACCTCTGTTCACGTACTCATTATCTGAATCATCACTAAAGATTTCTACTTCTGGATCTATCAGGGGTCTATCCCTCCATTTTTTATACCAATCCATAGGCCTCATAGGTTTTGGACACTGACCTGTTTCAAGCTTTCCATTAAAATGTATCGCTTATCTTTTAGATCTTAATGGATGATCGTCAGACAAGAATCATCGATGTCAAAGATAAATATTTTTGTTGAGATTCTTACTATAGATTGATCTCAACCAATCACCACAATATGGACAAGTTTCATAACCCTTAGTAGATATTCCTGAATCATGGAAAATGATAAAAATCGTGAATAGTCCAAGCCACAATACCAAGAACCGTAATATGTCTTTCATTGATGTCCGATACATCAATGACATTAATACCTCTCCATAACTCGGAAGATCGTCAATGAGAGGAGCAAGATATATATTCATATCTTTAACTTGTCTTTTGCCTGGGATTAAAAGTGAAAGCATTAAATGTTCCTTTTTAATGCTAAGATATGGCAGAAGATTGTAGTTTATGACTACCATTGGCTAGGTTGACCATTTATTGGATTTCATGGAGAATGGATTAACCCCATCTAATGCAACTCCTAACTTTAGATTCTATGGATTTTGTGCAAATTCAGGCCATGTAGAATCAATATGCTGAAAAGCAACACTATCATGAGGAATTCTGATTATTCCATCAGTACTTTTGTGATCATGTCCCCAATGTTGGAGCAAGTCTATGACAAGCCTAAGTATTGGCTTGAGTCCCACAAAGTCTTAGAAGAAGCTTTAAAAGGAAGACTATGTAAAGTTCACTTGTGAACTACCTCTTGTAATTTTTTGAAGAGTTTACTTAATGTAAAAGTAAGAGAATCTTAAGTGGTTGAGTCCACATGATCAAAAAGGGAAAGAGGAGCCATGAATTCGTGATTTGTGGTAGGTAGAGAATCAAATCAATCATTGATTGATTGGAGAGTGATTGAGGGAAGTTAGCCTCCCAAACTCAACTATAAATAGATGGCAGTTTTAGTCGTGGTTAGAGAGACCTATGTGAAGACCTCCAAGAGCCGAGCTTTATGCCATATCAAGGTGTGATTACAAGGCACACATATGTATCAGTAAGTCCATTGTATTTTACAAGCAATATACTTTCATTTTCATTATCATTTGGGTTCATATTTCCATGTTCTTGTGAAGTGTACTACTCACTGCCATATCTCTCAGTTTTCACAGTCAGCTTGCAGAGATGTTTTCTCTGAGCTTGGTGCATCATTTTCAGTGATTTAACTTGGTAAAGTTTGCTCTATAAGTCTTATATATGCTCACAAATTTTGCATGTCATTTGGATGTTGCAATCTTCAGTTATGTTCATTTGAAGTCAACAGGGTCTGTTCATCTTCACTTCTCTGTCAGGTACCCAACTTTTTCACTCACCTTGTCAAAGCCATTTCTCAGTGGTTACTCATCCAAATTCAGTGATTTAATACTTGTTGGATTCAGCTTACTGTGTAGTATAACCATACAAATTTTCATAATCATTGGATTCCTGCATTTTGAGTTATGTTTATTTTTCTGCTCACTGGTCTCAAACTGTAGTAGCCCGTGAAAATCGAGATGATGTCATCACTTGTTAAAACTCATTCTCAGTGTGTGGTTTATTCTTTTTTATCAGATTACTCTTGACAGTTAGCTGGTTAAGCTACCTAGACTTCCCCAAGAGGAATTAAGCTAATTGCTGCTGTGCTCAGAGAGTTATGTAAAACACTGGACAGGTGTATGAACCAAGAATAACAAGTTTTCACCTCTGAGCTAACTCCAACTTATCTGTTTTGATCTATCTTTTTGAGAGTGATCTTTCAAGGTACATAGGGTGTCTAATACATCCATTGGCAAGCTAAAAGGGTCCACCATATAGTCCTGGAGTTCATTTGGCTGGTTTAGATCAAGGATTTTGCAACACCTCTTCATCTTCAAGCACATACCTATCCATCTCTTCGCAGTGGTATCAGAGCAAGGTTGGACAACATGGCAGATGGATTTCCTTCATCAATTGACAAATTGGACAGAGGTAACTACTCAGCTTGGTCATTAAGGATGGAAGCTTATCTCCAAGGTAGAAGTTTATATGGTTATGTGGCTGGAGATGAAGTTATGCCAAGTTTCAGGAACAAAAGTCAACCAACACAAGAAGAGCAAGAAAGATTGAGCACATGGTGCTCCAAGGATGCACTTGCAAGGTCTTATCTCCTCAACTCTATCTCAGATTTTTTGTTGCCTCACATTAGAAGTTGTAAGACATCTCAAGAAGTGTGGGATGCACTTGAAGCTTTCTTTTCTTCAAGTACTAAAGCTAGGAAGCATCAACTATGGCTGGATTTCACAACTCTCAAGAAGGTTCCCAAACAAAATGTGACTGATTTTGTCACAAAGCTCAAGGACATAGCAGATCAGTTGGGAAGTATTGGAGAGGTAATAGATGAAGAGAAAATTGTAAGGCAGGTCATCAATGGCTTGAAGGCAGATGACAAGTGGGAAGCATTCACCACAGCTATGGATTTGTACATGGACATGCATGTACCTGATTTCAATACACTCATTGGACAACTACTTACTCAAGAGGCAAAGCTTATAAAAAATGGAGAAAGCTCTAAAGGTAATCAATCTTCAGCTTTATACACTGATAAAAGCAAGTCCAAAGATAACAAAGGAAAGGCAAAGAAAGTGGATGATGAAGCAGGTACATATCAAGCTAACTATGCAGGTAGAGGAAGACATGGCAGAGGTAGAGGAAGAGGAGGTAGACAAGGCAGGGGGAGATCACAAGACTCCAACTCATGTTCTATTTGTGGACTAACTAATCATACAACTGAAAATTGCTTTAGGAATTCCAGGAATCAAAGAGGAAGAGGATACAATAGAGGAAGTTATGGCTATTCAAGAGGAAGGTTCAACAACTATCATGACAACTACAACAACTACAATCATTCTAACTATCAAGGAGGCTACAAAGGAAGGAGAGACTACAATAACTACACAGAAGAATCAAACAAAGAGGATTCATTATTAATCATGAACATGGCTATGCCACAAGGTAAATCTGATGAGCATGTTTTCTACATAGACTCAGGTTGTTCAAATCATGTGGCAGGAAATGTGGCACTCCTATCAGATTTAGAAGATCCAAGGAATAAGCATGAGGTACAAAGAGGAGATGATACAAAACATCCTTTGGACAAAATAGGCAATGTCAAAGCACCTGATGGAAACATCAACCTACTCAGTAAGGTACTCTATGTCCCTACCATTACAAAGAATTTGATAAGTGTTGGGCAGATAGTAGAGAAAGGGTTGCAAGTGAGGTTCACAAAAGCAGGAGCATTTGTTGAAGATCCAAGTCAAGGATTCAGAAGAATTGCAAAAGGTGAAAAGACAGATAGATTGTTCACATTTGAATTACAGGACACTAGAAACATTGCTCTCTTTAATTATGGTAGTCAGACACTCACAGAATTGGAAGTATGGCACAAAAGGTTAGCACATATTGGTGAAAGGTCATTAAAGCAAATTTGCAGGGACCAAAGTGTACTTGGACTCCCTAATTTGTCAAAACAACATATGATTTATAAGTGTAGTGCATGCCAATTTGGAAAGTCTCACAGGTTACCATTCATGAAGAAAGGTTATATGCATGGAGATCTCTTGGAGTTGGTTCATACAGATGTATGGGGACCTAGCAAGGAAGCTTCAATATCTAGATCAAGGTATTATGTTTCCTTTATTGATGATTGCAGTAGATGGACTATCCTATTCTTTATGAAACACAAAGATGAAGTTTTTTCATGTTTCAAAAGATATTTGGCTCTTGTGGAGAATCAAACAGGTAAATCACTAAAAAGGCTAAGGTCAGATGGAGGGGGAGAATACTTCTCCCATGAGTTTGATTCTTTTCTTCAAGAAAGAGGAATCAAAAGAGAGGTAACTACAAGGTACACTCCTGAGCAAAATGGAGTGGCAAAAAGGAGGAATAGGACAATTGTTGAAGCTGCAAGGTCTATGTTAAATGAAAAGAATTTACCTAATTACTTATGGGCTGAGGCTGTATCTACAGCCACTTACTTGATTAACAGGTTGCCTTCAAAATCCCTTGATGGGATGACTCCATATGAGGCTTGGAATGGAAGAAGACCAAGCTTAGATCATTGTAAAATTTTTGGATGTATTGCTTTTGCTCATGTTCCTTCACAGGTTAGAGGCAAGATGGATCCAAAGGCAGAAAGGTGTGTATTTATTGGATATGACAACAATCAAAAGGGCTACAGGTTATACAACCCTACCAACAAAGGATTCTTGGTAAGCAGAGATGTAGTTTTTTATGAGAACAATTCATGGTATGAAGATTCATGCAGGAAGGTCAATTTACCTTATAATCTTGAAGAAGATTTTCCAAAGCTTGGTAGAGAACAACCAAACATTGAAGAACAAGACACCTGAGAGGATGATGAAGAATCTCAAATGGAAAAGATCAAAGCATGGAAGTCTAAAGGTAAAGCAAAATTGCACGAACTTGGACATGAGGCAGAATCATCACATCATGGCCTAAGACGATCTATGAGGGAAAAGAAAAAATCAGAAAGGTATGGGTTTGACACCTCATTAGTAACTAAACATTCTATCTACATAGCAGAGGACATAAACCAAGAGGAGCCATCATCATTTGAAGAGGCCAAAGCAAAAACAGAATGGAAGCATGCAATGAAGGAAGAGATCGAAGCACTTGAGGAAAACAACACTTGGGATTTGGTGCCCAAGACTTCATCCATGAAGGTAATAGGCTCAAGATGGGTCTATAAACTCAAGAAGAATTCTGATGGTTCCATTAATAGGCATAAGGCAAGGCTTGTAGCAAAAGGCTTTGCACAAACTCAGGGAATTGATTATGAGGAGACCTTCTCTCCTGTGGCAAAGATGCCTACTATTAGGGTTTTGCTTAGTATTGCCTC
Source organism: Ceratopteris richardii (assembly GCA_020310875.1). Lineage (NCBI taxonomy): Eukaryota > Viridiplantae > Streptophyta > Polypodiopsida > Polypodiales > Pteridaceae > Ceratopteris > Ceratopteris richardii. Next base: position 136,131,890 of record CM035425.1, read on the forward strand.
TTCCAAGAATTGGAAGATACTTCAACTAGATGTAAAGAATGCATTTTTGAATGGTTGGATAACAGAAGAGGTATATATGGCACAACCACCTGGTTTTGAGAATCAAGTTTATCCTGATTATGTGTGTAAACTTAACAAAGCATTGTATGGTCTCAAACAAGCTCCAAGAGCTTGGAATTTCAGGCTTGTTTCATTCTTGCAGGACAAAGGCTTTCAACCAAGCAAGGCAGATCCTTCACTCTTTATTAAAAAAAGTAATTCTGAGGTCATCTACTTATGTGTATATGTAGATCATATTATATTGAGAGGAAATGATGCAAATGGTATGAAGAAGATCAAAGATCAGATGAGAGAAGAGTTCAAGATAAGTGATTTGGGTTCACTTACCTACTTCCTAGGTTTGGAAGTTGTCTACAAAGATCATGGTTTGTTTCTCACTCAAAGAAAGTACATTAAGGACATGTTGGCAAAATTCAAGATGCAAGATTGTAAGATTGCAGGTACTCCAATGGAGGTCAATCACAAATTGAGCTCACATGAAGGTGAACTCATAGAGGACATCACATCGTATCAAAGTCTAGTGGGTAGTCTCAATTATGCCACATTGACAAGAGTAGATATATGTTACAGTGTGAGTGTACTAAGTCAATTTATGCACACACCAAGGAAACCACATATGGATGCTGCCAAAAGGATTCTCAAGTATCTCAAAGGAACCATAAATGAAGGACTTTATTATCCTTATGTATGTGATTTAGGTTTGAAGCTATTTTCTGATGCAGATTGGGTTGGCTCCAAGGAAGATAGAAGGAGCACTTCAGGTTATTTTACCTTTGCAGGTTCAAAGCTTATTTCATGGTCATCCAAGAAGCAACCCACAATTGCTCTCTCTTCTACTGAAGCTGAATACAGAGGTCTTGCCATAGCTACTCAAGAAGCTATGTGGATGAAGACATTCTTCAAAGATCTTGGATTGGAGTTTGGAACTCCAACTATTTTTGGTGATAAAATGAGTTCTATTCATTTGGCTGCTAATCCTATTTTTCATGCAAGGACTAAACATATTGAAGTTCATTATCACTATGTGCGAGAAAAGGCTCTAAGCAAAGAGATTCAAATATCATATGTGTCCACTCATCAACAATGTGCAGATATTCTAACCAAAGCATTGGATGGTACAAAGCTTTGCAAATTCAAGGCTATGATAGGTTTGCAGGTAATCTTGGAGAGTTGAAGACCTCAAGCATACTTGGCTTGAGGGGGAGCTGTTGAAGCAAGTCTATGACAAGCCTAAGTATTGGCTTGAGTCCCACAAAGTCTTAGAAGAAGCATTAAAAAGAAGACTATGTAAAGTTCACTTGTGAACTACCTCTTGTAATTTTTTGAAGAGTTTACTTAATGTAAAAGTAAGAGAATCTTAAGTGGTTGAGTCCACATGATCAAAAAAGGAAAGAGGAGCCACGAATTCGTGATTTGTGATAGGTAGAGAATCAAATCAATCATTGATTGATTGGAGAGCGATTGAGGGAAGTTAGCCTCCCAAACTCAACTATAAATAGATGGCAGTTTTAGTTGTGGTTAGAGAGACCTATGTGAAGACCTCCAAGAGCTGAGCTTTATGCCATATCAAGGTGTGATTACAAGGCACACATATGTATCAGTAAGTCCATTGTATTTTACAAGCAATATACTTTCATTTTCATTATCATTTGGGTTCATATTTCCATGTTCTTGTGAAGTGTACTACTCACTCCCATATCTCTCAGTTTTCTTAGTCAGCTTGCAGAGATGTTTTCTCTGAGCTTGGTGCATCCTTTTCAGTGATTTAACTTGATAACGTTAGCTCTATAAGTCTACTATATGCTCACAAATTTTCATGTCATTTGGATGTTGCAATCTTCCGTTATGTTCATTTGAAGTCCACAGGGTCTGTTCATCTTCACTTCTCTGTCAGGTACCCGACTTTTTTACTCACCTTGTCAGAGCCATGTCTCAGTGGTTACTCCTCTAAATTCAGTTCTTTAAAGCTTGTTGGATTTAGCTTACTGTCTAGTATAGCCAGACAAATTTTCATAATCATTGGATTCCTAGATTTTGAGTTATGTTTATTTTTCTACTCACTAGTCTCAAACTGTAGCAGCCCGTGAAAATCGGGATGATGTCATCACTTGTTAAAACTCATTCTCAGTGTGTGGTTTATTATTTTTGATGAGATTACTCTTGAAAGTTAGCTCTTTAAGCTACCTAGACTTCCCTAAGAGGAATTAAGCTAATTGCTGCTGTGCTTAAAGAATTATGTAAAACACTGGACAGGTGTATGAACCAAGAATAGCAAGTTTTCACCTCTGAGCTAACTCCAACTTATTTGTTTTGATCTATCTTTTTAAGAGTGATCTTCCAAGGTACATAGGGTGTCTAATACATCCATTGGCAAGCTAAAAGGGCCCACCATATACTCCTGGAGTTCATTTGGCTGGTGTAGATCAAGAATTTCGCAACACCTCTTCATCTTCAAGCACATACCTATCCATCTCTTCACACCCAAGTCAAAAGCTTTGATAATTCAGGGCTTTGAAACATATGTCTAATCCGTGGAGCCAATGGAAAATGTCTCAATACCTTTTTTGGAATTTTACCTTCTTCGCCCTTATATCAAGGAGATTGACATTTGGGACATGTCAAAGAGTCTGCACATTCACCTCTATATAAAATACAATCATTAGGACATGCATGTATACATTGATAATCTATACCAAGATTGTTGATTATCTTCTTCATTTCATCATGTGAGGTAGGAAGAATATTCTGACTTGGTAAAACCTTTTCAGATAATAACCTATAAGTTTATCAAAAAAAGATATATTAAAAAAAGTAAATAAATAAATATATATATATATATATGCATATAATTTTATATATGTGTATGCTTATGTGCATCTTTCAAAATATTCGCACAAAATTTGATTGTTTTGGATGGCAAGATACGATTGTTTGTTTTGGAGGATATGAAGTATGTACCTTCATTGAATGATTTGTCGACTCTATCATATGTTAAGTTTGAAAGTGTGAGAAGCAGGTTTATAATTGCTATTCAAAGAAGTTGGCACTGTTTATAGGCCATACGATGGTGACCTGGATTAATCGCATGCACAGAGGTTACTCAAGATAGAGCAACCTAGATATAAGGGACTAGTACCAACAAGATTCCTGGGGTATGCAGTAAACCTCTTGCATGTCAATGATGAGCATTTGAACTTTAGGATATAAAGTGGAAAGCATGGTGGCTTGAGAGGATCACTTTTATACAGCTTGTTCAAAGAAACTTCAGGTTTATGACACTAAAGTTTTTTGAATAAGCTGTATAAAAGTGATCCTCTGAAGCCACCATGATTTCCACTTTGTATCCTAAAGTTCAGATGCTCATCATTGACATGCAAGAGGTTTACTGCATACCCCAAGAATCTTGCTCGCACTAGTCCATTATAATCAGAATGCTCTATCTTGAGTAACCTCTGTGCATGCGATTCATCTAGGTCACCATTGTATGGCCTATAAAGAGTGCCAAATTCTTTGAATAGAAATTATAAATCCGCCTCACATACTTTCAAACTGAACATATGTGTGAATCGACAAATCATTCAATGAAGGTACATACTTCATATCCTCCAAAACAAACAATCGTATCCTGCCATCCAAACAATCAAATTTTTTGCGAATATTTTGAAAGATGCATTAATAGTTTTAAAATATGCGCAGACAAAAAGTGTCCATTCAATTCAAGTTCTTGTTCTTACCTTATCTAAAGTAAGAATAAAAACCTGCATGTATTTATATATATATATATATATATATATATATATATATATATATATATATATATATATATATATATATATATATATATATATATATATATATATATATATATATATATATATGTATGCATATATATATAAATGGATAGAAAATTGAAAATTATACCTAAATAGTGTCAAAACATATACATTACTCCATCCAAAATGATTTTGAAGGTTGAGAATAAGTATTCTGAAGGTTGAGAATAAGTAAGCTTGCACTTAGTCGTGTCAAACGACTTCCTTCATATACATGCTTTAGACATTCCTCTCGAAGATATTTCTCATTTTTAGAAATATCAATGCTCTCACTGTCATTTTGATACCAATCCTAAATAAAATCTGCCATGCCATCATCTTCATCATTGTCACACAAATCTTGTACTTTATCGTCTTTTGAATATAGATCTTTCAACTTTGCATATTGCACAGGATTAGTTTTGCGTAGCCTCCTCATGGAAGCTTCTGATAAATGAGGTCTTACTGGTAATTGTGAATGTTGTGGAGGAATATCATCAATATCATACGTTGGAATCTACACATATAAATAAAATTCATTAGTATTCCATAAATGAATAAAAAGTAAAATTTAAATATAAAATTAAGTATATAACTTATTAAATATGGATATAAAATTTTTATTCTCTCTAGCTAAAAAGGTGCTCTTGGAGGTCTACGCCATCCATAATTCACTAATAGTTCATCACCAGCATGTAATGTAGTAACAACATTGACAACTATGTATCTTGATACATGTCTACTCATGTATGGTGATTCATGACTATTTTCACGCTCCTCAAATGTGCAATTAGTCCTTGAACTATTATGTAACCCTCGACTACTATTTATTAAACTTGCTATATTTCCATGTGTGTAAGGTCTTCAGTCAATATATATTCTTTCATTTTCTGCATGTAAAATCCTTCTACTAGTAAGGGATGCTGCGTTCAAGCATATTCCATAAGTACTCATGCTTTGAACATAACGTGAAACTCGATGCCAATCTCCCCATCCATATATAGGACCACAAAATGACATAAGAGTGACTTCAGAGTTCGGAGGCACATACAAATCCTCTACAATAAAGAGACCATGACCAACATTAGTAATAGTGGATGGAGCAATCATATAGCAATTACCCCAAAAGTTGAAAACCTCTCCACCTAAAGGAAGTGGTCCTCTATTCCATCCTCCATATCTTCTTCTATCATATGTCTGTACTAAAGAACGATCACGAGCTGTCAATGGATAATCTCCAGCCGTTTCATTCTCTAAACCAGGAGGTAGAGGATTTCTAGAAACCTCTACTTGTAATTGATGAACAGCAAGTCCATGACGTGTACGAGGTATATTAACATTATGAGAAAAATTATCATCATCATCATCATCGAGCAAGTATTCCTGTATATCAACAATAATTTTATTTTATATATGGTTTTTAAATAAAATAATGACATTAATATATATAGAAAATACATACCCAAGCATTATCACGTTCACTAGGTGATGGTGCACGCTCAAAAGTACCATAATTTGTCTCATGTTGGATACATTCCAATCGTGGTCTTCAATACGTGCCATAACAAGAGTTACACCAACATATAATATGCTCTTCATAGTAAAATTCATCATAATTCCTATCGGAGGACACATGTGAAGTCGTTGCATGGGTAGGAGGTGGTGGAGTACCCTCTGATTGATCAAAATCTCCACATAATAAGAAACAAAAAAAAAAGTCATGTATCCATCAAATATATTTAAAATTAAATGTTTGATATACTTACAGTATAAAGTCGTTGCACGATGAGGAGATGGTGGTGGAGTTCCATCTGATTGATCAGAATCTACAAATAATGGTATTTTATATTAATAATCTGATTATCTACATACACAAAAAATTCACATATACATATTTACACATATTCACATATACACATTTACACATACACATATATTCACATATACACAACTACACATTATTGTGGGATAAATGCATGTATTTTGTATGAATGAGCGTCTATGCATGCATGTGTGTGTACGTATATATGTGGATATGTATATGTGTGTTTATGTTATATGTATGTATATGTGTATATGTATACATATATGTATGCGTATATGTTTGTATGTATATGTGTATGCGGGTATGTGTATGTGTATGTGTGTGTATATATGTGTATGTATTCTGATTTTTTTTTTCTGTTTGAGATTAAATTAACAGGAGATATTGTATGGTCGAAAAAAATAAGAGGTGAGCTAACATACCACTTTGAGTCGTGGCGGTTTTTTCGTAGAGAGCTACGTCTTCCGGAGTCATTTCCTCAGCAAAAGGCACACAAATTAATAGTTTATATTTATAATTTTTATATATTTTAGTAATCTTTTACATTTAATTTATGTATTTTTTTTTGTTGAATAAACAGGCTGCTGCAAAGAAGAGAGTGGAGTCCGACCACACATCGCACCTAGGCCAAATGGGCCATAATGGTTTTGTAGCTACATTTGTAAGTATATGTTTTATTGTGAGTATATTTTTTATTTTAGTTAAAATGCAAGTAACTAATGTTTTTTATTTGTTTCATTGCAGCGGAAGGATTTTGGCCGATATCCTACGAAAGATGAGATCGAGTATGCTACACATTTTGGATATCGTCATTTGAGCAAGTATATGCAAGATCATCTTGATGCCTTTGTGAGTATTTTTAAATTTTATATAATTATTTTATTTTTATGAATGGTTTAATTGTTTTATTTATTTATGATTGTTATATGTAATACAGGAGTACTATGGAGAGACAAGTATGGATGAGGTGGAGAGACAGACACAGGAGGGACGATCTCGATCGTCACAGGGTGATCATGATGATGAGGATGAGGAAGATCAGGATGATCATGATATTGCTGATGATCATGATGATCATGATGATGATGATTAGGATTTTAGTTTATTATGACATTGGATTATATGTATTTACATTGATATATATATATATATATATATATATATATATATATATATATATATATATATATATATATATATATATATATATATATATATATATATTTATATATATATATATATATATATATATATATATATATATATATATAATCGATATATTTTTCATTTCAGTTATGTTTTGAATTATGTGTATGGTATTAAGTAATGAAGATTTTTGTTCTATTGATTGTTATTATTGTTTATATTAAGCATGTGTTTTAATACTTTAATTATATAATTCATTCATATGTATGTACCTAAGTGTATATGTATGTAGTGTATATGTATGTATGTGCATGTGTATGTGTGTGTATATGTATGTATGTGCATGTGCATGTGTAAGTGTATATGTGTGTATGAGTATGTGCATGTGCATGTGTATGTGTGTGTATATGTATGTGCATGTATATGTGTAACTCTATGTGTATATGTGTGTACGTGCATGTATATGTGTATATGTAGGTATGTGCATGTGTGTGTGCATGTGTATATGTGTTTTAATACTTTAATTATATAATTCATTCATATGTGTGTACCTAAGTGTATATGTATGTGTGTGTATATGTATGTATGTGCATGTGTATGTGTGTGTATATGTATGTATGTGCATGTGCATGTATAAGTGTATATGTGTGTATGAGTATGTGCATGTGCATGTGTAAGTGTGTGTATATGTATATGCATGTATATGTATAACTCTATGTGTATATGTGTGTATGTGCATGTATATGTGTATATGTAGGTATGTGCATGTGTGTGTGCATGTGTATATGTGTTTTAATACTTTAAGTATATAATTCATTCATATGTGTGTACCTAAGTGTATATGTATGTGTGTGTATATGTATGTACCTGCATGTGTATGTGTGTGTATATGTATGTATGTGCATGTGCATGTGCATGTGTAAGTGTATATGTGTGCATGAGTATGTGCATGTGCATGTGTAAGTGTATATGTGTGTATGAGTATGTGCATGTGCATGTGTAAGTGTATATGTGTGTATCAATATGTGCATGTGCATGTGTATATGTGTGTATATGTATCTGCATGTATATGTGTAACTCTATGTGTATATGTGTGTATGTGCATGTATATGTGTATATGTAGGTATGTGCATGTGTGTGTGCATGTATCCAATGAAAATAACACAATTCAAATGATATAAAAACAATAGAAATTGTACTTACAATTAGCCATACTTTTTGCTTGGTTAGCTTCTTGAATAACGTGCACTAAAGAGAGAGAGAGATAGAGAGAGAGAGAGAATTCAAAGAGAAAAAGATGTAGAAAGAGAGAAACAGAGACAGAGGGAGACAATAAGAGAGAGCTTAGGCAAAACAACAATTCTGCATATACGTGATTTAGCTCGTAAGCGCAACACACATAGGAACGTTGGAGAGCTCTTCGATCGGATGCGTGAAAATGCTGATGGAAGAGCCTCCAACGTTTTAATTTTTGTCTGTCAACAGACCGTCATGTAAACGATGCTACCCGTCGTCGCATAAGCGACATTTTTTTAGCGTCACATATGCGACGCCTCTATCGTCGCATATGTGACGTAAAAAAGCATCACTTATGCGATGCTATTTAAAAGCGTCGTGTTAGCGACGCTGTATGGGAGCGATTTAGCCCCGTCGAGCCACGAGTCGCAAAAAACATCGTTGGCTTTGTCGTTTAATCGGCGGTCCGTGTGCGATGCTAATTACGATGCATGTTGCAATTTTATAGCGATGCAATACTGTCGCTTTAACGGTCGCTATACGCCCGTATTCCTTGTAGTGTTAGCTTTGCTTTAATAGCACTGTTGGGAAAGATGGATGTACACTCTAGAAAATGAGTTGGTACCGATAATCCATGCTTTGTACCAGCCCTGTTTCACTTCAGAGTTTTGTAGGCCCTCTTAGATTTCCAATGATACTAAATAAGTGCCTACGTACTTTGGAAATGATGCAAGTAATGTTTGATATAAAAGAAACTACTTCCAAGTTCAAGAATCAATGAAAACCTTCTATTTTTGTTCACACACCTACTACTTGTTAAGCTTCTAGTATAGTAGGAATTAGAAAAATTCCTTTTGGAGATATCAAAGTAGCTTGATAAGCTAATGATTCCACGTAGAATCACTTAAAATGAATGACTATACACAAAGCAATCAATTTAGCAAGTATAGCATTGCCCTCGAGTTTTTAGGACCTCTTCAGAGTTTGACCAGTGAGTAATTTGATGCAGATTTCTCCAAATCCACTGAATGGAATGCCTTCCAAATTTGTCAGCATGTAGAGAACGTAGTGCTGACTCCAATGAGCTATAGATCATTGAAAATGGTGGCGTATTGACTAAGATATGAGCAATACAAAATGATTGTTCTAAGAGACAATAACACAGAGATCAATAGATATAATGAATGATCTATTGTATTATGAAACAATGTTGTACATGATCATTCGCATGATAATCAATGCCGAATTATAGTTAGAGGTATAGGCTATGATATAAGCCTCAGTCTCTTGCAATGTGATCAATCAAACACTCAGGTTTGTAGCGATCTCTACCGTGAGTCTTTTACATTCATCTCTTATAGATGTTCCATCTAAAATTTGAATTTGAATTCAACTTTGGTTCTCACTAAAATTTATCCCCTAATCTAGGAGATATTCTGTCCAAACGAAGTTGTAGCATATCCATCCAACAAACTCCATGAGTTTAGTCGTAGCTAGAAATATTCCTCTAAGTCAAATAGACTTTTAAAAATGGAAAAGGATAGAATCCATAGCAATGGTTCACATGGAACTTCAATTATTCCACATAGGATCTTCTCTTGCCTAGCCAAGTGTGTAGGATTGGCATTTGCACCAACAGATTCGGTAATACATGATCGAAATTCATCTTCCATGTTGAGTTGATGATAGATCTAATACCACTATGAGGAGATGGTTGGATACACTCCAAAGATGAGGTGGTGTTGCAAAAATCCTGCTCTACACCTGGCAACATAGCTTTAGAGTACCTTAGTAGACATCTTTATCTTCTCACATATGAATTTGGACTCACTATGTACCTTGGAGCATCATTCCCAAATAGTTATAGAAAGCAGATAACTTTCAGATTCAAAGGACTCCAAAACTTGTTATTTATGGACTAGGTTCCTCTCAAAACAATACTCAATGGTCACTCAATGATAACAATTGACCGAGTTCTTTTAGAAATAGTTAAATGAGGACCTTACCCCACTATTATAAGTTATTTCACTCGTTCAGAATGTGTATATGATGAGGAACGATATTAAGAGGTTCGGGTGTAATCTCGACTTTTTAGGAAGATGATAGTGAGTAGACATAGGTTGATTGGAGAGCATATATCTCACAATTTAATCAGCCAAATGACGTGGAGATTGACAATTCACAAGTAGAAAAATGATGCTATCTATCCCAAGTTTAACCATATTGAAACAATAAGTATATGTAGAGAACTCTATTGATCAATATCGTTGAAAATGAAGACTATGCAAAAGACAATAGTACATAGAGATTAACTTGCACTAAATGAATCAAATGTATATGGTTATGAAAGTATGATACAAGGGAGATCATGTAGGCTTACTATGCATATATGGGCTTATTATAGGCACAATCATGAAGCTCATTGACTCCTTTTTCTATGCATACTACACGCGACTAACATTCGTGTTTTTATAGTCATATAGTGAATTTGAATTTTCAAATCTGCCACTTAAAGTGTTCCTATGGTTTAGGATGGCAATTGATTTGATTCCAAGCACTAGCTGGGTGTGAATTTGAGCTCATAATGCAATAATATTCCTTCAAGCATCCTCATTTACTTTTATGTTAGGAGTTAGACTCCATTTCTTTTACAAGAGGTGTTCACATGCGATCTACGAGTGATCAAAAAATCGTATGAGATAAACCTTTGCTATTCGGTCATGCGTCAAGGCTTTCCTAATGTACCAAGAGCTCCCCCTCAAGCCTAAGATGCTTTAGTCATCAATCCTTAGGTATTTTGTGCAATCCAATCATGGATTAAAATCTAGTAAGTTGCTTCCATCTAATTATTTTGTCATCATATATTCACATTGCATATGAGTAGATAGATAGGATAGTTGTATCTCCTTGATGACAATCTTTTCCCTAACAAAATGATAATGGACTTCTATATGCTTAGTTTTGGCATGAAAGATAGGATTAGGAGCTAAATTAAGTAATCTCATGTTATCTCCAAATATAAATGGAGTGCCAAAATCCAATCCTAAATCTGTGTATAGGGTCTTGATCCACATAGCTTCTTCTTTTGCATTTGCTAACCCTCTGTATTCAGCTTCAGTTGAGGAAAGAGGTATAGGACGTTGCTTCTTTGAGGACCAAGAAATAAACTTTGTACCTAAAAATGATAGATATCCTAATGTGTGTCTTCTATCATCCTTTGAACCTACCCAATCTGCATCAGTGAATATCTTCACATTTAAATCCGATGTGTAAGGATAATATAGACCTTTATTAAGTGTTCCTTTAAAATACTTCAATATCCTTTTGGCTACATCAATGTGAGGTTTCCTAGGAGTGTGCACGAATTGGTTAAGCACACTTACTCCATGGCAAATATCCATCCTAATTAGGGTAGCATAATTCAAGCTTCCAACTAGACTTTGGTAGCTTGTAATGTCTTCAATCAGTTCTCCTTCATGAGCACTTAACTTATGATTGACCTCCATGGGAGTACGTGCAATCTTAGTGTCTTAAATTTTGAAGTTTGAAAGTATATCCTTGATGTATTTCCTTTGTGTAATGAACATTCCTTGATCTCTGTAGACCACTTCCAATCCAAGAAAATAAGGGAGCAATCCAAGATCACTTATATTGAATTCTTCTTTCATTGGGGATTTAATCTTTTTTATTCCATCATCATCATCACCTATAAGAATGATTTCATCTTCATACACACACAAGTATATAACTTCAAATTTACTTTGCTTAATGAAAAGTGAAGAATCAGCCTTGCTTAGTTTCAATGCTTTGTCCTGCAAAAATGTAACAAGTCTATGGTTCCAAGCTCTAGGATCTTGCTTTAGTCCATAGAGAGCTTTTGTAAGTTTTCATACATACTCAGGTTGTGATTCATATGCGAATCTAGGAGGTTGTGCCATGTACACTTACTTTAAAATTAAACCATTCAAGAATGCATTTTTTACATCCATCTGATAGATGTTCCAATTCCATGAAGCATCTATCCTCATGAGAACTCTGATTGTCGGCATCGTTGCCACAACAGAGAATGTCTCCTCATAATCTATGCCCTGGGTTTGATCAAAACATTTTTCCACAAGTCTTGCTTTATACCTATCTGAATTCTTTTTTACCTTATAAATCCACCTAGATCCAATGATCTTCATCGATGACTTCTTGGGAACTAGGTCCCATGTTTGATTCTCTTGAAGAGCTTCTATCTCTTCCTCCACTGCTTCTCTCCACTCTGATTTCTTATTGGCATCTTCAAATGTTGATGGCTCCTCTGATTTGATATCTTGAGCAACATAGATTGAATGCTTACTGACCAGAGAGGTATCGAATCCATACCTTTCAGGCTTCTTCTTCTCCCTAGTTGAACTTCTTATTGTTTATCGAGAAGATTTTGCAATATCTCTCGACTCTTTCATCTTCTCTTTGACTTTATTGTTCCATGCCTTGATGTTCTTCTTTGGTGTCTTCCAATCATCATCAGAATCACTTGTATCCTCATGTAGTTGATCATTTACCTTATGTAATGTTGAAAAGTCCTCCTCTAGGTCATAAGCTAATTTGACTTTCCTGCAATCTTCTTCAAACCAAGAGTTGTTCTCATCCAAGTCATCATCTTTGCTAACAATAAAGCCTTTAGTAATTTAATCATACCACCTATAGCCTTTTTGATTTTGTTCATATCCAATGAACACACATTTCTCTACCTTAGGATCCAATTTACATCTGATTTGTGATGGAACATGTGTGCATAGGCTATGCATCCAAATATCTTGCAATGATCAAGGCTAGGTCTTCTTCCATTCCAAGCTTCATAGGGTGTCATCCAATCCAATGCCTTTGATGGGAGTCTATTAATAAGATAGGTGGTTGTAGACATAGCATTTGCCCATAGGTAATTGGGTTATTTTTTCTCATTAAGCATGGATGTTGTAGCTTTGACTATGGTCCTATCTCTTCGCTCTACGACTCCATTTTTGTCTATAATGTACCTGGTTGTGATGTCTCTTCTGATGCCTCTATCTTGGAGATAGGCATAAAATTCATAGGAGAAGTATTCTCCCCCTCCATTTGATCTTATCCTCTTTAATGTTTTCCCTGTTTGATTTTCAACAAGAGCAAGATATTTCTTAGAATAATTGAATACTTCATCCTTGTGATTCATAAAATATAGGATGGTCCATCCCCTACAATCATCAATAAAAGATACATAGTACTTGGATCCTCAAATTAATGGTTCCTTGCTAGGTCCCCAAACATCTGTGTGGACTAGCTCCAATAGGTCATCATGGATGTAACCTTTCTTCATAAAGGGTTGTCTATGTGATTTCCCAAATCGACAAACACCACACGTGTATACCTTATGTTTCTTGGATATATTAGGTAGGCCAAGCACACTTGGATCCTTGTATATTTGCTTCAAAATGCT